>JAPYZF010000293.1:0-352489 GCA_030523045.1 Meteorus cinctellus | reverse complement strand
GAGAGAGAGAGAGAGAGAGAGAGAGAGAGAGAGAGAGAGAGAGAGAGAGAGAGAGAGAGAGAGAGAGATTTTGACATTTCCCAATGCCGTGTAACGAAATTTGAAATGCCCATTCCGAACATTTTTGCGCAATCGCCTAATTTCTTCCAATATCACGTAGAAAAATCACATGTGTGCACATCAAGGTACTCAATCTACTGTGAAAAAATCATACATAAAGTAAAGTCGTGCTACCTGTATGCAACATATTCATGCAATACATTAAATACCATGAAATATAAATATTAAAGGATGCATATAATTGTGCGTGCTGAAATGGGTAGAATGAGAACAAAATTTTCCATTATGCAACGAGATTTCTGACGAAAGTCATTCACCACAGGCCCCTTTCAATCTATATGTGTGTGGAGGGAAAAATGTTTTTAACTCCACGATGGGGGAAGTTATTTCATTATTATTATTTTGTGTTCGATTACTCAATCGGAACTAATCGTCATGAAACTTTTGCCATGACATTCATCATATTTTGCGTAAAAGGTTCTATTCTTCATGCGGGATGCGTTATCTCGATGGTTTGAGTTCCATTTTCAATGTGATCAATTATATTCATGTTTCTTATTCGAATTGAGTACCCAAGATTATTCCGTAAAGAATGGGTACGATTCCTATCAGATAATTTGTTTGGTTTTCATCGATTTCATGAAATTTAATTCACTAAATTTTGGTTAGATGAAATCTTCTAAATTCAATCAAGCTCAATCTATGAAGATCCATAGAATTTATTGATAAGAAAGCCGAATCAACAGGTGTCAAATGATGCACGTTGTTACAGTACACAATTGCGCGTGGAACTTAAAAAATTCTCAAAAAATTCGCAAAAAATTCATGCTGCTCTTCGAAACATTCATTTTGAAATATAAGATACGAACGACCCCTGCTGACAGACGAAGTGTTGATGAACAAAGTGGGACATATGAAATTATTTGCCATAATGCTTGTATACTACCGCGCGGGCTCTTATTTCAATGCCTTGAATGGAGTGTTATTCGCTGATAAAGAAATGCAAGATTGGCGCGAGGGCTCATGATTCGTGAAGATATATTTCAATAGTTGAAATATAATTAATAACATTAAATTTCTCTGTATTCATAATTACCATACTTTCTTATCCTAGATAATGAAATGTTTCGCAAGAGCAATTTGAAAAAACGGGCGAGCGATGCTGAGTGCTTTATGACGGCAAAAAACTTCTATCAGGTCCATAATATCATTCAAATATACACTATACTAACTTGCCATACTCTGTTATCAATGGTGCTATAAGTTCTATAAAAATTCGAATGACAAAGTAGAATTTCTACAATGTATCCATAGCTTTATCGCCAGAATTATACAAAGTGGAATGACAATTTAATCAACCCACAATAATGTAGTTATCAAGCACTAATTTCTATATGCAGTGTTTTATTGATGAACTTATTATTCATTTCAAGTCATTTTTCCGATACGATACTCACATCATTTGTATTATGTTTGGTACATTTCATTCATATACAGTACATTACGACCCTTCTCTCTTCCGATGCATATAATGAACAAATTTTGTTTATCATGATCATTATGTAAAGTATCGTTTCTGTCATTTCAATAAACTAGAACATAATCTATTTTGAAGAATAGCAACTAATAAAATTTAGGAGAGTTACACATTTACCGGCAGCACAAAAAAATACGACAAACATCTATTGTAAATTCAAGTGGTATGTTCGTCACCTGTTTTGAATCATTTCATAGGCAATATCGAAGCTCGAAAGTATGTGGATATTTCAGGATCATCAAGAAATAATTCACCATTGTTTATTGGATGCACATTGAATAGAAGTTACTTTGTAATCTACTCTTTCCATACATATCACGATGGGAAGATAATAAATAAATAACAAAGGGGGAACAAGACCAAAACTGAAGATAGTATAAAAATACAAAACCATAGACGGGACTCAAATCATTGAATGATTCTCGGTTTTTGGCAAACGTGATCCTGAAGTCGTCTTCTTTGTTTATATGAATGTTGAAGGAATATGTACGATAAAAGAGCTACAGATCCACATGAAACTTCCACATAAATTGCTCCATATATCCATTTGTACAATCGTGATATTAATAATGATAATGTTTGTAGTAACAGTAATAATAATATTGATAATAGCCCTTGTAACAGCGAGGACTGGAATTGAGTAACTCTCAATTTTTTGAAATACGTTTGGTAGATGTATGTTTGCTCGAATTCAGGTTGTCTCAGGCACCAGATTGATTCCAACAACATCCAAATCGCCCCAATAATTTGTGCAACTTTATTCTTAATGAATGAACGTAGGCAATGTGTACTGCCGGGCCTCGAGTATCCAAATTCATCTCACGTGAGCAATGTGTCGTCTAATTCCTCTATTTTACCTTCGGGCTGCGATACGACCTTGCGCAATACTTTACTGACCACATCTGATAATGATTCTCTGGCACCAGTGTCCAATAAAGATAGACAACGCTGCAAAAATAGAGATGGTAGGATGAGTTTGTTTTTTTTTATTTCTTTTTTCTTATCCACTAGTTCCTTATTTAAATGATATGTACCTGATGCTCTTCATCACCATGTTTGAGTCTTAGTACAGCAATCAGAGCTAATTCACTGTTTGCCTTGACGTATCCATTCTTCTCCTTTGTACCGTTGACCAGCATCGGTAAAAGTGATTTTAACAAATCCGTTGACATTCTTTCTGCAGGAATATTCCTCGCTAAATGGATGCAAACTCTCGCTAATAATTGTTTCACTTCATTGCTATTGTTATTCATGGACTGGAAAAAAAAATTTCTATTTACATTTAGATTATATCATTTTCGCAATATTATTCGTATAAATGTATCTGATTCACTTACACGAACAAAAGGTGTGAGTATGATTTGCGGCATGGGTAATCTTTCATTCATGAGATATTGGAATAAATAGCCACACGCACGGACGCCATTCATTACAATTTGAACTTTATCTGCTTGCAAATATGACAAAATAATTTTACAAACTCTCTCTTGTTCCTTAGTTGTATAAATTGTTGCTGGTGATTCTTTCAATATAACGAATAACGCTGCGGAACGTCCATGGCGTAATTGCCATTCAGAAGTACTATCGTTACAAAGAAGATGATCATTAAATGCTGAGTTTAGTTGCTCTGGAGTTAGCCAACGGAGTAGTGCACCATAACAACCAGCTACTGCATTTCTTGTCGTGTCGTCTGAGTGTCCAAGCATTGAACTCAACGTTACGAACACTTGTTTTCTCATTGTTTCAGTCATTTTGTCGCCAGCTGGTGTGAGAACACCACGTAATGCTTGCAGCATTGTTTCCCTAATTGCTGAATCATCTGAGTTCTTTATACCTGTATGAAGTTCAGAAAAAAGTGGATCGGCACGCATATGTATAACAATCAGATTGCTCAGAGCGTATGCGGCTTTTAATCTCACTTGACGATTGTTGTCATTCAGAGCTTTGAGAAATGTCGTTTGTAATTGTGGGAGAAATTGTTTCAACATTACACCGACTTTACCGAGTAGGATTGCTAGTGTTTCAAGAACCGCTGCCTTAACGCTCCAATTGAAACGATCGCCGAGAATACGAATGAGTGGCCCAGTAATGTGCACAACACTTGGCTGTAGCGCGGATGCACTAGTAAGACGTATCACTTCACCAAGACCCTGAGCTGCTTGTTCTTTCGCTTCTGGCAATCCATTCAGTATAGCTTCACGGAATATTGGCAATATTGGCGTGATACCTTTTGGCAAACAAAACCCAGGAATCAATTCTTGACCTTTCAAATCGGAAATTGCAAATCTAACGGCTTGTCTGATGTCTTGGAGATGTGCAATTTGTTGATCCGAATCAAGAGTTTTTGTGACAGCTGATAATGCCTCCCAACTCTTTTGTAATACTTCTTTGTCATCATCTGTAAATAAATGAATGAGGCCCCGCAACAACTGAGGAACATACTGGCTATAATCAGCTCGTGTATCGCGACAAAATGCGCATAATAATGTGGCAGCACCACGGCGTCTGGATGCGTCATCAGATTTCGTCGCGTCCATTAATTGGTCCATAACTGTTCGCACACCAACCTCATCTGTAACTGATAGCACTACGGCTTGACAATATTCTAATTCTTGTGTTTCGTTCGGTGTTCCTTGAGCTGCAGATAACGCAGTTAATAGCGCAGGAAGGATTTTATGAAGAAAGCGAGTCAATGCTTCACCAGCGACGCTCGCAAGTATTGATAGAGCTTTTGTATTTACTGGAGGTGTTGTTAATTGTGGAACAAGATATGGTAAAACTACTCGTGACTTTATGGCCATGACTTGACGCAATCCATCGAGTGTATTTTCAGCTTGTGCTGAATCGCCTGAGTTCAGTTGTGTTAACATTGTCGGTAAAATGTCGTCCAAAGCCCGAACACCGACTGTTGAATGAAGGCTGTCGAATGTTTTAGCTGCTGCTTGTCTTACTTCAGGCAATGGATCGCACAAGGCTTTCCTCACTGTTGGAACAAGACTGTTAACGAATGTTAAAACCATATCTTTACTTGTGCTTGCCATTATTTCAGATAAACCGATACAAACGCCTTGTCGCTGATCAGGTTGATCGCTTTGCAGTCCGCGCTCCAAGATTGGAATAATTTCAGGTAAAACGCGTTCGCCTAATTTACGAACAAGATCACCAAGTGTACGTGCTGCAACTTGTCTTTTATCATAACTTGTACTTGCCAAACATCCAAGTAAGAGACTGAATAGTGTTGGTAAAATTTCACGCAAAGTTCTTGGGGTATTGGTCACGACAACTTTCCAAACGTGGAGTGCTGCTTGCCTTACCATCAGCGCAACATCCGACCTGCCCATATATAATCCAGCAAGAACTCGATTTCTCCTCTCTCCGCCTAATGCATTTATAATTGCGTAATGGGATTGCTCAGTGCCGAAATTATCGTCTTCGCTGGCAGTTTCTGTTGACATTTTACCGGAAACACCTGATATACGATATAAAAGATCGCCAAGAAGTTGAACAGATGAATATCTGATACGCCAATTATCATCGAATAAACCCTTCTCCAGCTCCGGAAGCAATAGCATAATTGCTGTATCCGCATAAAGTGTTACAATTCTTTGTCCAGCGCGTAATGCAGTTTCGCGCACGTATTCATTCTCATCCGCGAGCGCTTTGAGAATTGGATTTATTATTTGCCCAATATATGGCGTGAATTCACTGGTGAAGGCACTGGGCATATAAATAAACATCATTATATATCCGTCTTTGACATGGGGCGCAATATCAGTCCGTTCTGCAGTACTAATTATTTCAGGCATCAATTTATGTAATTTCTCAACACCAAGTCCACGTACAACTTCTGAAAGACCTTGTGCGGCACCTGACCGATCAACACTACTTGTTTCTGAGGTTAATGTTTGCATAAGCCACGGTAAAAGATCTTCGAAACTCGATTCTCCCATCCCACGGACCATTGCACCGAGTGCACGCGCTGAAACGCTCCGCACTTCGGGCACAGGATCTAACAAACTAGTTTTCAATCCTGGAATGATTGTCGGGAGATACGGTGTCAAATCTTTTTGGTCTGTCAACGAATACATATTTCCAATTATTTGCGCAGCCATCTTCCGTGTTTCCGTAGATCGATCCATGAATGCTCGCTGAACAACTGGCATTATCAATGCGAGTGATGGAGCATCAATGAAATGCACGAATTGGGTGTCCAGCAACGTTTGTAAGCATGTTGCAGTTTTTCTCGATGGATCTTGCAGAGCTTTCAAAAGAATTGGAACTATAGCTTGTATCTCGGGATTTCTTATGACACTACCAATAACTTTGAGCGCTTCTGCACCCGCCTCCTGTACTTTTGTATGGGAATCACTCAAGACTTCAATTAATTTGGGCACAATACTCGGGAGACAACTGCTCAATTGTTTTGGCGCACAATACGCCATCGCACCAAGTAACTCGACTGATCCTAATTGCATGAAATCATCATTATTACAATTATTATCGATGTTAGTGAGCCAGATGTAGATATCAGAATCGAGTTAACAATTGAAATTACGAGAAAATATTCAAGGAAAAGGAAAATTGTTTCTCACCAGTTTTTGTTCGCCAAGAGTCTTCCTCTAACGCAGCTAAAAGACTAGGCAGCACCAATTTGACACCGTGTGCTGACAATTTACTCATAACAACTCTGGCAGTATCATCGGTAGCAGTTCTCACATATTGACTTGAATCCCCAAAGCATAACAGTAAATGCGGCAATACATGAACGATGTAAGGCTCGAACAGTCGACCGAGCATCGTGCACAACATCTCAAAAGCAAATAATGCACCTTCACGATGACGATAATTTTTTTTGTCTTGAATGGCATTTGTTAATTTTGTCATAATATCCAACTGCTTCAACGCAAGAATGCCCATGCCCTTAATGATACCAGCCAATCCATACGCAGCTCCCTTCCTCTCACCATATTTATCCGACTTTAATAATTGATCCATGAGATTGTCGACTATACGCGGTGCATCATCCTTGATAGACGGTACCAAATAAGGGAGACAATTAGCGACGGCTTCCTGAACTTGTTGAGCGGGTGTGGATAATGCTGCAATAAGTCGCATGACAATTGGCTTTATTCTGGGATCATCTTTATCCAAATGACGGGCTAATGAACCCATCAGAATCACCACTGACTGTTTTATGGCATCGAAACTACCAATTTTCGGTGCTTTATCCATAAATTCTTCAAATACTGGTAATAAAGATGTAATATTTGCTTTTCCGTGGAGGTCCACAGCTGCCAGTGCGGCTGCAAGCATCTCATTACGAACTGATGCATTGCGATCACCCAATCCATTCGATACAAAAAATTGGATCTGTGCATTAATAGTCTCTGAAGTTAATAGTGGCGCCAGTTGCGCAAGAGCAAGTGCTACCCCACGTCGTGGTCCCCAAATATCAATCGGCTGCTCAACAACCCGTCCAAAGTCATTCATTTTCGGTGGGATCATAGTGAGCTTATCTCTATAAAGTTTGAGAAGGCTATTGAGAATATTAGCAACCAGATGAGTATTTTCATTCAGGAGATGTGCTAGAGCATGTGCCGTGGCTTGCTGCACCGCCTCAACTGGATGAGCCACGTCTTGGATGAGTTCATTACAAAGTATTTCACCATTAGAAACGAATCCAACTGTTTCCCATATTTCATTTGCCAACACTCTATTCTCATCGACAATGTCAAATTTCGCGATCCAAATACGTCGCGTCAGACGCAACAATTGTTCATAGTTTCTCTCTTCAGTTGGAAAACCTTTACGTACAATCATGAGAGCACGAAGGGCCGCGTCACGTACAGCTGCCAAAGGATTTTCCAAAGCACCAATGAGTGAATCAATTTCCTCAGGATTAGCTACAGCTGTAGTGTTAGCTGGTACTCCGCTACCTGAGTGTGCAACGTCCAAAAATGTCATTACTGCGTGTGATTGGACTCGGCCATTGGTGCAGCTCATTAATTCAATTAACAAGTCTAACATTTGTTTACGTGGTAAAAGTCGGGGATGTCGGAGATCTTTAGAATTGGACTCTTCACCGCGCTGTTTTGCGTGCTCTTGAATTAATTGGAGACCCTGACTTATAATTGTTTCGTTTTGCCATGTAATTAATGTGTTGGCAATAAAAGGGAAAACAAAACAGAATGCTGGCGCATTCATTAATTGTCTTTCTTTGATTATGATACTATGAATGAGATCCAAAGTTCGTTTAATTGCTCTGTCCAATTCTTCTTGCTCCCATTCTGCATCCAAATCACATTGCGGTTGTTGTTGACGCAGAATAACATGTGCCACGAGATCTTTTAGTGTATTATTTTTGGGTGAAATTATTGATACAGTTTCGCGAAGTTGGAGAAATAGTCGGGAAAGTATTGGTGCCGCAAGTGGCGACGAGAGATTTTTCAATATTGATGGAAGAAGCTCGCGAAAATATAAGGATAGTTCGACACCATTCCCGCGTATTGCACCATTAATCATTGATACTGAGATAGTAATTCTACTGAAAAGTTCACATAATCGTCTTCTTATAGCGTTCTCACGTGCCATTTGAGCCTTCAGAACCTCTTCCTGTTTCGGAGTCAATTTTTGCTCCTTTATTTTACCTTCTTTTTTCTGTTTTTCATACAACTCACGTCGTAGTTGCAACTCCTCTTGTTGCTCTTTGAATGAATAAACTTTACTCTCACGTTTCATATTCATCGCGTTAAGGATTTCATTTTCGTCATTGCCCGGGATTACACTCTTGTCATATAGTTCACCTTCAGGCATCAAATACGTGAAATATTCATCTTTGGTGACTTTACGGATTTCTAGATCTTCCAAGTTATTTGTTACATTGTATATAATGGATGGTAATAACACTTCTGGTTCATAAAAAACAATCGTAGCTAGTGCATTCTCGTATGATGGCAATGATTTGTAATTAAGCACAAACATCGTGCGTATTTCGTCTTTATACGATTCCAAAAATTGTTTCGGCGATAAATTGCAGTTTCTGCATATTTTCGACCACAAACTGGGTAAGACCCTGTATATGATCGGGTGATGCGACGGAATAAGAGCATCACTAATGAGCTGAAAAACCAAATTATTGGAGAGAAATGTCGCAGAGCAAATGACTGCAAGTCCATCAGCTAAACAACGTCCATTAAGATAATCTCTCATCGAATCGTCTTTATTATCTTTTTCAGAGTCAATTTTCAATTTGACATTATCTAGGAAGCGATTAAATTCTTGGATAAGTGCACGAACAGGTTCATAATTGCTCAACCTTGCTAGTGCATGTTTTGCAAGAGGAGCACAACGTCTACGTATGGACGAATTTGGTGAAACAATACAAGTGATGATGGCTCTGTGAACCCCATTAAGAGCTTTCTCATTTAGTCGATCGGGAAAGTCAATTAACAGACAATTACATAATTGCATCAAATGATAAAGATTTTCATCAGCACAAGTGGATAAAAATTTATCGGAGAAAAAGATTTGGTCGTCGATAGCAGCCCAAAGAAGGCTCTGTTTATCATTTTCCACTTGGCCCGCAGTCACCAACTTCAATAACAAATACGTCGCAACAAGTCCCTCCGTCACTGCAGCCGCCTGAGTAGACAGTTGAGTAGCTCTGATAATTGCTTGTGTCAATATTGGTGTAATATTTGAGGCATGAGGAACAATTGATAAAGGAAACAGTAGTTTGATATATGCTACACGGATTGTAGTGTTTATAGTTTTGACATTCATTCCTTTTTTGAATGCTTCGATCACATTTACAGGTATATCACTTGCAAATTTCGCACACCATAAACTCATCATTTCTAATGCATGGATGAGCGTTTTTTCATGAACTTCTGTATCAAGTACTCTTATAAAATGATTGCAAGCGACTTGCGCAACTTTCTCGAGCCCATTCCCAGTTGCGACATTGTAACTCAAATTTCCTGCAGCTTGTAATACGGATATTTTATGTGTGGCTACTGTCAGTTTGCCTTCCGATCCGTGAAATATTGAGAACAATGATGAGAGCAATTTTTCTATCATTCCACAATCAGAGCATTGAAGTGCGAGCCGACGACACGCGTCTGCTGCTGCGTCACGCACACAATCTTCTTTTGAATGTAAATTGGCAAAAAGACCCTTACTGATATCTTCACTGTAACGACTCAAATCAAGACTCATTCCACTCAAAATATGCCCAACAGAGTCGATTATTATTTCAGGATTTCTCAGCATTGCTTTTTGCAGTGCTGGTAACAATTGATTTTTGAAGTCATCATGATTTAGTCGGCGAAGAAACGGCGCGGCTTCATCCACCACAAACAGATCTGGTTTTTTCTTGCAACTTATTGCCACTTTTATGAACACATCAATTATATTGGATTTGAATGTATTTATCAACTCATCTTGCTGTGTCAATACGAGATGTTTCGTGAGTTGACTAGCAAGGACAATTACACCATTGTTTCCCTCCATTTTTGACAGTTCATTACTATAGTTGATTTCGATGTGTGATTTAGATTTCCACATGTGTGTAAATAATGAGTAAACTTTTTCATTGAGTTTTCTACACCCACATGCTAATGCTGTTGCACTGAGAATCGCCTGAGACTCAATCAGCTTTGGATATTCTGAATGAACGGCAGATATTTCTACGCCAATAGCGTTGATAATCAGCGATGACCACTTAAGCACGATGTACGCCGTAATTGATGTGTTTAAACTGCAATGCATAATTCACAACCCACAATTATTACGTTCCTCTGTATATTTTGTACTCGATAAAATAAAAAATTACTATCATACCAATTGCTACTATCTTCAGTTATAATTATATATATTGTGATTGTTCAAGCGTAAAAACTCACGTTGGTACTAGATTTTGATGCCACAATGCTTGCTCGCTGATGGTACCAGTCAAATGCTTGACTGCGTATTCGGTTTGGTGTTTCATCAGTGCGGCTATCAAATCTTTCACGTATGATTGGGATGCTGTATCCTTATATCGATGCAAAGTGATCGATATGGATTTACATATCCCACTGACAATCTTCTCATTGATGTCTGATTGAAAAATATATGAAAGGGAAAAAACATAAATTGTAACCAATACTCAATTCATTATAATCAAATAGATTTTATAATTATATATACGGTATGAGTTATTGTGATTCCACTCATTGTTGTTTTTTTATAATTGAATATGAAAATTGGAGTTTGTATAATGATGCGTATAAATATGCACTCACTGGGGTTCGGCAAGATATCAATAACATTGTGGATAATTTCTTGACGTTCTTTCCTGCTAGCAGTCTGAATTCGATTTGGTAGATCTTTCAACGCTCTAGTTAACTATGACGAAATAATATACAAAAGTTTATTCTTTCTTATGTGAATGTCTATTTAAGCAGTTCCACGTGACAAACTCACCTCAGCGTCCGCCATATTTTTCATACTACATATAACAAGCGGGATACGGTAAAACAGCTGGAACAAGTTGGAACACACTGGAACACCCAATTTCAAGGTGACCAACGTTAAGATTTGTATGAGTAACGTGTGCAAAACAGTGTAGAAATGAATGGTGCTAGGGACTTTTCCGCGGTATGTACAATCTCAATCAAACATAATTAATAATTACACATTGAGCAACATTTGATCTTTATAGATTGTCAAGGGTTGTGTGAGTGCCCAAACTGTCTGAAAAGATTCATAATTTGAATAAAGAACGACAAGCGATTATTTACGAATACGATGTAATTACAATTACAATTGATAAACTATAGTGAGGGGCAATTCTTCAATTTTAATCAGATCTAACAATAATCATGGATTTTCATCAATAATAGCATCCCAATATAATTTATTAATATTTATTGTTATCAATCAATCGTATATGTTTCACATTTCGATTATTCAATACTCCACAAACAAAAATAGAGGGAATATAACAACACTGTCGTCACTATTATACCCTTTTTACGTAAAAAACTTCTACATATCTGGAATGGTATGTACGTTGTGAATATTTGTTGCGTTTTAAAATCATCTTAAAACGCGACAAATACCACTCCTGGGTACTGGTGTTAAGTTGGCCGCTCGATTTGAACTTTTGCCTTTTTTTTTCAGCAATTTGGCGGGAATTGGCTGGCTAATAAGGAAAATTGGCGGTTACAATAACGTGAATCAAATCATTTGGCGGCCTCTAATTTCTTCATAATTTACGTAATTCCACATTTCATGGATCCGTCGAGCATGGTAATTTCGAATCGCCGATCCACAATTCGTCGCATATTTTTTTCTTATTTGTGCAGCATATAATATTAAGGAGTATCATGTTTTATGTTACGATGTACCAATTCGTATTTTTATGTCTCGAAAAAATTTAATTTTCAATTTCCACAAAATCCATGCACCGCCAATTTTCCTAATTACAGAGCCAATTATTTAAAAAAAGCAAAAGTTCAAATCGAGCCGCCAACTTAACACCAGTGCTCAGAATCCAGGTCCAGGTCGAGAATTTCCGTCGCGGTGGAAATCTGTTCCTTATTTCTTATTGCCAGCCAATCACAGGGTTGTTTTTTAAATGGTGACATATTTCTAACGAAGCGTCATGAGTCGTACGCAACCTCTTTCGAGTTCGGATTGAAAGTGGATGAAAGCACAGAGATGGATCATAGCCAGTATTCATTACCAGATTACGAAAATCCGTATGAAGAACTGGATAATAAATTCGGAACTTAGGACGTAATTCATTACGAGGATATTGACAAGAAATAATAACCAACCTTCATCCTCTATGCTTGATTGACTTAAATAATAAAAAAGTTTATTGACTCCAAAGCTTAACAAGTATATTAACTTAAAAAATTCGTAAGTTCATAATCCCTTACGAATATAATATACAAGTATATATATATAGTATAGCATAGTAAATTAATTTTTAAAAGAATTACCGGTCTTTCCTGTGCACTTATAATCCACTTTATATGTATCAACCATGCAACGTATCAATGGGTTGCGCTAACAATTAGGTTATGTTTTTGACATTCGTACACACATCGGCAGCAGATATTCAACCGCTGTGATTGGTTAAATATTGTAGCCTATTGCCCATTGCTGTATTGCTGTATTGGTCGCTGTGCTATTTCTAATTCCTTATTTCTTGCTCCTTATCCTTATTCCTTATCTCTTATACCTCATTTCTTTCATTGCGTACTGGGCTTAACATAACGTTACGAATTTTTGAACTCGATGTATCGATATATGCAAATATAAATGTATCCGAGAAGGTATATACCAAAAAGTATAGTGCTACTAAACTCTGCGATTTTAGGGCTAGTACAGTCACCACTCTACCTATTATTATACTCATGGGAGAGTAAAAAACAGCGTGAACATAGGCAGACCTAAAGATAAATGTGCATAGAACGGTTAGTAGTTTATTGACAGGCATAACTGGTGGTGACTGTACTTACGTCGAATTAAAATCAAATTTTAAAAAAAATTTCGTTAACTATGAAAATTTCTATTTAAGAAATTTGTGAATTTGCAAGTGCACAGCCTAGTTATAAAAATTTTATTGGTGGCGACAGTAAACTTGATGCGGGACATTTGATTGAATGTGGCATATACAGCAAAATCAGATAATGTAATAGAAAAGAAAATTTATTATTAATTGTTTATTATTTTTTCTGACATTTATTGCGTTATTATAAAATATATATGAGCGTATTAATATAGAAAATTATAGTTATTCAATAAAATTCTATAAATAGCTACTTACATGATGGTATGTAGTCATTTTTTGTAAAATGCAAAAAACATACTCTCGTTGATTTTGTGTGACTTCATTTCCAATTTTCTAGCCTTTATTCAAGCTAATCGACAGTCTACAGCTTCATCTTCACCACATTCATTTTTTAGTCATAGGAGTATTTTCGAAAGGAAAACTATAAAATCGAAAGAATTACTATTACACCCATACACGCAGCAGAAAGTTTTATCCTTATTCTGTCGAGGAGGAAACTCTATAATCACTAATTTTTAATTCAATATTAAAATTAATAATTTTTTAAATAATTAGTAGCTTTAAAAATAATTATAAAGTAATTAATATTTTGAAGAAGAATTTGAAAATTTTTCAACTACAGCTCAGGTAATAATCACACATTAGCTGTTTTAACTCGACCTGTATATAGTAGTTCATATTTAATCCGTCAGGTGGCGTATCTGAGTGGAAGATTTCCCAATTCATTGGCGTGCATGGCGTCCAGCGTAAAATCGCGAATCCCGCCATTACTACGATTACAGCACACGGAGAAACTGTGTTGAGTGTCACTAACGTATATATGTATTTATTATTTCACGTGCTCAGAGAATGTAAAAATGTAAAACTAATAATAGTCATATATGTTATTGGTTGATAATTATTGACTTTATTAGTTCTACGAAAAATAGGAACACTTCTATATTATCGTCTGATAATCGAATTCTTGTACTTGATCTTGCTTGCTTGTGAACACTATAACCTAAAGCGTCCCCAATGGCGAACGTATCTCTTGATAAAGATACATTTTTCCGGCGGATGAAACGTCTTTATACAGCATGGAAGGTACATATATATTTGTCTTGTCATATCAATAATCAATACATCATAAATTAAACTACAAAAGTTTAGTGCATTATGAACTATGATAAAATACAACTTTGTAATTATTTTACTGCAGGAGGGGAGTGCAAGCACGGATGTCGGCACAGATGACGGCTTAAGTAAGATTGACTGTCTCGTTTCGGCTGTTGGAAAAGATGAAGAAATTATTTACAGTAAATCCATGGCCTTGCAGGTTCTGTAACATTGAATTTTTCTACTTCCCTTTTTTAAACTCCGCACCTTGTCCATACACACACACACACACACACACACACACACACACACACACACACACACACACACACATATATATATATATATATATATATATATATATATATATACATGTATATTGATACATATTATTTGCAGATGTATGCATATACAAATACATGTAAACATATTAAAGATATTTTTTGTTCTAGACTTGGTTGCTGAGCTATGAATTACCTGACACTATCATGATTTTGGCTGAAAACAGTATTTGCTTCTTGTCAAGCAAGAAAAAAATTGAATTTCTGCGAAAAGTAGAGAACCAAAAGCCTGAAGATACTGGTGTACCTCCAGTGAAACTTTTCGTCCGGGGCAAAGTATGAATCGTACATCCATTCTCCAATTTCTCGCATGCGATGATACATACATACATACATACATACATATATACATATATATATATATATGTGCACAGAGAGAGAGAGACCCGCTCATATATATATATATATATATATGCGTGTGTGTGTGAATGAAAGTACTGAATGTATGTATACATCTCTTTATTGCATACGATAACTACTGTAATGCTTACAGGATGATGAGGACAAGGGGAATTTCGCAAGCCTGATAAAAGTGATGAGAGCCAGTAAAAAAGGAAAAACTTTGGGAGTATTCTCTAAAGAAAATTACGATGGGTCATTTATGATTGCATGGAAAGCTGCACTTAAGCCAGAATCTTTCGATACTGTTGATGTTAGCGCCGCAGCCGCCTATATAATGTGCCCGAAAGAGGATGTAGAACTGTTGACAATAAAAAAAGCATGTGTCGTAACAGTGGATGTGTTCAACAAATATTTAAAAGACGAAATAATGGAGATTGTTGATGCGGATAGAAAAGTTAAACATGCTAAATTATCTGACGGCGTTGAAGCTGCGATAGCAAATAAGAAATACGTAACTGGAGTGGATATATCTCAGCTGGATATGTGTTATCCAGCGATTATTCAAAGCGGTGGGAATTATTCATTGAAATTCAGCGTTGTAAGTGATAAAAATATTCTACATTTCGGTGTAATCATTTGCTCACTTGGTGCACGATACAAGTCATATTGTTCGAATATTGTACGCACACTTTTAGTAAATCCTACAAGTGCAATTGTTGACAATTATAATTTTTTACTGCAATTAGAAGAAGAGATTTTGAAAAAGCTCGTTGCTGGTACGAAAATAAGTGCCGTGTATGAGAGTGGTATACTTTTTGTAAAAAAAGAAAAGCCATCGTTAATTGATCATTTAACGAGGAATTTCGGATTTGCGATGGGCATTGAATTTAAGGAGAGTTCTTTAGTTATTGGACCGAAAACAAATGTATTATTGAAGAAAAATATGGTGTTCAACATCAATGTTGGTCTATCAAATTTAACCAATTCTGAAGCGGTAGATAAGGAGGGGAAAATTTATGCATTATTCATTGGCGACACTGTTATCGTAAATGATAGTCAACCTGCAACTGTACTCACAACATCGAAAAAAAAAGTAAAGAACATTGGTATTTATTTAAAAGATGAAGAAGAGGATGAAGAGGAAGAGAGCGGTAAAGAAAATACACCGAAACCAGAAATATTAGGACGTGGTAAAAGGACGGCCGTGATCGAATCCAAATTGAGAACTGAACACAGCTCTGAAGAGAAGCGTAAGCAACACCAGAAAGAATTGGCTCAACAACTCAATGCTGTAGCTAAAGCACGTCTTGCTCAGCAGTCTGGCGGTAAAGAACAAGAGAAAATACGTAAATCCACAGTATCGTACAAAAGTTTAAATCATATGCCGAGGGAACCTGAAGTGAAGGAGCTGAAGTTGTATGTTGATAAAAAATATGAGACGGTTATTCTGCCAATATTTGGTATACCGGTACCATTTCATATATCGACTATCAAAAATATATCACAATCTGTTGAAGGTGATTATACTTACTTACGAATAAATTTCTGTCATCCTGGTGCGACGATGGGACGCAATGAAGGCGGATCATATCCACAACCAGATGCTACATTTGTCAAAGAAGTAACATACCGGAGTACAAATACCAAAGAGCCTGGTGAAATCTCAGCGCCATCGTCGAATTTGAATACGGCATTTAGATTGATAAAGGAAGTACAGAAAAAATTTAAAAATCGTGAAGCTGAGGAGCGAGAAAAAGAAGACTTGGTAAAACAAGATACGCTTGTATTGTCACAGAATAAAGGCAATCCTAAGCTCAAGGATCTTTATATTCGGCCGAATATTGTGACTAAACGTATGACTGGAGGTCTAGAAGCCCATACAAATGGTTTCCGATACACATCAGTGCGCGGTGATAAAGTTGATATTCTCTACAATAATATAAAAAATGCATTTTTCCAACCAGGTGATGATGAAATGATTATTCTTCTGCATTTTCATTTGAAGCATGCTATAATGTTTGGAAAAAAAAAACATGTCGATGTACAATTTTACACTGAAGTGGGTGAAATAACTACAGATCTTGGGAAACATCAACACATGCATGATCGTGATGATCTTGCAGCGGAGCAGTCCGAGCGTGAACTCAGGCACAAACTTAAAACGGCGTTCAAGAGTTTTTGTGAGAAAGTTGAGGGCATGACGAAGCAAGAAATCGAATTTGATACACCATTCAAAGATTTAGGGTTTCCCGGAGCACCATTTAGAAGTACAGTATCACTCCAACCTACAAGTGGTTGCTTAGTCAATCTTGTTGAGTGGCCACCGTTTGTTATTACTCTCGAAGATGTTGAGTTAGTCCACTTCGAACGAGTCCAATTCCATTTGAAAAATTTTGACATGATTTTTGTATTCAAAGATTATCATCGCAAAATAGCTATGGTCAATGCGATTCCAATGAACATGCTGGATCATGTAAAAGAATGGCTGAATTCTTGCGACATCAGATACTCTGAGGGAGTTCAGTCATTGAATTGGGCTAAAATAATGAAGACTATCACTGACGATCCAGAGGGGTTTTTTGAGAGTGGTGGTTGGACTTTTTTGGACCCAGAGAGTGATGCTGAAAATGAGGATGTTGAAGATGAAGAGGAAGAGGAAGATGACGCGTATGAACCCTCAGATATGGAGAGTGAAGAGGAGTCCGATGATGATTCCGATTATTCTGAAGCTTCTGAAGAATCGGATAGTGAAGCTGAAGAGTTGGGAAGTTCTGAAGAATCCGGTAAAGATTGGTCGGATTTGGAACGCGAGGCTGCTGAAGAGGATAAAGAACGGTCGGACGATCGTTTTCGCGATGATTACAATTTAGCTAAAAAGAAAAAGTCTTCGCACGACTCATCGTCGCCTTCTAAGGATCGGCATAATTCTAAACATAAAAGTTCATCAGGTTCGAAAAACAAAAGTTCATCAAGTCATAAAGATCGAAGATCATCAGAGAAACACAGGTGAGACTTTTAATTATTTATATTCAAATGAGAAAAACATTAAAAGGAGGAGAAGTAAGGGGAATTTCTCACGAGGTGTTCTATATATTCATGTTTTTATCGCAATGTGGAAATTGTTCGTGGTTTATAAATAATGGGTGAGAGGGATTCTGTTTATGATGAAAAACATAAAGATAAATTTCCATAAAGTAAATCACCCTTCTCATCATGCTTATTGACTGAATAATTGATGATATATCGAAAAGTTGGATTAACGGACATTTGTAACGAGATTTGTCAGTTATTTGGGGTTTCGTCGGAATTGAAAGGATGGGTCGGGGTATCGATATTGTAGATTTTAATGTTCACCAAATATGTTGTTTCTTCATATTTTTTCTTGCTGCTTGCGCTGTCGCTGTTGTTACATATCGCAACATCTCCACCTCCCTATGAATTGATAACTAATAATAGAACCGACCGATCGAGGAGTGGAGGATCACACAAGAAGGGATCTCCCTCCAAGTCGTCCAAACACAGGTGATTATCACCCATCAAATATTTCCCAATTCCTTCTTCATTTAATCGATTGTTTGATTGATTGATTGATTGATTGATTGATGGACTGGCTCACTGACTCACTGACTCACGAATTGACTGACTAACTAGTTGATATCTGAGTGACTGTTGATTTTCTTATATCTTATGTGTTCAGCCCCAAAAAGAGTGACCGTCACGAAAGACACAAATCATCACACTCCTCATCAAGCAGTAGGAAAAGATCTCGGGATGAAAGTGGTGATAGAAACAAAGGTTCCAAAAAGTACAAGTGAGTATAAATTTATATCGCACGTATACTTGCATGAGTATATGTTTTTCGATATTGAATTTAATCTAATATTCTTACCTTTTGTTCTTGTAATTCATTCAGGAAGTGAAGATATTGTGGATGGGCAGGACACACATGAATGATAATGATAAAGATGATGATGATGTTGATGATGATGGAGGAATGAAGAAATGTTGATAGAAATGCGCAAAATAAAATTTCCCCAGATTGTAATTTCAATTTCTGACATGTTTCATGTCAGAATGGTGCAGCAAAGGAGAAGCACGTACGATTCAGTTATATGCATTCATATGTGTATAGTGCCAATCAGATCAACTTAAAGAACTAGTGAGTGTGAAGAAGGGCACAAGCGACAGCGAGTAATTATTTGTGGAAGTGATTGAGTTCTTCTCTGCAAAACACATTAGGAATAAGAGAGAATAGATGGCAGTCAATTCATTTACTGATTCTCACGGAGATAATTCCATAGACTGAAGTATCACGAAAGTATAGGGGGAGAAAGTCAACTTACAATACCCGAAAATATGATGTACTGCATGGTCGATTCTGCTGAGCTCATATCAACTTTTATTATTGTATTAATTTTTGTATAGGATAATGTGGATCTGAAAATGGGAATGCTCATACTAAAAGTCCATACGTATATAGTTAAAAGAAATGTACGCATGTTGAGATTCACCATGTGTGGAATATGTTAATTTGTGGGTATGTCCAGGTGTCTCACCGATACCAACACAATTGTGCTTTCTCTCAAATAGCATTATTTCCGTGTCCATTTCTATTTTCGTTCTCGTTTAATTCATTTCTTCACATCATCATATTCCAACCAGGAAAAATAAATATTCAAATCATAAGTTATTTATCAACAAAATGTACAAAAATTAACTTTCGTCATTTTCATTCTAAGTAAAATGATGTATACAGTGCGAGTATCAATGTGACCTCTTTTCATCGATTCTTTTTTAACGAAATAATAATAATAATAATAATAATAATAATAATAATAATAATAATAATAATAATAATAATAATAGTAATAATGATAATATAAAAGTAAAATAAAAAAATTTTGAGATTGTGAACAAACTGATTTGAATGGATATATGCCCACTCAGGTGTGTAAGTAGTGGACCACTGAGAACGCATAAAAATATTGATCTTGGAGCATCGACTTAATTTATTGTGATTATGCGGAGCTTATACGAAAGTAAGAAACGTTGCCCAATTCGATAGAATATGTATGGTACGCGATTATATGCTCCACAGCTCGAGGAAGTGAAAGTGTACGATGCGAGTTAGTGAGGTCACGCACCGCAACTTTCACCGACTCTTCTTGTGAATTTTAGTTTTCATAATGGACATCTGTAGTCGGTTTCACTCATGATACCGAAAATGCATCTGCGATCATTTCCGCGTCCACTTCATTTCAATTTGTGAAAGTATTTCATCATTTTTCTCATTATTTACCTTGTATTGGCAAGAAAACTCATTCCGAAATGAAATTTTTTTCTCTCAGTATTCATAGATTGAAGTAATTTTGAATTTTCTCACCGGTTCAAGTTTATGATGACAAATAATGGACGTGAAAAAAATGGTCATGAAATACATGTACGAGGAAACATTCCAAGTAACACTTCACCGTTGACACAGATATTTTGGAAGTTGATGTATGATTTATTTTTTAATTATAAAAACAAAGAAACAAGAAACAAACGATAGTATTTGTCTTCAATTACGTCCAATTTGATCAATTTGTCCTTGTAAGTTATTGACAACTTCTGGCGGGACCTGATCGCCGAGAATTTCAAAAAGATTGATTCTCTGATCGCCAGGAATAGATTCATATGCGGCTAATTCGATCCCCTCCTGTACTTTCTGAATTTCAGCGCCTTTTGGAATTAAGTGTGTATTCTGTGCCTGTTTTATAGCCTCGTTACTAAATACTTGTCCATCTTTTTGCGGAAATGCTGCAGCAGCCCAAACTCCCATGATCATTACAGCTAGCGTCAATGCTTTCATCTAAATTAAATGTTGAATAATTTCATATCACAATATTATAAATTACACTTGCGTACAATAATTATTATTATTGCACGCAAGTATCGAACTTGGAAAATTATCGAACGATCGTAAATATTAAAGTACTCACTGTGAATTGATGATCGCTGGTTGGAGACAAAACTACTTTGACTGAAAGGAGAATGCGACTGAATGAGAGATCGTGGTGATCAAGCTTTTATACTTGAGTGGGTTTCGGATATGAAGTGGGGAAATAAAAGTAATGGACATTGTGCATACTGAGGCTATCATGACCGTTGTGTACCATCCTCTTCCTTCAACCATTGGAGCACACTAAATCATTTCAGGGTAGGGGGACACTACTCTCATAAAATTTCTCAGGCTATTCGACCTCAATCATCAATGAGTGCTATATTATGTCTATATCCAAAAAATTACTTGGCATCTTACATTTGTTATGCATAAAATGATGATTTTATTTATTGTTTAAAAGTACATGTTAATAACGCGACTAGATAGCTACCGACTTTTAATATCAATCAATTATTGCGTTGTTCGTACTCTTCGTCTCCTCCTATTTTTTTACAGTCACTACATTCTAGATGTAATTTCATGGTATTTTATACTTTCTTATCTGTTTAGCATCATAAAACATTGTTGTTTTATTCAATTCTATATCATTTTTCCAGTAGAAAAAATATAAACTGAAAATTTATAAAGATTGAAACACCACAAAATGCTGGTACATAAACGTATACGCACACGCGCTCACTTAGTCTCACACAACAAACACATACACACGCACTCAAACACACCCACACATACACACACGCGCCCACATACACATGATCGTGCGCAGCATCATTGTTATATCTTAGCAAACTTCCATATTTTTAAGAAATATTCTTATGTCACTATTGTCGCTCTTGTAACACTCATGAATTGTCCATTTCCATTACTATAATGAAAATGTACGTTCCTAGTTATCACCCTAATTCTGGCACAGTGATACATGTAATGCTGGGTTCTATGTAATTATCATCTTCAAAAATACATAATATATAATGTAATATAATGGATATATTCATGAAAAGGTATATAATTTATAAATTAATGTTCGCTTTAGAATAATGGTAAAAAAATAGATATATCAGACAATTGACACGTTTTCTCGTTCCTTTGTGTTTTTTCTACCCATTCACAACAATTTCTTCATGCCAATAGTGAATGCAATTGAGCATGGGACACTTTGATTCTCAATATATTTTTAATTTTTATGCATAAGAAGAATTCGACAATTGAAGAAATTTTCATTTTAGATAATTGATCGTCCAATCTAAGTTGAATCCATGTCAAAGCTAATTTTATGGAAATCACTGATAAACCCTTATCATATGTCCAATTTGAATTTGGCGACGTTAACTCGAATTCAACCGGACGATTACAACTAGGAATAATTGTTCAGAATTGCGCAGACTTCAATGTGAGTATTGAATCACAACTTTTATTGTCCTGACTTTTAAAGTTCGAATCATGAGTTTCGTATTTATTAATAAAGCATAAAATTTGGACACTCATAGTTTTGTGCAATGGCATTGAGGCAAATTGTTGTAGCACATCGTTAGGCATTTTATCTACTAAATTCCAGTAGAGGTTTTGCAATACCCTCAGTATGCGCTTTATGAACCGCTTCACAAACAAATTTGTACTGACTCTGAAATAGATGTTAATTCATTAATGTATCATTCATCATTTAGGAATTCCACTATGTCATCTATTTATATAGATATATTCATTTTATTCATACTCACAGCATTCTGAATCATCATTGCTCTCTGATCTCTCATTGATCGAACAATATCAAGAGGATAAACGGGCTGATTGGCTTCAATTAAACACAATGCTGTTTCCATCAGCACTAAAACCCCAGTGCGGCCAATGCCAGCAGAACAATGTACAACAGCCGGCTCAACCATTCCCGTCCTTGCAGCACGAACGCGTTCTGTGAACTTGGTGAACTGACGCCAATCGTTTGGAACACCGTGATCGGGCCATCCGCAATACTGCATGTGTGTTATATCCCTCTCTTCTCCCGTCTGAAAGAACAAAACAAAATTATTGTCCCGCTATAATAATGAAATAGTATTTTGTAACAACTCACATTGATGTCGCGTAAGATGAATTCACGAAAAACGAATGTATCCTCAACTTTTTCCGACGTAGAAATCAATGTGAGATTTCTCAACGTCAGTGTCTCATTTAATAGTGGCCAATATTGATGACATTTCGTACGACCACGTTCAATCAAGGTTGTTAACATAACAACAAGAGTACTACCTGCTTCAAGAACCATTTGCCAAAAGTCGGCGACGGTAGTTGCTAGTGGACCTTGCGTTGCTATATAACGATTGATAATCCCAGAACCCGGTATCTCCATATTGACATAATTTGCATTTATATAGTCACCGTTGATGCAACCCATTAGAATTACACGCGTTACATCATAAGGTGAAATGTCACGATATCGATTTTTACATTGGTTTTCAGCTTTTTTCGACTCGAGCGATGTGAGCTCAGGATTTTTTCGATAGAGCTGTTCATACTGAGCAATCAATGCGCCGCTTGCCAAACCGTCAGCGAGAAGGAGCATAGATTGAGCTAAAGCGTCTGATCCAACTGCTGCATGTGGCGCATCAGGTACGTATCTATATTTCAAATTTCATGATGATATTCATTAACAATAGTGTATCATTATCAGTAATTTCATATAACATTAATATACAATTTCATCTATATTATGAATATTACCTATATGGTGGCTCTTCCTCTGATACTTCTTCCGTGCCTGCGAGTGCGTTATAAAGAGCATTTGGACGTACAGTCAAAGTCAGTTCACCGTTTCCTGTATCTCGCGACTGGCGTATCAAGTTCACCACGTGTTCATGTAGCATGTCATTAACATCAATACTATTGATATACACAACCTTGAAGGACAATAATTTGAATTTTTATCAATTACGCATTATTAAAAATGGTTGATGATCATTTTAAATGTCATTGACGTTATGTATTTATAGCTTACTTGATCGCCTTCATTTAACTTTGGATAGCATCGGTCGGCTGGTGTATTTGGCGCAACACGTGATACCAAGATGGGCATATCGAGGTCTAAACCTCCTTTCACATTAAATCCGAAACGTCCTTGTTCGTCGGGCGTTAGTCGTATTGACACTAAACCGTCATCCAATATCTCGATCGGTAATCAAATTGATGATATATGAAATTACACATGAAGAAGTTCGAACAAAATTGAATAATTAATTAATTGCATGGAAGTCAATGATATACATAGTTCAATTTTTATACTTTGGCATGCTTAATGTATCATTTGATAAAATCAAATTCAAAAACTAGCTCACCTGTGGTGCTGGTGAACTTGTCGGTTCACTGTAGTCTGGAAGATCATAAATATTTCTTTCAATAACTGTGTCGTCATCAACGTAACTCAGGATCCGTGACCCAAGCACAGGTGAGAATGCACCGCCCTGAGAATGGGTTCCAGTTATCTCCTCTCTGAAGGACAAAAAACCACCCTCACTGTGTAGTGAACAAATGGAGGTTATATAATAAAAGTAAAACATGCACGAGAGAAATGATAAATGCATGGATAAATAGATAGATAATTTAAATGACGAGTAGACCAGAAAATACACACTCATCGCTTGGATTGCCTTCGCCCCATGCTTGTCGTGGCTCACGCGAACCTAATGATTGCACTTTATTATCGTACGGTCTTGGAGGACGTGCCGGTGCTATTGCAATTTTTCCTTTTTCTTCAACAATTGGCACTTGGTTGACACCATGAAGTAATCGTTTACTCGGTGATCTTGAAGAAACCGAAAAATTAGAAAGTTACGAGAGTAGCAATTGAATAAATACTCCAGGTTAGTATACCTAATAAATGTTCGTTCTACTCGGGCACGGTGTTTGCCATCTTCGACAGTTTGGAATTCTGTACGACCTGAGTATGTGAAACGACTACTCAATGTTAATGGAAAACGTCTGGGCCGCATTTTTGGACTGTGGAGACGGAAAAAAGTGTGATGCTCGACACATGCCTTCCATAAATTCTTCGAACTCCTGTATGTCTGCATATTGAAGCCCAATAATGTGTCGTAATTTTCCGACTTGAAAACGCAGTAAGGAAAAATATTTAATTATTTGGCGAAATACTTTTGAAAATATGCAGCTGTCACACTTGAACTTCGTTTCTTTGAATTGATTTCTTGATGATTACCTGTTCTCGTCGCAATTGTATAAAAAATTGTTTACGTTTGAACGAAATTTTGACGATTTTAGACCAAGAAAATACATTGATCTTGAGATTATTTTGAAATACAACTAAACCTATGGATGTGACGCCCAATTGAATTTCTTTATTCGTCGAATCCTGTGGAGGAAAGAGTAAAAACACTTTACACATCACCTCATTTATTCCGAATACGAGATGTTTTTACTTCGTAATCTGAACAGATTTCATGCCCGTATGAAGAAAGCTGAATGAAAATTTAAGTACAAAAGCATGTGAATATGCTATTTTTTTGTAATTGATGAAAAAAATAGAGTTTTTGCATAATGCTTGAGAGAAGAATAATGTATGGACCGTGCATACCCTTGCCTTATGTAATTCCACTCCATACATATCAAGACGTTTAACATGGTCGAGGAAATTGAATTCTGCGTCAGCTGGTAATTGACCTCTAGAAAAATATCATTAGTACAGGAATATTCAGTCAAATGAACGTCATTTCAAATATGAACAGCTTGATTATAGCTATTATTAATAGATATTACTTGTGGAGTTTGTGTAGTTCGGAAATTTTTTTCTCCATATCTTCAGTTTGATTAGGGATCAATTGAAGTCGGGAAAGATAACCCGGTCCATGTTCGTCCGGATGATAATCGCCCAATTCCGCTGAAATATCAGGGATTACATTTATTCAATGTTCACATACCAGTAGGGAATTATAGATTCATACTACTTACATTGTACGGTATAACTCGCAATGAGACAAGCAGTACTAAGTGGAAGTTGTAATTTCCCATGCAGAATGTCCCGCCTTATTTGAAGATAAAATTGATATCTGGTGTATTCTTCTTGCAATTTACTGGGATCAGAGACATAAAATTTCACTCTAAAGAAGAATTGTCCACCTTGAACAAATTGAGTTATCATTAACGATATGCTAGCAGTATATCATATTTTCTATTCATCATCTCAAAGCGGGATCTTTACCCTTACTTCTTATTTGCTTCTTCACAGGTTTCGACGGGTCTAGCCATCTCTGGAACAATTATATTTAGATGTGTAAGCATTGATATATTCTCGTTGTTTTGATTCTAAATTGATCACTAAAATTGTTTATGCGTACCATGGCATCTGAATTTGGACAAACTGACGATGTTGCACTGTTCTCCGCATATTGCAAACCAAAGTAATCTTTTTCAGTCAGCTCTAAATGATGGAAGACAAGATCCAAGAGTAATTGACCCTTAGCTCTTTTCTAATCGAATGAATGAGTAGAGTGATCAGTCAGATGACTCGTGAATTCATAGATAGAAAAATATGTAATTTTATAAAAAGTTTTCGACAAAATTTCTATAACTTACATCAAGTTGAAAAGTATGTTGAGTGTCATCGAGAAAAACTACAGTAGCCGCAAGAGATTTCAATCTCCGATCGCGAGCCAGCTCGGCTCCTCGAACGTGGTAGCTCCCACTGGAGCCACTCAGCGCTCGTCTCGAAACACTCTCAATCATATCAATGAGTCGAAGGTGAGTCAACCACCTCCAAAGCACCACGAGACATTGCGGCCAATAACCTATAATAACGTCACAAATCGGCATTTTTCGAGATGATATTGAAACTTATTATTATATTAAATTACACTGCATGATGGAAAATCGTCTTATTATTGTGCCAGAAAATCGTTAAAATGCTATACAATATACCACAGTTTGATGGCATTCTTCTGGAATGCATTCATGCGATGGTTATGTGAAAATATTATTGAAAAAAAATCACATTTCGGTATTTTTTCGATGGTATTGAATAACAAACTAAATTTCTTACAGAAAATTACATAATAGTAAAGATTCTTCATGAACTATTTGGCATTACTGCCAAAATAATTGGGAACACAACGTTCTCAAAATAGTAGTATCAGATATTTGCGTCATTATAAGATGAACCTTTTTCCAATATAATTTGTATGAAGAGATATCCATAGAAGTGACCGATACAATGCATACCTATGTGATTATTAGGAGTTGTATGATATATCATATGAATAATATAGACGGAGTACTCACATTCATGGGCACTGACGTGAAATTCTATGTCATGGGAAGACTTCGGTGGTGGCAATTTGACCGTGGCCGCTAATTAATTCTGATTGGAAATAGAAAATGAATTTACTTCACTTTCGTGTAATGTATCAGTGGCGGGTTTTTATTTATTTATTTATTTATTTATTTATTTTTTTTTTCTTTCACTTCATTTACCATAAAATAAAATATGAATATTTTTCATTTTTATCATTGCTCAAATGGAATGGATGCGAAAATTCAATCATACATATATTTCTCTATATGTATTATGAACAAAAGAATAAATCATGTTCCATTCCAATCATCCTTTCAAACGGGGAAATTTGCTTATGAATTTAGATTTATGCACAGTGTATTATACATACTAATAAATATGGAGGTTAATGGCTCAATTGACTTAATGAAGGATTATTAAATGTAGGTGTTATTTTGTCTTCTTTTATTTTTCTCATCACATATTTCATATGCCAATATGGAGGAGGAACAGAATGGAAAAGGGAAAACTGTCACATCTGAATGTGTTATCATACAAAGACACGTTAATTATTTCAACTTATACCTCAAATTGAAAAAATAACGTTCATTACTGGCACCAATACGCAGCTTCGATTGGCTACGATTATTACATTTTCCGACATTTCACCACTCATGCCCCCACATCACATACCTATGATTACAACTTTGTAATTGCCATCCTCATTTTATTTTGTCATCTCAAAAACCTGCATAAAATTCATGCCACAACATGTTCAGCGCGTTATAGGATAAACTTTCACTGTGAATCAACTAAATAGAAAATAATTCGAATGACTAATATGTATTTATGCATTTGTGCTGCGCGAGAATAAAAAAATGAGTTGTAAAATAAAAAAAATATTATGCAATAAACTAACCGTCATATTTAATGGTGATGAAAATCACTCCCAATACTAACTAATCACTGTCAACAATTCAATAACTTGAACATAATTGTACTATTGCATTTTTTAGCTCGATATGTAACAAGTTTCTCATAGCGGTAAGGGTAGTGAGGTGAGATTGAGTAACGTCGAATAGTGCGTCGGTAGGGCTGATTGGTGCTGATTAATGTTGGCTACTGTATGTCTACAACATTGCACGATAAACAATTACTATAATCAGGCAGAATGAACGCGTCTACTTTTGGCGACTCGTGAATATTAACACTGCTTTCTATGCCACTCAGTAATTATCATCCCGCGTTTAATAATTTCATTGGTACAAGTGCCAGTTAGTGTTATAAAATTAAAAAATTCGTGCGGATGCCCGTTGTCTACCATTTGAAAGGCAGCAATTATTTTTAGATTGAAATTGATTATTGTGTTATCAATTGTATATATTGACAAATAGGAAGTGAAAACGGTGGAAAAACGCAGACAGTATACATAATTTTTGTCGTTATGGTCTCATCATCAAGTATGATGAGCTAACTAGACCACTAAACTTCACTGATTTTCACTGATTTTTTGAAATTCGTAAAGAATACACTCGTATGTATGTTTATTCACAAGTATATAAATATATATAACATTTATAATAGTACCTGACGAAATGCCTAAAACAATGATAGGCATGAATAGTAGAGAATAGAAGAGAATAGTGGTGAATAGTAGTAGCAGCAGGTCGGTAATATGGTTGTTATACACGCTAAATATAATGTCTATATACATATGTATGGAAGACGATGCATATACGGAATATCCAAGTTGCGCCATATCACATGTATGTATGAACAATCGAGAAATGTCTAGACAGCTGTATTTTCCATGATTGTATGGTAGATACACAGTTACGCCATCACACTCTTCACACTACGCACTTCGCACCCAAATTAACTCACAACTCGTACGGTATAATCACATACACCTATGTTGTATATATGCATTTGTGTAGTGGTGTGAGTGATTCACCGGTCAGGTGTTTTGTCACTATCGCGTCTTCATTACAAGCTTTCAACGGTCCGCCATATATGAACGGACCATTCTAATCAATTCACAATGATTGTGAATGAATAATCTCACGTAAGATCACTGTTTAAATATCTTTATTTGCTCATTATGAAATGCTTATAAGAAAATAAAATAATTAATTGATGTTAGTATTACGCTCCAGTCGCAGCCTTTTCATCAGCATCAGCTCGGCATTACATCTTCCTTCATAATACTGAACATAGTTATATTATGACCAATGCATTGGTTTTTCATGTGGCGGTTGCCAATCTAAAAAAGTAGTATTGATGATATCCGCTAGAGGCGCCAATGAGTCGTTGTCAACTTGAAACGTTGGGTGGGACGATAATACTGTCACGTCGACACAAACTATATATCAATACTTACGGATGTGTTTAAAACATTTATTCAAACTGAAATTATTACCGCCATTTTCACTGCTATTATTGAGCACATAATTTTTATTCCATCGTGAAAATATTAAATTTCGATTATTTAATGTTATCAAATTCATTTGATATTTCTATTTTATTTCCATGCTTTGTTTAAGTTTCAATAATTCAAGGTATCATATTTCTAATCCGATCCGGAAAGTTCGAAATTTAGTAAAATTATAGTTGTCTTTAGTATACTGACTGAATGGAGTAGCTGTAATATATTTAATGGCGACTCTGGCGCAGTTATTGAGAAATAAAAGTTATGTGATGTTGAGAAAAAGGTATGTATTATTTCCACAGTCAAGTTTGGTTTTATTTCAACTCCATTTATGATATGTTCAATGTAGACATACTTCGTTTTATTATACAATATTTACACTGCAATTGTATACACTCATATGTACATGCCCGAACTACTATGTATAATACTTTAGTAATCTGAAGATACACCAGTATCGTGGAGATAAAAAATTTCCATTAGTTTGTATCGACTACATTAATTCAAATTCAACGTTTAAATGAGGAAGATGGTGAGGTTTATTACATGATGATAATTAACAATCACTAATTCGATGTTTATCTTCATCTATATATGGATTTTCACATGTTCCATAAGAATAGTTTTATCACCGAAATCGTCACCGCAAATTCCACAAATGAGTTGCTCATCGTCATCGTCATCATTATCATCATTTTCATCATCGTTTGCTTGACCAACATTATCTTCAATTTTATCATTATTATCATCCTCGCCATTGTCATTACCATTATCATTAATATCGTCATCATCATCATCATCATCATCATCTTCATCGATATCACTGCCTCGTTGATAATGGATGACTTGTACTGTATCGGATGCAATAGGATTCTTCTGTTGACCGTTTTCTTCTTGCCCCGGAACATTTGCTGTGATGATGTCCATTGTATTTATATGTGGATCGTCGATTAATTCTATGGTGTTTGACAGATTTACATTTTTCATCGCGTTTTTGTGTACAGACATGAGTGATTCATTTTGCTTTGTTATCAAATGTAACGTATTATTTTGCTTCCCAGAAGTCGCTGTTATTAGATGAACAGCCTCTGTTTGATCCGATGTAGGGATGAATAGTGTACTCATGTCGTTATTTCTATTTGTTATTGCATGAATGATAGTTTGTTCGTCTGAAGGGAGTAAAATAGTTGAATCATCTTGTTTTTCAATGGTTATTAAATTGAGTGATTCGGTTTCATGACATTGAAAATTATGCTCATTATTTTTCTCACTGTCAGAAGTTGAGACAATTGAATGTGTATCAGTGGTAACCAGTAACAAAGTTTCGCCTTGTTTAGTATTGATAATATGACCCTCAAGATTATTATCTCCGCTATCAATTGTTAATAACCCACCGTTTTTAACATTCCGTATATTTAATTTTGTATCGTCTTGATTTAATCCTAATGTATTTTTCGTTCTTTTATTCTTTGCCGACTTTGTTTTGGGTGTAATATTGATTTTAGCTTTCGCTTCAGCAATCATTTTATCTGAATGTTTGACAATATGAGCGCACAATTCGTCTCTATCTTGATTAAGTGAACCACAAAGTGGACAAGCGTACGGTGGACCAACAACATCTGAATCATTCTTACTTGCTGCGTGAACCCATCTGACATGTTCCCTTAATACGACTTTTTGGTTGAATGCACGTGAGCAAAGTGGACATACATGTGGCCGCTCCCCTGTATGGATCCTCTCATGTTTTCTCAATGTACCACCGTCCCTGAATGCTTTCCAACAAAACTTACATCCGTATGGTCGTTCTCCTGTGTGAGTACGATGATGTATAAGATAGCCTTGTCGCGATGAGAATGTTTTTGAACATGTATCACAGTGAAAATGTGCCGGACTCCCAGCGTGAGTTCTTCCATGCTCCCATAAACCTTGCCTGGAGACGAAACTCTTACCACATTCACTGCAAGTGAATGGCGAATCGCCTGGGTGTGCTGATAGTCGATGATTGTCTAATTGGCCTTGTTTCTCGAATTGTGTGCCGCATACTTCGCATGAGTGTGTTTTTTTTCGATGAATCCATTGATGTCGGAACATTTTTTGCTTCGTTGTAAATTTTTTTCCACAGTCAGTACACGAGTGCTTGCCCCATTTATTATTTATCACTCCGTGCTCAACATTGTTCTGCATCAGCTTTTTTGCACAAGTTGTTTGGTGTGAAGCTAAATGATTAGCGTCTTGGAATTGCTTATCACAATATTCGCATTCAATTGGCATTGACCATATTTTCGTGGTACTTACATTTTCATGTGCAGATAATGGTGTGATTCGTGAAAAATTAATACCCGATTCACTACACGTATGTGATTTGAGTTCTTTTTGTGTGTATGGTATTATTTCTGCTTTCACTAATTCATCAGAAGTATCAAAAGGTGCTATGCTCAGTTCGTAATCCTGCGATAAATTTTGATTATCGGCAGCGTTTTGTTGTGTATATTCGAATTGTGTTACTTCTCCATTCGACATTACTGCAAATCCCTGCAATGTACTATCCATTTTTTCATCATGATTGACGACAGTGGCATTCGTATGATCATTTTGAAATGAATACGATGGGACTGACCATTGTACCTGAGCAACGTCATAATTCTGAACCGTTTGGACGGATGATTGCTCTGACGAGATGATGTTGGATTGTGATTCACAATTATCATTTTCACTCCATTTTCTCACAGACTCAGATGTTTGATCAATGAAACTGGTGGTGGTTTGTGATGTTATTGCCCGCCCAGCAACGTACGTATGAATTTTCATGTGATTTGACAGACTTGATGGTCTTTGGAAATCGGCACCGCAAATCGTACACTTGTGTGATTTTCCTGATTGATGTGCTTGTACCATGTGAGCTTGAAGATTGACTTTAGAACGGAATAAATTCCCACAAGTACGACATGCATGCGGCCGATCAACCTGATGACAAACCATATGGTTGTTCAAGTCAATTTTCCTTTCAAACGTTTCATTGCATGTTGTGCAAATCAATTTTTCCGGAACACACAATCGTTTATGTTTAAGCATTTGGGCTTCAGTGAAGATATTGTTGCAGTTGGGACAACTTATTTTTTTATCCTCAAAACATGGATACATGCCACCAAGTTGTCGCAATGCTTCTACCGCCATAGACTCATCTTCAGCTGATGTATATTGGGGTTGATTTTCTTGCTTGATATAAATAGGGTAGACAACTTGATTTTCACTTCGGTCTGGTTTCCCGGTTAGTATTTCGACGGCCACTTGTGTCACTTGTGGTACTTGAACTTCGGCAATTTCAGTAGCGGCATTGCGAGAAGTGACTACTGCTGTCAAACCATTCCGAATCTCACATTCTTCTGTTGAATCACAAATTTTTTCATGTGATGCAATAATATTGTACTGCTGCTCTTGCTGTTGTTGCATTATCTCGCGTACTTCTGGCATAACTGGAAATGTGATGTACTTTCCATCCCCGTGCGTTTCCATTATGTAATGATCGTTTTTTTCATTCAGTTTTCCTTTATTCTCCTCTATTGTTTGTTCATGACAAATTTGAGATGGGAATTATTTTATTGAATCTCATAATCCACCTATACAGTGTTACAGCAAAAAAAGGTTAAACTGCTACGACGTTATTCGATGGGAGATTTGTAATGGTCTTCCTCATATTCGCATAGCACCATACACTACGATATTTTTCCATACAATGTAAGAAAATAAAATTGATTTAGTGTTTGGAAAATAACTTCAATCCTCCCTCGTATCGAGCTTAGCAATATCGATATATAAGAAAGTATTTAATTGTAGTACTCACTCGAATTCTCACCGATTGAACCTTGTAAATTGCCGTGAATCGCAGCTTGTATTACCATGTATATATATTCCGGATATTTTCATCCTCGGCACGTATCAATGTAGTAGCGCATACATATTACTGATGATAGAAAAATCAAAACGTTTTCAGTCATTGGCTCAAGCATATTGTGGAGTCCATACCATTCTTTCGTTTTTCGTCACAACATTAACATTAATTTATAACATAATTGAATCAATTGTCAGGATAATAATCGTCCACCATCTCGATAAATAGTTGTAAAACGATGTTACAATGAGGTTAGTGTGTTTAGTACACACACACACATATATATATATATATATGTATATATGTGATTTATTCCACGGATGCCAAGAGGAGCAGCGGGGGTGAACAAAAAAAAAACTCGAGGGAAGGTGAATCCGGAATAGAGTGAAAATAGATACAGGTTCACTTTACCTACGTAGGTAGGTCTGGATAGGTCTGTTCATGAGCCCAAAACAACCCTGCCTCGTTCTAGTAATAATTTTGTCCCATCTTTGAAATGCGGAATACGGAATGTAGAGAAGCACAATTTGACTAACCCCGGCACTGTGTGCTGCTTCCCCCCACCCGTATTGTTCGTTGACCATTGAACAGATGGACTTCATGTCGAAATATCTGATTTGCTATATATCGATAAAAGTATCAAGTACTCGGCATATACAGTACAAAAAATGCTACATATTATCGTAATATTATAATAAGTTTACAATGAATTTACACAAATTCATATTCATCTATTTTTAACAAACTATGTTAGTTGGTAATATAGGTCGCTTTCATTGATCATTATGATATTATTTTCGAATTTTATAAGTTACTTGTGAATTGCATGAACATGAGCATGATGTTGTGATTTTTGGATAATCGCGAATTTTTCATTTTGACGTTGGGATTATTAATCATCTCATTCGTGCTGGCAATATTTGAAATTTTACTGTTCAATTGCCGGATATTATCTGCAATCGGTATGTGAATATCTGGTGATAATGAACTTGATCGTTAATATATTTACTGAAGATAAGTGAAGGAACATTTTCGGAATCATCGGTTTCATGAATTTAAAAACAAGTCTCTCAATGTATGTATCTCAATGAATATTATTGCGTAGCATATCGTCGACAATAATAAACAATAAAGCGTGTCAAATATTGTGTTCAATATGCGGCTAATCATCAGGAGAGCTTATCGCAATACTGAACAATTGAGTTGATTTATTTATGAAAATGTTGTATTTCGCGTTACACAATTTCTTGAAATTATTTAAAGCCAATCGGTGTGAAATCACTAATCAGTTGAAATGTAAATTTCCAATACTGGTAAAGTCTATTGTCATAGCGTTAATACATTTATATTAATTATGGCAATTAGTTTTGTTTCATTACATAAAGAAACATAAAGACCTAATGGTATTTTGCAATGGCAAATGTTGAAATATAGTAGGTACCCATGCCAGTCAGAACTGTAGTGCTATTGATGAAACGCAATATATATTTTTCATATATTTCTGTTTGCTCATGAAAAATATTGTTTCATGATAGTAGCAAAGTAGTCGTGGATATTCTTTAACAATTTTATATTATATAGTATGGAAAACAATTACGAAATATCGAAGATATAAAAAATGTTCACTATGCAATAGAAATCATTGATGGTTTGTAACAGAGTGCAGGTTCGCATATACTTATTGGCCAGTAGGGTTAATTGCTCCCTTCAATATGCAACATATTCAAGCGAAAAACCACAAATATGGTTACAGTTCTTCCGGCAGTCATGAAACAAATGTCACTAGTAATGAATTGTTTCAATCCATTGGTTTCACTAATTCTAAACAATTCATACATTTATAATTCAGATATCAGAGGCAAGTGCAAATGATGGCGATATTCAAATGTTATGAGACCCAAGCTCACTCCCATTCACACAGAATTTCTTCACATCTCATTTCACCCAATTTCCCATAACAAGCTTTCCTTCTTCGATATCATGTTTTCGTTTTCTGGCTAATTTCATTGAAACAGGTGGAAAATAAAGCTGTGTCCATTGATAATCAGTGATTATCAGAGATTATTTCTTGAATCATCATTCCTTTTATTTTTACGGGAGATTGTACGATTATTTTTTTGTTTGTTTTCATAGTTCCGAAATTTGGATATAAATTTTCCAAAGAGCGCGAAAAAAAGTAAATGGTAGTCATAGATGCAGTGAGAAATCATAGATAACTACTTCCACATTCATAGACAAATTTATTCTATTCGAACACTTGCGGCATTTTTATTGTCAGAATATTTCTTTGTGTGTTCTTTCTACAACAATATGATAAACTACAAAAATGCTTGCAGTTGAAGGACAACTTGTTACTTCAGGAAATGCAGATTTTTATTTCCGATAAATTTTAATCCCATGTTTTCATCTATGAATTCAATTCAAATGAACCTATAGCAGCCATAGCAGTTTTGTTTTAAAAACTGTGCGTACTTCTATATAAACAAGAACTACAATTATATTTTCAACGGCGATAAGTATTAATCCGAATTTAATTGTTGTTCTCATGAGCGTTCCAAATAATCATCAAAAACTGCTAATCGGGAAACAATCCATTCGTCTAAATCTTCGTTAATTACTGTGACTGCTGGATTTGTTTCTTCATCCTTCATCAGCAATTCCATACAGATACCTGATAATCGCTCGCTATCACGCAACGAGGTTCCAACGAACGTCCAAATCAACCTATACTTATACGACAAGAAAACACTATTGTAGAATATTCATTGTAAAATATACTGACATGTAGATAAATATATGTGCGACAAAATATTGAAGTTGTTTGAATACATATCCGAGATATATAACGAAATAAATAATTCATTTGTTTGCAACTTATATGTATGAGTTCTTGTATAGTTAATGATATATATCGAAAATATGATTCATAAGGTGAATTGAGTTTTTTCTTGCAATCAGCAAAATATATGTCGATATTGACTTTTCAATTTTTTTTTAAAGAGTGGGAACCAGTTATATAACAGTAAATAACTGACATCTCCTATAAACAGTGTTTAATGGATTGGTATTCAACAGACAATGTCAACTCGCGATCATTATTCGTTTCTCGAAAAACGAATGACACTTTTGGAGCAGTGGAGATTAAATTCAATAGAAACGGAAAAAACGAACCTTTTTGACGTATATGAGGTTAATTTCTCCTATATGGTCGGTTAGATTATGAAACACTACTGACACTTTATTGAAAGTAGAACTGTTAGCTTTGACACTCAGGACGGGAAAAAAATGCATGCCAAATGTAAGACATTTCCGTATCGATCTTATTGCCGATGTTATTATCATTCGAAATTCGAGAATTCGTTTTTTATTGTGTATTCATTCATTTCGATTGTTCGTATACACTCTGTTCAACGTATTGAATGAGAGGAGGCTATTACATATTTGAATTTATTGTAGCGTGGAAGGGTATCACTTTTTTCATTCAACCTGCTTATAATTCAAAGATCTTTGATGAAAATGATCTTATTTTATATCCTCTCGAGTTCACCTTGGTACTTTAAATGAGAACATTTTCATGCATAAATGATTTTGTTTTTTTTTCCAACGATAAAATTTATTGTAAAGACGGTACTCAATGTCTTAAACATCAGCTTAGTCGAATGACTGCATCTGAATCGAACTATTCTCAATATTGTGTGAATAGAATACAAATATATCAATGAATATACATGCCAGAGAATTGCTTCTTATCTAATGAAATTGAAATATTTCGTGGATTTTTGCAATTTGTCAGTTGATGGTTGGTCATTGATCTTTTATCCATTAGCGTGAATATTCGGATTTGTATTTCACCGAGAATGGTGAACATGAGTTCAATGAGTTCAAGGGTTAAGGAAAAACATAAAGTTAAAGTTATACTATTTTGATGAATGATTCCATATAACGAACGACAGTTGATTCGAATATTCACCTTTTATGAAATAGAAACAATAGAACGTTTATATCGAAAAAACTCTATTTGACATTATCTACTACGAATATTCATGGTGAGATGCGTGAGATCCAAATTGCATGCATGCATGGTATATTTGGGTATATGCATGAACGTCACTGCGCCTCACCCTTTATGATGACAACTAGTTGAGCGATCGAATTAAATGCCCATAAACCAAAACAGTTGAAAGGATGTAGGATATGCCTGAATATTATGTGGAATTTAGTTGTATTGGGTTGAGTTTTGACCCTACATAATATTATGGGGTATCTTGTACGTTGGTTACACGTGTTGTTTGTACACATATTGTTCTCACTAAACTTACCAAACATCACTACGTATACTCCATTTCGTGTGGTTTTTCTACTTCATTCTTTTTTCTGTTGTTGTTGTTTCCTCTTTTTTTTTTTCAATTTTCGACTTATTTTGCATTTATTTTCAATATTTCAGAAAATAAATTAGTAAAGGGTTGTCCCGTAACAAAGCATGAATGTGTAAACAGCAAGCTAATACAGCATGCAGATGTAACGTTGGTAATAGTATGGCTAGATATATAACCATGCGGTGGACGTTCGTCAGCACGTAGCATCCTATCCATATGAGGTTGCATCGTGGCGTCGTATGGGTCTGACTCATTCGCATCATGCACAGTCATCCATCATTGTCACAAATTTTTCACCGATGCACGGCCAACACAATCCCGTGCATCAACCCCCACGTTTGAGAGTCTGTGCCCCTGTTGTGATATTTTGTTCTCTTCCTCCTTTTTTCCCTTTTCTTTCTTACTCGTTAATGTCGTCCCTATTTCTTGCATACGGTGGGGACGGTGGTGTATTTCCTGCTGTCACGCTGATATTCACTCACTCTGTCGCATAGTCACGCTTCTGTTATTTTCTGTTGAATTTTGAGTTAATGGGAAAGATAGAGCCGAAATTCATTGAATGGATCAATTACTTGAGTTTAAGCACTCAATCACTGCATCAAGATTGGAAACACAATCGATTGTGATATTAATTAAAAGTGTGATTGGTTGAATGTGGTTCGAAAGATGTTAGCTCCAAGGAAAATCCAATGGAATATGAAAAATTTTTTATCCTCTTTTTGAAATTTTTGTGTTAGGCCTTCATTTCGATAATGTGTATTATGTTATATTGAATCATCATTGATAATTATATGAAATACGTTCTAGATGGAAATCTTCAAGGTACATTTGATGTAGTTGCCGATAAAGGTCTTAAGTCTTAGATAATTCATTATTTCACGATATTACTCGTGGGAATTTTTCGCGAATGCGGCGAAATTTTATTATATGGAATTCCTCATTATTTTTATGAGTCAAATTGTAAGCAATTTTATTACATACCTCGTTTGGTATTGTGTTTCAAATCCGTTAAAGCCAAAGTCCCATACTGAAAAATGGCGATGAATAAATTACATTTATAAATCAATGAGAAAGGTATCAATTTTTCGGATATACTGAAATAGCATCGAATTGTTTTTTATTATAAAACAATTATTGATATCATTTTATTACGAGATATTTTATTTATTTCGGGAATTTTACATTCAGATCATTTGTGATGTTCGGTGCGGCCGAATACTTGTAGCTTACTTTATTTACTGTACATCATTTTTTTATAATAAACATCAGACAGGATATTCTGCATAATTTATCAGCTTATTCGAACATTTTGAGGACGTTATCATACATATGATTCACAATCTACAATTTATATTTTACATTACAATAATTCAATTCTCAAATTGTCTTGCAAGACGTCTTTGTAATAGTATAGTTTCCTTACATTATGGATTTGTGACTCGCTACAAATTCTCTAGTGTTGTCCGAGTCGAATTCACTTGAGTACCTTATCTTCGTATTCAAGTTTGAAATCATTGTCATTTTTTTTCGATTATCAAATGGATGCATTGTCTATTGTGAGGATATGGACTATGAAATTTTTGATAAGAAACGTAAAAATACTGGAGGTAAATTAGATAACAGTGTTAGCAAAATGAAGTGGTGAGAATGTTATATAAATATTATGTTATAAAAAAATTTGAACAAATCTATGTGGTGCGATAATGGCTACTTAATCTATGAGCAGCTTGATTTTTCAAAAAATTGAAAAGTTTCATGTATTCTATTTGAAAATCGATCCGATATACACATTCAGGGTATTTACCTTATATGTTAAATCGGTGGAGTGAGAAGTGTAAATTTCAGACTCGGAATAAATTGCACTTGAACATCCGGAACTTGACTCATGGAAATAATCGTGAATTAACATATATTATTTACATTTTTGCGTCGACAAATGAGAATTAGATATATAATACGCAAAATTTCAGAACAACTGTTACGTCTCTTGTATTTCAGAGCCTCAGCTTAATTGATAATACTCTGGAGCGAAATCATTCGCGAGATTACTCAGGAAGTTGAAGTCTGATGAACTATTACTATTATCAATTGATACGGTTGGTGCTGCAATGTGACTCGTATCACTATAGAAATTTCCGAAATTATTATATGGCTCATTGTTATTTTCTAATTGACCAATATTATCCGACGATGTAATAACAGCAGCGGTAGCAGCGGCAATTGCAGTTGCAGTTGTGGCAATTCCTGCGGTCGGAAATTGATCCGGTGACGCAACATAATGTCTTGGAATGTTCGATGCTTCACCACCATGATGCACATGTAATTGATTGTGTTGATCGTAGTAAGAACTGGGATGGCATGATGAGTTAAGTCTGTAATCTCCGGAATTAATTGATGAATGATGTGAACTATAACTGTCCGACGGTTGCTGCAGTGAGTGTTGCCGTATCCTTTGGGGAGCTTGAATTTCATTGTAATAATTTGGTTGTTGTTGTTGTTGTTGCTGTTGTTGTTGCTGTTGTTGTTGCTGTTGTTGCTGTTGCTGTTGTTGTGGCGTAGGTTGATGTGCAACGGCTGAATGACGATGCACGCCCATGGTGTCTGGAGTTGTGTGATATGTACCGTTCGTAGAATAACTATAACTATTCGATGTTACAAAACTGTCAGTGGTGTGTTCGTTGAGTGGTTGCGCGAAACTTTGATTCGTGTTATAATTGGGTACATCTTGCATGTTTCTTTGATAAGATGAATGATAAGTAGATGCACTTTGTGCATATCCATTGTACTCTTGTGTATTTGTATAATGCGATTGCTGATGATATTGAATTGTTGTATTATAAATGTGCTGTGCAGCTGTAGGTGAACGAGTATGATGACTAATACGAGAAGATGAAGTAACTTGATTTGGTCGCGTATAAAGTGAATGCATTTCACCAGTAAATACACGCGATTGACATGTATCTCTAGTGTTATAAGCATTTTGAGATTGAATATGATGACATGTAGGTGCAACGGGAGAAACATTCGGGATATTAACGGGAATTTCATTGCGATAATCAGCCATTTTCATATGATGATACACATTTCGTAAGGATTGGCATTGTGCTTGCGTGGTATTGGAATTATTTTTCGTTGTTTGAGGGGACATTGAATCAGCATCCGTAGTTGCATGCAAAATTGGTGGTGGAATAGAGTTCGTCGATGTTGGTGAACTTCTTGACCTCTGCATGTATGCCACTGAGTGCGATGAATTGATACTTAAAGGGCTGCCATGCTGTAATTGTATTGGCGTACCCGGTTTTGACGACGGTGTGATACTTCTCGCCGAGCCTTGTCCAGTTAATGTCGGATTTGTAGAATCAGGCATCGCTTGAAGTACTCGTTCACCGCTAGTTATTGGGCATGACTCTTTCGAAGCCAATGGCGATTTTTTGCTCACGGTTATTTGATGTTTAATAAAATTAGGACTTTTATTATCACTTTCCACTTTGATGTTGACGTCATTTGGCAAACTGTTTGTTTTTAATATTGGTGACATCAATTCATTGGGTTCGTTTGATCTAGAATCATCATCGGCCAACATTTTTTCGAACGAGCTTGATGCACTATTTGTACTACCGATGCTACTTGCTCCATTGCTATTGTTGTTGAAGCCTGTGCTCGATCCAATCCCATTATTCGTAGAGATCGGGGAGTTATCATTATTATTACAACCGATGCCACTATTATTATTATTATTATTATTGTTATTGTTGTTTTTATTATTAATAATAATATTATTATTATTATTACTATTAATATTATTTTTGCTATTATTATTATTATTATTACTATTAATGTTATTTTTGCTATTATTATTATTATTATTATTATTATTATTATTATTATTATTATTATTATTATTATTATTGCCAGGGCGCGTTAAATTGCAGTCTGCTTTCTCAGTTAGGGTACTACCTACGTCAGTCACGCCGGAAATATCACAGTTGTGGCAGCTTTTTTTCTCATCTTCGTCAATCATCAACTTGTCTATTTTGTGTTTTTCGACGCCATCTCCCAATGAACCGTCTTTATCGTCGGCATCTTCTTTACTCAACGTCTGCCTTTTGTGCTTCATTCGACGATTTTGAAACCACACTTTCACCTAGCAGTATCAGAATATCATTGAATTGTATAGTATTGGTGATATTGAGGTTGTTTGTGAAATGGAAAAAATTAGCGGACGTGAAATGTTGATATGCTAATGTCAATATGAATTTTAACAGTTCAAATTATTGTGGCTGATGCTTTCAATGATTTTTCGATATCAATTTACTGTGCCTATCAATATAGAACGCATTGAGCCATTGAATATGTGATGAATAAGCTTCTACAGTTTGTGTCCTACCTGCCTCTCCGTTAGATCCAATGAAGCAGCAATTTCGATTCTTCTTGGTCGACACAAATACTTATTGAAGTGAAATTCCTTTTCCAGCTCAAGAAGTTGGGTATTGGTGTAGGCAGTTCGCAATCTCCTTGGTAAACCATTTTCTGAAAACAAAGGATTTCATACTCTCGTGAACTTTAAAACTTTTCAATTTGAATAAATTGTATGGCACTTTGATGGTAATTTAATTAACGACATCAAATTCCAATAGCAAGACAAGAGCCAAAACGATTTTTCGACAAGAAATACGGGTTCTCGTGGGTTCACTCTAGGGATCCTTCGAGGCATCCTCTGATTAGCGCCACCTAATTGTTACTCAGCAAGAAACTTATCTACCGATAACGAGGGGATGGTTTCGCGATACTCCAAGTATCTCTGGTCTCTACAATGGGAGTAGTTGTCATGCTATATTCAATTCCTCGTTATACGTCTGGTATGAGGGATGATAATATGTGATAATGCTGATAGCACAAACATTAAGGAAACAAAATTATGAGTATTTCATATTTTATATGAATACACTGTAATGAGGAAAATTATTTTCTTCTCGAAATATTGCGAGGGTTTTTTTTTCCAATGCACATTGTTTCTGAATGATCTCATTAAATTTCATTGGGTATCCCGGTTTCCCATCTAGCTCTGGTTGAATCATCTTAATGATATGCGTATATATGATATCGATGTGGGCATGCGCTATAGTACTCGAGAATTTCACAAAATACGTCCACATGATTAAACATCTCCGACAACTTTTTTCGAGCTCAAGTGTTATTGACTATGCATATGACTTTTGGAAAGTAACGTGTTATTATAGTGGTGATAAATTCAATTCACGGAGGAATCGATTAGTGTATTTGTATTAATGTTAAATGTTTTTCGTACATTTTACGATGAATACGAAACTGAGGGCAAGCAACATCCTGATGTTCAGCTATCCCTATGCTGTACACGCGGATATAAGGGCGGTTGAAGCAACATAGACAGCCGGAAGGTTAAAGCGTGATGGAGATAGGGAACGAGTAGAAAAAGGGAGAACAGGAAATGGAGGGTGGAACGGGCGATCCCATCGTGCTCGCAGCAACATGCTCGGTAAAGTGAGGTAGAAATATCGCATGATTGACATGAGCCTCATCAGCATTTCCCATTGGCTGTACAGACTTGTCAATCAAAAACGATCCACGCCTTTAGCCTGCCATATTGCCTGTTACCCACACACCCATCGATATACGAACAATAAACGTTGAATTCCACAGTATATTTTATACGAATAAATACACTCACAGACAATTGAATTGAAAATTCAGAAATAATGCTATCCCACCGAAATTAAACACTTTTGATCAAAATATGATTTTCGATTTTCACATTTAATATTCAGGAAAATGCTATCGTGTGTCAATCAGAAAGTTCTGTAAAATTCACACTGTAAAATTGAGTTGCTCTGGAAAATTTATTTTCGCAAGTGTCAAATGATTTTAGTGTTCACATGGATCAGCATCGAAAGAGGCAGAAAAAGTAGGATAAAATTTATATGATTTTCATTTGAATCACTAATTCGAAGAAATCCATCATTAATGTAAGTCGTCTGTGAAAATATATTCTTGTCATCCAGTACCAATGTATAAATTTGAACCAGGAATTTTGCAATTTATGGGAGTGTTTACACATAATTATTGATTCGTTTGGTCATAAAAATCGAATACAATTGCTTAACGAATATATGAATATTATCTTAATGTATACATATGTCATTAATAGTGGTACGTTTGTATCAAAACAGATGATTGAACAAATAACTAACTATTACCTGGCAATATATATTTTTTTTTCAAGAGCTTTGAATGCTCACAGATTCAACTCAAAATCGTAGGTGGGATCTATTTGCGTATAAATTATCAATTACCCATTCTGACATAATTAAACCGACATTTATATTCATGACATTAGAGTATCTTGGAATCAGAAAAGTATTTTTACTCAAAGTTTAATTAGGGTATGTTATTCTATGTATTGTTGACTATTCTATCGGTATATCAAAATAATACACAGCATAATATTTATGGTTCATGAAGTTAATGTAGAAATATTGATTGTTGGTGATGTTATTGATGATTCTACATATAAATGTTATATTAGCGGTCGATCCTAGGGGAACTACACAATATTGGTGTCCAGAATTGGCTGCTGATCGATTTTGTAGCATCTTTAGAGTGCATCTACCTCACAACTCCACTTGTAGACCATGCCCCCTGCTCTGCAGTATATGTGTTCTTCTGGAAGTTAGAATTGAAGTTTAGGAAACTGCGTGAGTTGTAGCTTTTCAGATCTTTCAGAGGGAATTCAAGTAACATCTTATGCATTTATGTTTTGAGAACGGCTCAAATCGCAAGACGTAATTGTCCAATATACGATGACATTAGTTCACGTACCCAGCCCTCAGTATTTTTTTAAAACGAACACCTCGCTTCGAATCGATTTTTTCTTCTTATTTTCTAAAAATTTCAATTACAGTCATAAATTTCGTTTGCATCATCATCAAGAATAATTTTTTATTGCATTCAAAAGTCATGTGAGAAATATTGGCAATTGATTGATATATGAGTTGAAAGTGGGGAAATTTGCATTTAGAATTTCGATCTAATAAACGTGATAATCAGTCATCCTGGTACTGATTGCTGCAGCATTGAGTGCTGCATAGTTTCATTAATCGGCTGGTGTTTTTTGGGCCCTTATCGGAAAAAAATTCTGTTTATGGTTGAAAAGTCGTTTCATTCATATCTAGTGATAAAACATATTTTTCACCCGATGATATTTGAATGATTTATAATACACTTTTGAACGTAATATTAATGATTTTATTCTTTCATTTGATTGAGTATCAATCGATGAATTTACTGAAAGGTGCTATTAACAGCACCTGCATCTTCATTTGTATTTTTCGATTGTAAGAACTCGTATAGAGTCATTGGTCATGACTCTATACAATGCAACTTCAGTGTGTTAATTAATCATAATTCATTCAGTAGTGCACGCGAGCTGTACGCATCCACTGTATTTTGAATTATCGGAATTCATTTAACGAAATTTGTATGTTCGGTTCTTTTAGTTTGATACGAGGACTTTATTTTTCCCAGCTATTATTGCCATGTTTTTCCATAGGATGTGAAATTGAATATCGCTAGATTGTATATAGGTTCAATAATATTTAACAGTAAAACTTCTGACTCCGTTTGACTGTTGATAGTCAAATATTGATTGTTATTTGGTCCCCATGTCATTCTATTGGATGATTGATAGTGTGTTGCAATGTAGGAATTCGAACCATCTTGTCTTTAATATCTGTTTTCCCTGGAAATTATTGCAATATAAGAATCAAAAAATTATTAATAGGATGAAAAAAATATTTCTTCATCTTTGACTCTGCCTGAACAATTGTTGAATCATTGCACTCACAGGTGAAGCGCTTCGGAGATGTGTAGAATTAGGCGCAGTGAAAATATAGATGGACACAAACTATATTAATTATATCAGTGAGAAGTACGAATTTTAGATGCTAGAATTCTTGGTGGACTAATGAGAACGTATGAATTGATGTAGAAACTCTATCCTGTTTCTAGGTCTACTATTTATTATGTGAGTCGCACAACGCGTAGAACTAAAATCATATGGCTTGTGACCTGTATGTACATACTATCAATATACGATGCATATCATTTGGTGCGGTGATTACACTTTTCCTCGAATTTTTGTGTAAACATAACAAGTGTCTGAGCAAACAAATACATAGAGTTATTCTGCCGTTTTGTTCATAAATTAGGATGAATTGCGGAAGTTGTTAGTGTGTTAAATGACTCAGTATATAGAAAGTATTTTCGGAAATTGATCTTTTGGGACCGAACGAATGAATATTGAATAATAATTAGATAAGTTATTAAGTCACGGATTAGTATAGATATGAGAAAACGATTAATACAATAACTGGAAGCTGTCTTATTGAGTCGTTGAATATTAATGGCGCAGCAGGTTTGTTTGGCCATTGAATGACCTAGCACGGCTGATGAAGCAATCACGAGTGAACGCACTCGCACCCCACATTCATTGACGACTGGCAATATTTTCTTTCTTTCTTTTTTACGGCGTTGAGCGCCCTATGTGGGCCTTTATCAATTGAGAAGCGAATCATTTCTTTATTATTGTTCGCTATCGACGCAGTGTTCCCATATCTTCACTCATTTATTTTGAACTAGCAGCATGAATATTTGAGTGTTCACCCGAGATGTTTTTCTCGCAAATTTTCTGCAAAAACACTCCCAAAACCTCATGTATTTATGATAACATATGAAACACATTGACTCAACGGATGGGAGAACAGTTTCGACATTGAGTAATTCCGAGGCGTCGACCACTTATTCAGTGTTTGTAATTACCGTGAATTCTTATGATTGTTAATACTTGAATGAAATCATTCTACGAATTTTTACTGCAACAATTGATGAATACCGTAAAAAGATGTTATTTCATATAAGTTGGAGTTGAAATTCATTCCCGCTTCGTACTCTGTGGTATCAACTAGATATCTAGTAAATCCATGCGAATAATTTCAATAATTTAATGATTGTGCCACTTATCATCAATCTGTTAAAATGAACTGAGCTCAAGTAAAGGTCGAGTGATCCTCAACAGCGGTACTTTTGTACTGATTATTCAATCTTGCGGCTTTCATTGTTATTATTTTTCTCTAGTTTTCTATTTTTTCATGTTGTGACTGGTGTCAGTCAGACGCAGTCATACAAGTGAATGTGTGAATGTATTTTTTATCATCTCCTTTTTTGTTTCATGCAGCTGTATTCATAAGAAAAAATTGGTGACGTAGATTGGTTTTATGTGAGTTGGTGATAAACTGGGTATTAGGGAGCGGGACTAAGAGACAAAACCGCTGTGAGGGAGAGGAGAAAAAAGAAGGATGAAATAGAGCACATCAGAAGAAACAGAAGAACATTCTGATATTTCTGGAGATTATAAGATGGTGAGCTGATCATTACGTCTTGTTTCACGAACTGTTAATAATTAACTACAGTTTGAACTTAATAATCTATGATCATACGCAAAATCAGTTGTACTAACAGCCATAGTTTCGCATCGATTCAGTCTGTTTGCTGGGATTGCATGTCTTTGGCATCAAATCGACTTCCTAAGTAATGTACAAGCAAATCTACATAGTCATCCATTGGTTTTACTTGTAGAATTGTTATTAGTAGAGCATAATCAACATTTTTATACCAATAGCGTCATCTTCACTGTTTAATTATCATATCCAATTGTGCGGAATGATACTGAAGATTTTTTACCTACTTCACATAATTTACCTGTTTCCTTTATAAACTACACGAATTTTTTTCATGGCTTTTCACTTGAAACAGATACGGATAATGCAGACAAATGTTCAATCCCATAATTCATAACGAATTTTGAGATAAGAAGTTTCGATATATGTGAGAGTTAACAATAGTTTGAAAACAATAATCTCACAATTGAGAAAAATGAACATTCTCGTTATCACATTCTATTCATTAAAACATAATTAGTATGTAAGAGTATAACAAATTCCGCATAACATGTATTCGGGCTATGTTGCCGCATAACCAGATGCCACTAATTATTAGAAAGGAGAATTTGGATTATTCACTGGTCTTTGATAGCATACAAAATGGGAAAATTTCGAATCGTTTCGTTTGCTATATTTTCAATCAAGGCGGCAGAAAATATTGATTTTAATGAGTTCCGCAAATCAATTGGAGTGAAGTCAACTATTTCTGGAAGGGCTGGATGGTGTTTTCTTCCAATTTCATCATCCACAGTGATATTTCTTCAGTTTTATCTCGATGACTAACGCATTGGCAGGCTCAAAGTGGTAATGGCTCAACCTGCTTTCCGTTCTATTGTCTGGTGTATTTCAACTGGTCAGGTAAAAACGCACGATATAAAACAAAAGACCAATTTCATGGCCGGCCATTCTGTAATCCTCCCCACCTGTTCTTATTATTTCGAAAGGGAAGATACAACAGAGACAAAGGAGAAGAACGGGTCTGGATAAAAGAGGGGAGATAGAAAAATAGGGAATGAAGAGTGGGTTTCGTAAGTCTCCTGAATGTTCATTTTTATATGTTCAACAACCTCTCATATTCATATACATATACCATGTTGCTTTAGACTGATTGTATGTATTAAATAGATACGAAATACGTTATATAATATAGATGATTCAAGCGTTGATTCTTCAATTATGGAATTATTGCATGGTACAATGCTTGCAATGCACAGTGGAGACAAATGTAGGGATGTTTTTTACGATGACATTTGTCATCCATTTCAAAAATAATCCACAAATGAAGTGAACTTCGGGTATATCAATGGAAACGCAGTTTGATTGAGTGGCTAAATCTAATGATGTATTGATTATTGAAATTTTGTTGATTTGTCGATTAATTCCATTTACGTGGAAAAATTTTTCGATGGTTTTTAATTTTTTAATTTTGACATTATTTGTCGTCGAATTTATTGGGAAAAACAGAACAATATATGTCATAGTGTGCAAGAATGGCATAAGATTTTGAATTCAAGTGAATGATACGAATATGTTGTCTCATTTTTCAACAGTTTAATTCCGCCCTGTGTCTGCTGTACAGTTATTTACGCGATTCATCCAAAACTGACATGTGAGTGGTGTGAGATTTTATTGTCCCATGCATAATTTCGGGCAAGTCATCGTTGATCGTAATTTCATCCAAAAGTTACGAATGATATCGATTGGTGTTGTCAATTTGCAAGTTTTATTGATCAACGCTTGTGCATCAAATTCCGCTCCCGAATAATCGTATGACCTAGTCTTATTTTTGTTTGCTGTGTGAATAGTTAATCATTAGTGAATGAAAGCTTGACCTCGAAACATGATTTGATATTGTACAACGCTTTCAATCGAATAAGTGTATGGAATTACTATATAGTTCGGAACAACGCCTATATGTATTCAGTTTTGAGATGCTTCAATTGCTGATAGCTTAGGTAAATTGCGCGTGCAATTGAATCCATAGGTATTCATTACAATGTGTTCATGACAGAGTTCGATTTTTTTTTCAACCCAATAGGCGAAGTCTATTGGGTTAAAAGGGCCATGGAAAATACTCATAATTTCCAGATATATCTATGTACCATAATTTAAATTGATCGACTTTCTAAATTTGGTCAGCCTGTTTATTTCATATGTAAGGCCAGTATGAATTCATATGTTGTTTTTATAATCAGAAGTTTGATTCTTATGCATCCAATAGCGACTGTGATGGACTTTTCTGAAATCATCTTCCACATTTTAAATAACATCACTGGATTGATGTACACAATAGAGTGGAGGTACATATTGATATTCAGGTGTAAGAGTATATATAAGAACTGTGTCAAAATTGTGGTCCAATTTTAGTGAATTCCAAGTTATACGCAGTTTCTTTTTTCTTATTTGTGCATTCTTGCTCCAAGATAATTGGCGAAGAACTTCGTAATGCAGTTAAACGCAACTACAAAATGCGATGTGGTAAACCATCATACTATTTTCTCCCGGCAAGATGAACGTCTCAATTTGTTATTGCATCATTTTTGGCACATGATAATTTGGAGCCATCGGGTGATAGCAGTGAATCGCGAATATCCAGAATTTTATTTTCAAGTGTTTCATTAAAAATGAAAATGATAGGAAGATGAGTTCCTGAGTCTTAGAGGTGCTTTATTGCCTTTTCCATTTCTCATTCAATTGACATGTGCACATTTAATTTATCATTTGTAAATTTCATGTCTCACAAATGGCTAAACATATGATGATGATCAGTAAATATTTTTGAAGGGAATTGAACGCACTGCTGAAAAGCATCGTTGTATTTATATTAAAGTTGTTTGAGGTGAAAGTTATCTATTTGGTAAATATCACAAATTTTGAATGGTTTACTCGTCTCCATTGACTTATTTTTACTTAGTAGGCGTACTATTATAATATGTCGAATTCTTTGAAAAAATCAAGAAAGATTTTTGTCCATTTCATCAATGATGAATTATTAATAAAAAATAATTAACAACTGTCTTCAAATGTTGATTTTTAATATGAACTTTATTTTCAAAACAAATCCTGATTAAACGAATGTTAATGGGAACATAAACACTTTTGTAGAGCACAATTTATATCTCTGTTTCATATTGAGAAGTGTCATATATTTTCAAAAATATTCACATGTGTTACCACACATGGATTAGTCAACTTTGACCTAATACAAGTTTTGAAAGAGTACATTGAATTATAATCTGAAAAAAATTTTCTTACTGCATAATATCACAAGAAAATAAAAAAAAAACGTGTTCACCTGACACATCTAAATACATATAAGAATATCTACGCATAAAATTGAAGCGAAATTACTTGCAGTGATATCGTTTCATAAAGTGATTTATCTCAAAACTTTATGGTTGACATTTTTGGATATTGTGATCGTATTTTTGTTCAAGCTTATGTGTATTATCAATATAACGTAAGCAAATGCCAGTCTTTCAGGACTTGCAGTTGATCGTTTCAGTATACGTATTTGTGATGTCAAATCAATTCTGATTGGAGTCACAAAATTGTTTGTCGTAATCAGTAACATCTAAACAAATTTCCGGGAAACGTTTCGCGTTTCCACTCACGTGAGAATTGCGAAAATTCAGTTCTGGGTGAATGTTCATCAATGTATTTCAACAACGACCTGTAGATATTGCATGTGACCTATTGAGTCTCAAGAAATGGAAGTCAAGATGAATTTTGCAAGATGTGTTTATGATGAGCTTCTTAGCGGTCAAAGTAGTTAAACTCGCAAGGGATTCCAAAATTAATTGACACATCGGTGTCTCAATAAAATCGCACTTGGGACATGTTTTTTCAATTTACCTCGAGTTGAGTGATGAGATACGAGTACGGATACATAAAAACATGAAAAGTGACGAAACCTAAAAATTATTCTGCCAAATGTAACTGGATGGACGATTCTTACTTCCATCATAGTGATGTACATCATTCGGGAATTGGTTGTAAATGTGTAAACAATGGTCAATTCAGATTTTTAATTGATCGTAACGAGAAGGATACGGAAATTGAAATTGAAATGTTTGACTTTATCTCTCGGACAATTGAATAGGACATATAGTTTCATTTAAATCACATGCTGATATCATACAGAGAGTAACATGACAACGACCTAACTACGGTGAGAGCTGTATGAGTTATAGTCTGTTGGTTGTTCCCACAGGTCCGATGCACACTTTACAGATGATTTCGCGTGCGACCACTGGCCAGTGCTCGGTTAACCTCGCTGCCGCCGAACACTCGATCTTCGCCCGAAACTATTTAGTTTAGCTATATGGTGGTCGCCGTATAAGGGTCGTTAAATCTCCATTCTCGTCGAGACTCAAAGTCCTATACAGAATCGCAGGACCTCCCGTGGTCCATAAACCTTCTCCCCACGGATCACCACAAATCGCGACAGTGTGCTCAGACCGCTTGCTAGATTTATTGACTCCTAATGGTTAAATAGTAGACCAACAAGTTGTTGAAAAACGGTTCTATAGAACTATTACTTCATTTCAATTTGTTAACACAGTTTTCATGAAAGATCATTATCTTCAGCTTGCTACTGAAGTATGTGAATAATGATGTTCTATAGTGAGTTGGGGTAGATGCCGCTGAATTAATGGAGGAAGCTTCAAAAATTGTTGCAAAGACGTTACTAATTCATTGATTTTAATAGATTGCAAACGGGAACGCTGTTGAAATGAACGATTATAATCATTTTTGACTGAGTGTCGTGAACAATAAGTTCTGTACTGGCTTTCACATAATGTTGGTATCGATGTACTGACGGAATAATTACGTATACCTTGGGTACCAATTATTATACATCACCAATTGACAAATAACAATGCTTCTTATTATTCGATCGTGCATGAACATTGACACGCCTATCAATTTTAACATTATCATTCGAATTTGTGTTCATTTAAAAAAAATACTCGGATATATTACACACCCGCATTATCCAGAATGCTATGGGTTAATATTCAGTCGGAGAAATTCAGTTTTCTTGTTAATGCAGATGATATTCGATAGAATATTAGGCGAAAATAATGTATTTACAATCAGAATTAAAATCATCTGGAACCCTACCTGTTGGGTTGAAGAAATTTTTTTTAATACGTCATACTGATTTAGTTCTGATCAACAAATTGTTTTTCTGCGCCATAGCTCTGACTATTGGTAATTTTAGATCAATTGACATTGCCTCATGTTAAGATTTGTATCCAGGTACTCATGCCTAAGCACTCGTGATAAATTCGGTGCATGCGATGGAAGTTTTGAGCGAGTTATTTTTGAAAACTTTAAAGCTAAGACTTAATAAGGAATTTTCAGAATTAAATGCGGCTTTGACAGACTGGGTACAAATGCGGGTAACAAATTCCAATATTTTGGAGCATTACACACGATGTTTGGTGTTTGCTCCATGATTGCCATAAGCTTTTGCACAACGTGGTAATCATCATTGCCATGCACGATGCGTAATACTGATCAAACTCGACATGCTATTTGTTTAATTCGTTAAAAACATTAAGCAAAAGAAAATTTAATATAACAATCAGGAATGATATGAGTGATTAATACCTTGTGAGTGCTGCATCGGATATTATTCGTATTTCAGATCAGTTTTTTTTTATGTTAAAATGGAATGTATTTTCCTGATTACGTGCAATATGGTAAAAGGCTTGTGAGAATCACATATGGCCAGTATGACCAACGTTCACATAAATAAAATTTTTATGATATTCCTGTAGTCAATGTGTTTCTTGGTTGGAACAAGTAATACACGAGAATTTTGGTGACCACCGTGTCCTTCAACAACAGTATGAAATGAATTGATTCACAGGCATGAGGGACAGATTCGAACTCCAGATGTAGAAGTGTCAGTTGGGCCATATAAAGAAGAATGACGGATCGTCATGAGCCGCCGGTAACTATTAGTATCCCGGGGTGTCGGTCATATTTGCGTAGATGTGCTAATGACTATGTTGTATTAAAGATTAATGGCGTTGGTAAAATCAAACTTGTCACTGTTAGGGACATGGCGATTTATAAAAAAAAAAGTGTGTGATGATTAGTGAATAAAAATTACCTCACTATCCAAGTTTCATCAAGAATTTTCATATATCATTAGCAAACAGCGTTATTTTTCTTCTTGATAGCAGTATTCTTGCTTACCTTGTTGACTATTTTTCCTGGTAGTTTTCTTTTCTTTCATCCAAGGGTATTCCGGTACATTAACATTTGATGAGTCGGTTACACCATGAGTGTCCATCATGTTGTAAGTAGGATGATGAGTTCCAGGACTGATTGGTCTTCCGGTATTGGGAGATTGTTGAAGTGATCCATCGCTGGCGATTTGCGGCAATGCCGTCATAAATTCGGCCATCGACGGTTGGCTATTGATAAAGCCAGTTTCGGCAGGGCCACACGGTGGATCCATTGTGGAATGAGGTGCGTGCGGCGGCAGACTGGCCCCGGGTCCTGCTCCAGCAACCACCGAGGCCAGCCAAAAGCCGCCGTCGACTGCAGTAGTGTTGGAGCACTGGTCGTCCGCCAGGACGATAGGGGAAGGTGCTCGCGTTTTCACTTGTCTTATATTATTTCTCTCAACTCTAGTACAATGAATTGTTGTCAGCGATACTTCAATAATTCCAGAAATTTTTTGAATACTAAAGCTTTGGTTAGACGATGAATTGTGCTCTTGACACATGTAATTATGAGCTGTAGGTGAAGAAAGGCATGCAAGATATCTAATGTCGTATAATATGTCTAATATGAATATGTGAATACAAAGATAAAGAATGTTATAGTACAATATTTTTGTGACTCCATATGTTTCACTGATTATTATGTTTTATACGTGACAGTTATGAAGAAAAAAGCTTTGTCTGTTACATGACCACTTTTCGAGATGCTATTTATGTTTCGCAGTTCTATCAATTATTACGAACTACATTTCTTCGGCGATGAAAAGTTTATTACACAACACAAACATGATCCACATTAAAATATTATTGCTGAAAATATAATCACAATTCAGATATAGTCACTACTACCAAACCACATATCTATCTCACAAACATGTCACTGATACCAATAATAAAAAAAATGAATAAATAAAGAGGGGTTGATTACTTTTTGACTCTTTTATCCACTCAAATAAAAACACAAAAAATGTATTAGGATGTTAATTAGCTTCAGGAGCTCTGATTCACTATATGCACAGTATCGGTGGATTTCACACTGTCACTATATCGTATACGATCGGCAGAAATCTGACGGGCAATGCGCACATGAAGTGAAGGGGAGACCTTTGAGTCAGAGATAAGTAAATGTGGTGGTGGAAAGTTGTACCCACACAACGTGTCGGCGCTTGTGGGAAAGACTGATCTTCGAAAGAAGATGGCGTTACATGATATAGATGTAGGTAGAGGCAATGGTAACGGAAACGAAAGAGGTGAGACAGGAGAAACAACGAAAGAAGTCGTCATTCGCCACAGCCAAATCCCAATTCAAGGTTTTTTCACTCTGTCTGCACTCGCAACGTCCCCATTATTACAACTGTCTTCTTTGTTTCCTTTTCTTTCTTCTTCGGTTGCTGCTCCTACTTCTTATGATTTTTTTCTCCCTACTCTTTCAACACTCCCTACTATTTTCCTCTTTCCCCTTCTCGATGACTTTTACTATTTTTTTTCGTCTTAATCTTATTGCTTTGCCCTATTATGTTTTTATTTACTCCATCTTCTATTCTTGTATTTTGGATTTCTTTCATTTGTTTCGTGCTCTAATATTTTTGTAAAATCGTAATTTCATGCTTTCACAACATCTTAATTTCATTATTCGGTCATATTTATACTTTTATTCAAATCTACTTTACACGTAATTTTCTCGTCCCATTTATTCTATTTTTCGTTTTCCTGATTCACTTCCAATCAATTTTTTCCTGCTCTTGTTTTTATCATCTGCCCTCTTGTTCTTGTTCTTCTTGTTCTTCTTATTCTTCTTGTTCTTCCTCTTCCTCTTCTTCTTCTTCTTCTTCTTCTTCTTCTTCTTCTTTTTCTTTTTGTTTGTTTTCTTATTATACTTTTTAACCGTTTGATAATACAGTGAGTTGATGTTTGTCGACGCCAATAATCACGTGACTTGGTAGAGACCAATAGGTTTGTGGTACCGAATCCGCCGAGGCTCAACCCTCTACACAGCTCGGGGGCGGGCTCGGCCCCCAACTGGTACGTGAAGGCCTCAGAGGGTACACACGTTGAACTGATGCCTTTGCTTACTCGCGGGATTCTATCGCGGACGCCTGTACTGCATCGGTCCGGACGGTACGAGCGCAGGCAGGCGACTCTTCAGAATAACGGCTCACAAACTTCAAGGGCGGCTACCGCGGCTGCCAGCCCGTGGGCGGGACGCGCGAGCGCGTCTCAACCACTATTCGCGGCACACAGTGGAGGGGTTTCATACTGCCATGTGCTCCAAACACGCGGTTTCCTCTCAAGTTTACCTCTCATCTGTTTGTCTATTTCTGCTCTGATTCCAAACTTTTATACTCACCCATACTATGAATCGAAATTAGAATTGATGTAACCGAATCATTGAACTCGTTCAATGTACCATGAAACCCTTTGCGCATAGTTGATGATTTTAATGTTTAATGTCACATTGAAAATCTTTTTTGTCATATAAATATGCGCGCGCGCGCGCGTGCGTGTGTGTGTGTGTGTGTGTGTGTGTGTGTGTGTGTGTTCGTAGACAATGTTGACATTTCGAGATGAACTCATTTCGAGTATAATATCAGTTGTTAATCAGTCGTCGGAAACTTTGAATTTCATATATTCATTTTTTCGAATTCAGGAATTTGAGTTTGTGATTCAAATTGCGATACTCTCTCATGTTATTTTATTGTGTGCGTTAATTCAACAGGTCACAGAAGTTCAGATGAGAATGAGATGAGACTTTGCGTCTTTCTATCATCCCCTAGTTATAAAGAAATACACAACTTCATGTATAGAGGAATCGTTAAAGAGACTGTTCTGTACTTAAATTCATCTAAAAAAAACTTATAGTATGCTAATAAATAAATAAAGGAACTATGATTATTTAGCTTGACGCTCAACATATGCAATTTGTAGAATAATGCGAAACAACATTTAGTGGAGTCACACAGTTGACAGCGATTGGGTACCTTCATCCATAACAATAAGCCATAAACTTTCGGCAATGCATCATGGATATCGATTAGTGTAATACAGTGTATGTATAGATATATCAGGCGTGGTATGATGATGGATTACCTAGATTTGCTTTGTAGAAAAAATTGAAAATTGACAGTCAACTTGATGAAATAGTTTATTTCAAGCTATTGGACAAATTTGTACATTGTGTCATATTCTACTGCTTCGGTATCATTTTAGATTTCAAGTAGAAGGTTCTCAATTGTTCTCCTGTTATATGTATATAGTTGAGCGATATCAAAATGTTATTTTGTAATATTCTATGTTGTGAAAGTTGGAAATAAACAAACGAGCACAGCAGACGAGAGTATGCGAGAGATAGACATAAACCAACAATAGGAGAGGAGAAGAGTGAGCGACAGAGCGAGTGAGCCGGGGATGCGCGGGATAGTCGAAAGGGGTAGAAATAGTTGTTGGATTTAACATATGTAGCGGAATCATCAATCATAATATGGGATTTCAATCAACTCGAGTGATCATAATCGCCACTCGTTTTCCGGATTCCGGCAATCACGGCCACGGCCAGAAAGAATCTGTACCAAAAGTTCATTACTCTGCCAAAAACAAATAGAGCAGATACATCTTTACACGCTCATACAATGTTTAGCCAATTGCAATTCACTATCACTTGGTTAGGCTTCAGAATCCTAAAGGATTGGAATGGGGAAAATCGTAAGTTCCCTTCAACTCTTCACCGTTATTATCAATCTGCGCACCTTAGACAACGAAGATAATTCTGTCCAACAACAATGTTTATAGAATATACCAATAATGAGAACTTACAGTACTTGCATACACTGCGAATTTAGATGAAAGGCTTGTTTAGTGCCGTGTTATTTAGATATTAGTGATGTCAAATTCAAAAGATACTCTTCAGGATTACGTACCTACATAAAATTCCTGGATACGGTGGATTTGTACTCATCAGAATCCTTCATTTCTTTATATCGATAGGAGCTGAATGTAACATGAATTAAATCAATATTGAAAAAAATGGGGACCTTGTCGGCTCAGTCAATATAAGAATTAGATATGTTGTCAAAAACTCCAGAGATATTCTTGGAAAAACTGAATATCATTCTGTGGCGTCATCTCCATAACATCCAAAATTATGTTGATGTTACGCAATGCTTTTTATGCTCCCACGGGTGCATATAGTATGCGGCAAAATCTTCCACAAATCTTCTCATCTGAGTTAGCAAGAAGCCACTTGTTACCCACCAGTTTCAATATGATTTTTGGCTACTGCACTTATATTTGAGATTAGAAATCGAAAATTGCTTAGAGAGTAGTGTATTTTTGGTATTGAACCATTTCAATTGATATAAGTCAAATGGCGATAGGCCCCAATGAGCAAAATGAAATTCATGGCCTGAATTAATCATAATTTTCGTTCCTGCAAGAAGAGACATATTTTTACGTCTATGCTTTCGAATTCATTTGTTTGTGAACAAACGATTGGAGTTTTGGAATAAAACTACTACTCTTTTCATGGAAAATTCTTACAATTAGAAGGAAAAATCGTAGGCCTACGGAAATCCGTCTCGTGCCTGCAATCTAAGACCTCTTTTATTTTATGATATCTAAATGGACAGGGAAGAAAAATAGAGCCATATACTATTGGATATTCATAATTATTCGATGTACTCCATTACACCGGACCTCTATTATTGCGCAATGTTTCTCTGGTAGTAATTAAAAGTTCGTTGTATGAGCCAGTCAGTAGACTGTCACAGTAATCTGAACGTGAAGTATAGTATTTATCTATCAGATAATAAGCGAATGGTCATGTGTGAAGATGATCTTAAGTTTGTGACAGTGATCCATGGAAATGTAGCTTGAAAGATCGACAACGGTGAATACTCATGTACAACAGGATATTAACAAAGTACTATATTAGAAAATTTATGAGGAATGAAATGGTTAGTAGAATTCTGTTATAATATGTACAGGGTTGGTTGAGATTATGAGTGAGATGAAAAAATCAACTCAACCCACATCATATATTTGTAAGGGATATGCAATTTATTAACATGTTCAAGATTTGACTTTGCATTAATTCCATTGGAACGAAAAATATTACCTGAACGACGCTGCTCGAAGAAAATATATGTAGTATTTTCTTGGATAAAACATACTGGTAATTTTATGTGATGTTCGGACCAGTCAGTGCTGTAACTGCGGATCAATCATTATCGCAATCAGTTTACTGTGTCGCAAAATCACCCGTCATCTTGATCTCTTTTGGTATAGGTGTCTAAAGTATGAGTTCTTCCAAGCTCTACCATGATCATAGCGAAAGTGGTTATTAATTTTCACAAATGTTGGATGAACATGAAACTCATTTGTCATTAAGAAACATATGAAAAAGTGCTTTCAAAGAATTCCTCTCAAAAACCTTCAATATATATCGAAACATATCCCCAACCATAGGCTCATCTTGAAATAGTTATCAATCACCATTTCCACTTGCAATGTCTTTCTGACACTGGATTAATTTTTTAGAGCATCAATTGAGTAGATTTCGTGTAGAAAATTGTCTCCTAAGTACTGGGAATGATTTGAACAAGAAACATATCTAAAACTTTAAACGAAAAATGAAGAAAATGAGCCAGCGCGATCGAAATATTGTGAATTTGAAAGAGTGATTATGTGTAACCATAGTTGATACAATGTTGAATAATTTTTCACTGATTTGTGAATAAAATTTTATCCTTTCGGATTAATCTCTTAATGAGATTATGTTCATGGAGATGTTCGAGTTTTTACATAGCAGATCGAGTTGAAGCAACTATCGTGCCAAAAACGCCACATCGTTTGTGATTTTTTGGATTTTCATATTTATATGTTGACTGTTATATTTCCTCGTGTAACACGAATCAAAAAAGTTTTTTTAATACGTACATCTTTCAATGGTTTTGTATCTCATTATTTGGATGTTCTGTCTTGAAAATATTCAGGTACAACATTAGTGATTTTCAATGTATTTAAAAATTGCATTGGGTATTTGATATAACGCGTGTGCCCTTTCCAAATCCCAATAGTGTATATATCTACCCATATGTATATATGCGACGAAACTTTTAATAAATGGCGAAGTCGATATGAAGCATCGGACTTTGACATATCGCGCGTCTGTAATGTATAGTTAAATCTGGTAGCAGATGTGGCGGGTGCTCCTGCCGCTTCAACCCCCTACCTTGGCCTCAGCAACGATTTCACGCGCTAGATTTTAAGCCCTCATACCACCACTGAATTTCACTTTGCATGATTTCATACCCTCGAAATTGTTATAGACACATTCAAAATATTATTTTATTCTATTGAATTATCATTCCATAAAATAACATATGGAGAGATTACAACAGTGAGTCTATGTGAGTGCACACACATGGCTTACATGAATACAAATATCTAATGAAAATAGGAATATTAGAGTTGAAAGATATGTATGAAAAAATATCCACATGATGAATTGAGTAAATTTTATGGCATCTAATAGGGATGTTGTTGTCATTTAACTCAAATATACATTAATGTTTCGTTTGTAAATAACGGTGGCACTTGTGCGATACGTATTGAAGAGAGGAGAAAATAGCGTTGGTATTGCTACAGTGGAGGAGAATAAAGAACAAATCCACTCTGCTTGAGGGATACCGAGATGTTCTGGTATTGTCTAACACTTGGTGCAAATTGCCCTTGTAAGTGTAGTGCATTAATCTTTGGTTTGGTTGCTAGCCCGGCCACCGCGTGTGTTGCGGCCGCATTTCGCATCCGACATAGCACCGGTCTTTCCCTTTCTCATTCCCAAAATGTATAACGACCAACCACCTTCTCGCCTTTTCGTATTCTCGCATTCTACAATTCTCCATTTTCGGTCGGTTCTTACGTATTTGTGTACGTAATTTGAACCACCTTTATGCTAGCTACCTCAGCACCGTTGACCTCGCGGTTACACACACTGCAGCTACTTCGATGGTAATGCGAATACCATGTCGTCCGGGAAATTTGGCATAAGCTCTTATACCTTCTTTCCTATGCGTGATTGAGTAAAGTCGAAGCAATTATGAGTTCGCTTTGTCATAGCACAATAGAAATGTGGACGCGCATAATTGTAAGTGTATTCAGCTATACATTGGCAGTTTTGTTTTCCTTTTTTTTTCTATTGAAGATGTAGTACATAAGCTATAAAATATGAGAGGCAAAAAAAATTCGCTGTTTTTCACACTCGGTAATGCTCTTGATGAAGGCGATTCGTCCTCTCATCCACATGCAGTTTGGCATCCCAATTCCTTTATCATTCTGTGTCTTTGTTGAGTTCATTTCAATTAATCATTCATTGTCAGTACTGCTTTGAGAGAGAATGTGAGGCATTCCAAGAATTACAGTTGAAACAAATAATTTGGGAGACGAAAATGTCGTGAACATTGATTGTAATTTTGTAATATGGTGATGTATTGTAGCTCAACTTGCAACGCAGGCTCACTATATCTTCTTCTCGTAGCGATATAACAATGGATGTTGTGGTGGTCAGTACGCGCATTGGTATATCATACCACAGTGAAAGATGTGAATGGAAATAGTGACGAATATCTAACGATAAATACCTCGAATGCTCACATAAGAAATCACCGTTGACACACTGACAACCATTGTGCCGAACATAGGGCACTTCACTGCACTGACTGTTTTTTGGAACAGTAGTAGCGGGTATATGCCAACTATTGTGTTTGTGCATTAGCAGCATTTGTTTATCGAGTTGCGGGTAATTGGTGTGTGGTATACAGTAAACATTTACGTTTGATCTCTTTCGTGTTTCATTTTTTCATTTCAGAACTACATTGAATAATATAATTTTGTGTTCCGGTGATGTTATAATAATAATGCTGTAAGCTACCTTTGCGCGTCGTATTTTCGTTGTGTATATATGGCTGGTAATAGAAGTATCAATGATAAGGGTTATTTTACAACGGATTTTATATTTGTTTCATAATTTTTATTTTTTCACGATTAACATGCGATAATATTCGGAGATATGAATGAATTATTGTACGGTAGAATTATCTTGATGAAATGAGAATGTCATGATGTGCATTAGGTTCAGAGAATGAAGTGTGAAATTAGTCGATTGAAGAGCAGCAGTGCAATTGTGAAACATGAGCCACGTGTCCACCGGTGTATCGTCAAATTTGCGAGAGTGCTATATGAGGAAGAAAGGACAATAACATCATCATGAGAACTCAGTTTACATATATATATTTTATTGGCATCGTCATCTTTTTTCTTTATCTTGGCTTTACTGAATGTAAACTCTTGCATTTGTTTATTGTGTTGTTTCCAATCTCTGTTTGTATGAAGTTCAAAAGAACGATTATTTGTCGGGAATTTTTTTGTTTCCACTGATTATGAAGGGCATTTGACGAGACAGTTCTGGAAGGCCGTGAGCGAACGGTTGTGATACATGAATATATATATATACCTCTCAGCAGAATTCTCTCATGAATTGACTGTGGTAAATATACATACTAAGCTTCCCGCACAGTCAAGTCTTTGGCTTACATATCTTTCAACCTTCCCGATATGGAGGGGTACTAAATTTGAAAGTAAAATGTCCGACTTTGTAAGCCAATCTGCACGTTGAAAGAAAGGCAACCTAACCTTTCGGACTGCTCGTTCTCTCTTTTGCCATTTATACCGTAAGACCAATCCAGGCAGATTTAAATGAAGCTCAACTGTGCCTTAGTCTATCGTTCACCGGCTTCATTGTTTCATGAAAGTGAATCTATCTGCCCTAAATGAAAAGGATGAAAAAAATTAATTTTTCCTCACCACTCATTTCAATTCCAATAATCTGGTTTCCTCAACTATTTTAAAAAAACGCATATTTATGTTTGCATATTTTTCGATAATTATCTAATGGACATCATTGCTGAATGATGTTTCGAAAAAATGCGAGATCCTAATGAAAAAATTCGAAAAATGGCGGTTTTTCTACGGATATTAATGTGTATATAAACTACAGTACCATAGATTTTCTACAAATGCTTGATAGTTAGACTCATTGTCGACTATTTGATTCACGACATTGTAATAGAGTGTTTCGCCACAATGAACTTCTCTATAGACCATCACCATTAGGAAGTCACTACGGCTGTATGGCAATGACAGAAGGAAAAGGTGGCCAACTAAATCCCAAATTTATTTAGGTACTGTGGATATTGCATGAGGGAGAGCGGCGTGGATTGCCAAGTTCTCATTCAAATAATTCGTAGCGTGTTTTGAATATCGGTTGTGCTAATTGCCTCAGGATTTATACCCAACCCTGAGCCCAATGAACTGCTCGATATACATTATAGTGTATGTTTGTATACAAACCTCACAGTGTATCAAACTGCAGTGTTTATCGTTGTAACTTTTAACACATATCCTAATGAATGAGGTTTTATGTGGAGACACTAACATAAACACAGACCTCGCAGGAAAGTATACGTTTAATAGCACAAATTGATTTGAAGTGAAACTGATAGTGCATATGCATTTTATTTCTTGTCTACGTCCGTGCTCGTTTTTTTTTTTTGCATTGTTCATCAATTGAACTGTTATAAAGAATATTGAAACGGATCGCGCGTACATCAACCCTGAATGATATGGTAATTCATAGCGACTTAGATTTCATCACGGTAGTTTAACTATATAGTTTAAAATATGCCATGCCAATCTTTCGCAATAGAATTCTGTGTTAGTAAAAAAATCACTACATTGAAAGTTGAAGACAAAAGTATTGTGAATTATAAACTCTTCGAATTTCAACATAGAATCTGGCACGGAGTTTTTTCGAGTGTGTGTCAATTGAATGAATGGGAAAAATTATGCGTTCGGAATGATAAAATTTTTATACTTGAAACGTGTTATTCACGGAGCATTCATTTTTTTCGAGCATGCAATAGCTCTCGAAATGTATCATATGTAACCAGTGATGAAATAACGAACGGAATCGATAAACACATTTCAAGCGAATATCTTAGATGGCTCTTTCTTAAGTTCAATGAACATTTTTCCCTTGCTTCCACAGTTTATTATAAGACACAACATCGAATTCGATGTAAATATACAATTACAGGTGCAATACAAGATAGTAAACTTTATGCTGAACTTGAAAGTTTATATGATAAATATAAAGAATAACACGAGGTATAGTTAGTTTGATTGGGGGAACGTAAATATGAAAATATATATATGCATATAGATTGCGTGGTATGTTGCTATTTGAAAAGTTTCAGCTTTGAACTGTAATGATAGGTATCCATAATTATTGCATGTGCTCGTCCCCTCTGCTTCGTCGCGACGCGATTCTACTGATATCAGTATTGTCGTATATAATATTGTAAGATGGTGGAGACCTGATAAGTTGATGCCTGGGTCGTTGCTCTGGTTACGTATATTTTTTTTTCATGACGTGTGAAAAAAGCCGCTAAAGAATGATGGCGGCCATTGAAAAGGGTGATTTCTTTCATTTTCTAAATGCATACAAGGATTATATGTATATATATATGTATACATATGTCTCCTGTGTAATATTATTTAAGAACTTATCAACTTAATGACTTTGTGTAGATACAACCATATATTTGCACATATAGATATACGTTATACGCGATGTGACACTGTGCATTCATATAGTGTATCGTTCGAATGATATGATGACCATGATATTTGTCTGGATCATACATAATAATATATGGTGAACGCGCAACGCGCAATTGAGTACTTGCGACAATAATCAATTAACGATTCCTGATTTGTGAAATATTTGAAATTCACCATTTATACTCGAATGCAACATATAAAAATTAAAAATGTATGAAAAATAATGTGCCGGCGCTGTAGTTGATGTGAAAATACTGCACAAAATACATACATACATACATACATACATACATACATACATACACACATACTACCTCATATATATGGTGTGTGGTGCATGTTCCACATCTTCCTTTCTGCCCTTTCAACTCCTCGTTCCGGACTACTTTCTATACCATTCTTCTCAACAGCGCGTTCCATTCTGCGGCATTCGAATTGCAAATACCATCAGAATGTTTGCATGTTGTTGTCATCGGATCGAGCAGGCTCCAGAGGGTGGTATGAGGGTCGAGCAAAGGTTGGGTAAACCTCGCGGTGCGGTGTGGCGCGAAGGGTGGTCTTTTCAGTTGGGGGAAAACGTTGAGAAACTCTTGGCAAAAAGGAAATGGAGAGGAACTGACTCGAGTCTCACAGATAAAGTGGAATAAAAATAGGCAAGTGAGTGAGCGAGGAGATAGAAGGTATGGGATGGAGACGGCATTTCCTGCCTGGTAAACATTAGCGCCCTCTGTATTCCCCCATGGAAAATAAAACTCTTTCTTATAATTTTGCTATTTCTCCAACTCCCATTTTGTCTGATAGTTTGTTCTCATCGTGTCCTACACTAACTATTCATTGATGCAGTTACTGATATATAACTTCATGTACATTATACTTGTTATTTTATTTATTTGTAACATTATGCACATAACTATATCTATACAATTACATATGTATATATTTATATACATTACTGTGACTCTAAAAACTTTTTTTTCTTCACTGATATATGTTGGTATTTTATTGAGTGTCCGCCTTGTCTTGAGATGTCCGGAACTTGGTCCGACAAGGTAGCTCATTACAATAATAGTCCTTAATAACAGTGCACCGTTGCATAGCGACAAGCATCGATGGAACATGGGTTGCTAGGATTGGTCGCCCCAGGCTTGGTAATTGCGACCGGAGCGATGATTATTGGTGGTGGGTCTGTATGCCTGATCGCGATCGACGAAACAGCCGCGCGCCCCTCCGTTTATCAACATTCACTCTTATATATATCCGACACACGTGCACATGCAGCTCCCCTTCTTTGGAATTTATTTAATTTTTCTTATTCCATTCTCACTATACTTATATATATTATATTATAGGTATAGACATGTGTAGTATCCATTTCGCTTCACTCATCTATTTATCTCAGACGACTCAGATCGCTGAAACTTCCATTCTTCCGCTTTAAACACACCTATTACGTTGAAAATGCGACTTTGATGATGAGGTGCACCACTGATCCACTATATGTATGTGGCTGCTTCAAGACTCTTGAGAATATCGTTTCCATAATATCGAGTATGTCTAGTGCTATCTCGCCATTTGGTATTTTACTATCTTTGTAAGTTGCGCGCGTCAACTTTATTTTTCTCCCTACTCTCCACTCTTTCCTTACGCGTTTAGATTTCATCGTTGCAGGCAACAGGTACCTGTTAGTACCATATATGATGAGCACCAATCGACCAATCGTCTGCTTTCCTATAACTTTTGCTCCAATCTTTACCTTTTTTCTCTTTTTTCACTAATTTTTTCTCCTTTCAAAATCGCCATTATTGCCACCATTATCTTCAACAGACTGTGTGATAATTATATGAGAAACCACAATGTGAATCTCCCCTCTATTTACCATCCAACTCTATTTCCCGTATTATTTTTTTTTGTTATAGTATGAGATTAACCAATTCTCGAATAATAATATTCTCGCCATTTATAACATCCAATAATTTATATTTACAATTATTTTGTCATTCTAGGCGCGCAATCAAATTCATTAACTTTTTCTCTTTTAATGCAGACAAGTCATTTATTGTTATCATTCAAATATATTAGCGAGTGAACAAAGTGAAACTTTGCTTTTATATACAGCTGTATCAATAAGTCTATTGAGTTTTCTTCTGAATTTTTCTTCACATAAACATGCATATGCACAGATTCACCTGCTCCCTCAGTTAAATTGTTTCTTTGAAAATGATATAATTTTTCATAGAAATTCATTTAAATTACTACTATACAATGCATATATCTGTATCTCGGCAAGACCTACCATTAATTTCAATTATAAAAACGTTATTGTCTTTTATAATCACAGCTGGTGCGGCGCGGTCAAAGGTCATTCTTTTTCAGAAATTGACCTTATGTGACCAGTAGGTGCTCGGGCACGTGCAACACTCAACAGGAATATATATTTTAAAAACCACGGGATGCATATTTCATATATATATATATATATATACGAGTGGATTTGGAATTAGCGCAAGACACAGTTACAAAAATAGAAGTGCGGTATACTGTGGTATTAGTACCATATACGTCGTATAACAATAATATAATCGCATATGTAAGTACAAAACCGTTATTTTAAATGGACCACGTGTTCTACGAAGGTATTTCTAACACTCATATGATACATCATTTATATGGAACATTAATGCGAAATGGAGATCTGATATACCAGACTAATAATTATTAGTTTATCTGCCTTGATGAAAATAAATTGATATTGATATATGTACATGTGTATAAAAGCAGTGTATATATTTTATAGATTTCATAGATGTATATAAATGTAAAAAACGTGAAATATATAAATAAATAAATGAAAAAAAAAAAGAAATGTTGTGTATCCAAGGCGGAGAGAGAAGGTTGCGTGTGTCGTGGGCGTGTCACGTGACACGCTTCGTCGAACGAAGTACCGACCAACCGGCTCAGAGTTACGCCCGTTCTGATATTGTACACAGTAGGTACTAGGTTTTGATGTTTCTAGTCACGTGACTCACCGCGGTCTGATATCAATTCGTGTAGCTAAGTACAACTTCGCGTGCTTACATGCCTATCAAAAGAAACTATATACCTTTCTATATTGCAACCGTCGCCATAGTTGCTATTCTATATGTACACTATTGTTCATGTATATCTATATAAATTCAACTCGAGCGAGTATAATATTAATTCACTAGGTTCATACTAAATGACACCCCCTATATACACCACACTATATTCACAAATACACATTTCCAAATTATTCTATCTCCATTTATAATATGAATGTATGCTCGATATACATCAAACATTGCGTGCAATCATTACCAAGTAATGAACGTATTTAAATTGAGAATTTTTATCAATGTAAATGTATAGAGGTTGTTTGATTGGTATGATAATAATATGCACCCCATACTTTTATTAACCATTCAAGAGCACATATTCAGTCTTATTTTCAGTTCAAACCAAAATAACATTTTTTCCTTAATATATGAATGTACACGTTGACAATATACAGAGTACAAGAAGCATTGTCAATGACGTCTTCCTGAAGACAAATTTTTCAAATTCATATATAAAATACATTTGCATCTACACCGATTTGAAAATAATGGAAAAAAGAAACAACACTCCCAAAGACAAAAAGACAAAAAGACAAAAAGACAAAAACAAAAATATGTAAAATCAAATTGAAAATGTGGGACAAAATGCAATACTATTGACAATCATGAAAGGTGTATACACAACCATATGATTTTTTATAACGTATTAAATGTGTGGTAGCATCGTGATCACGATTTCAGTGGATTGCTTTAATCAGCAGATTAATTCGTTATGCCTCACCGTACGTACCTTGTCCTTTGTCGGCTACTTTCGTAATATACGAGCGTACGCAGATAATCAACTATTTGTGGTAATGAATATTATACTGCGGACTTGTGTCATTAATAACGCCTCACCGACCTTCACAATGTTTTTTGTTCTACATATATACATCCACATTGTAATGTGTCATATATAAATATATATATATATATATATATATGTAATACTACAGTCTATGAAGTTTTAACTGGTTCTTACCAAACAGAAAGCATCTTTGAATCATTTGTATAAACATATATGTATATATATATATATGTCTGTGTCTGTGTGTGTGTGTGTGTGTGTGTGTAGGAAAGAGGCACTTTAAATGGGATAATAAATAAAATATTCACGCTATAAAGGAATGAAAAAGAATGTTTTGTTTTATCCTTTGCATATATATACATATATAAGAATATAGTTAGAGAATTGGTACCGTAAAGTTACGCATTTGTCCCACGAAGAAAGGACGGATACGCGTTTTGCAGCTGGATATCATATGTATATATGTAATGTGAAAGAGTTGGCTGGTGCAAGTGAAACATTGAAGAAAAAGAAAGTAAAAATAGAAATTTTTGTAGTTGCAGGATGTGTTGTAAATGAGGCTGGTTCAGACGCTGGTTCAGACGACGTTGGTCATGCCTATATGTACCGCAGGCGGTTCTCGTGGACAGTCGTAGAACAAGGATGTAAGGGTCGGACACTCGGACACTCGGACCGCAGCGAAAGAGGATGGGGGTGAGAGTGTCCGCAGTATATTTCTTGTGGCTCGGCTATGCTCCCTAGTCAAACACTGTGTCGCCTTTGGTATTTATCGGGCAAGTTCTCACCTCAGGCTCATTTGTCTTCTTGCCACGGGGGAAGTACGCCTCGACCCGGGGGGTTGTGAGTGCCCTTACTAGCCTCCTAACTGACCCCTCTATGCTATTCACTATTATATTGAGTTTATACATACACCCACACTTGGACCATTCCACGATTTTTCATTCATACATATTTCACATTATACTGCAAACCCACTCATAATCAGTTTTTACCACTTTATAAATTATGGAATTAAATACCAAATTATGGAATACAAAGATAATAAACGTATTTCCGTGGATGATATGTCTCTCAATCTTTTTCATATTACAATTTTACTTTCGGAATTTCGATTTCATGATTTTTCATATGTTTCTGAGATTTTAGTCTGTGTTTAATACAAAAGAGTGTTGGAGGTAAAGGCGAAGTAAGAATTATTACTGATAGAATTCACATTCTACAAAAGGCTTTTAGTGATGAGTTTTTTTTTCTCCTTCTACTGTAAAAGGTCCATAAAAGAGTGAGGTGTACGGTAGTTCCACCTTATTATTGGTATACATATTGGTAGTTGATGATCGATTCACAATGTGATCGTTTGTTGATGCACATAATTGATATGTTGAGACATCAACTAGTATATTCGGATTGATCAATGGGAAACTGCATGAACGGTATTAGATGAATTTTTTTTGTCCGTTTTTTTTTTCGATGTCGCAAAGAACAACAACCACCCTTCAATACAAATACTATATTCGTTTTCCTCTTCTACTTTTTGGATATAGGAATCATTATTGGCAAGCGCATATTACGTTGGTTAACAGTCGTTCAATATCCATTGCAATTCACTGTGAAACAATTATTTCACTTAAAAATGGCCAGATGTCACATTTAGCGAATTCTCATTCAGATGATAATTGAAAAACAAGGAGATGAAAGAAGAGTTTTTGTAAAGAGTTGGGAATGAAAGAAGGAATTTAAAAAAATCACTCAATACGTTATAATATAATCTATAAAGCGGAAGTATTAGTTCAATTGGTGCACTTTGATGAGTGCGAAACTATATTAGGTACTTGAAATATTTATATTGATGGACGTGTTATGGACAAGAAAGAATCGAGAGTGCGACAGAGAGTTTGATATTTACAGCACGTTCGTGGGACACCACCAATGTATGCCACCCGCATAACATAACAGCCGCATCGGATTTCATCTAAAATCCCAGGAACAAGCGACGGAAGGACTTGTGATTGCTGGAGATGGACGAGAAACGTGACAGACTTGAAATCACCAATAAGCTACAATTCAACGCGCATGATTTCAAAGATTTTTAAATTGGAAACAGTCAAAATTTACATCATCCGGAGAGGTACAGAGGGTTACGAGAATAAATTGAATTTCCATTGATTAATTGATGCAATATTTGTGATTCGTCTGAAATTAATGATCGAGAGCTGGTCATATTTATATCGTTATAATCTCTTGTATGTCTGATCACGTAGCGACGGAGAGAAAAATATTTTGCATATAACGTCCATCAAGTGGGTTTTGTTCTCAGTAACGAAATTTCGATGGAACGGTCAGGGACAATGTGCAATAATAAAATGAGGAAGAACGGCGATTCATCGATTAATTGCATAGAGCAATATATAAAAATTAATGAAAAATGAAAATCGTAAATTTTCGGAAATCGAGAGGCAAAACCTAATGAATTTGTAAAGATATATACAGCAAGGAATAGATAAAATGATATATTGCATACGTGCAAAAAAGGAAACAATATAACTTAGGTAGATTATCTCCCATTGGACCATTTAAGTTGCTTTTCATTAGGACAAGTAGAATAATCACTGTATCTTGGAGTCTGGTACAGTTCGAGGAGTATGTGAGATCATCCTATACGCTTTAGTACTTGTAATTTATATCAAAGGACAACCAAATTATTCCATTAACTCGATAATATCAATTATTACTCATCGTGAAAAAATTTCTGCAAAACATTTGGGAGAAGATTGTTGAGTGATAATTAACGTCACAAACATGAAAGTCTTCCATGTTTTTCATTTATATACAGAGTGTATCAACTTGACAGGTGATGAATACACCACACTAACCATTTGCCCGAATAATTCTACATTTGAAAACAGTAACACTCGCGTTTGGAGTGTGTACATGCCCTCCGGAAAATCAACACATATTTTTCACTTCTCTTTTCGTCTCTATGAGGCTCATAGGAATTTGATAAAACAATTCAAATTTAATATTTGATCGTAAACTCGACATTGCAAATATAATGAGGTCAATTATATTGATAAATTGTTTTTTTGTCCAGGCTTTGCTTCTCCAACAAAAAAGTAGTCAATGGTTATATGAAAGCGATATGTGGAAAAAATAAAATATAAATAAAATATAAAATATTAGTCGTATCTCGTTGATCCCATCCTAATACAATATCAATATATTATCATATCATAAAATTATCCGTTCTGTGAGTATACTCTTAGATGATGGTACACTAGATATCATGCGTACACTAGACAGATATACAGGAAGTAATCTGACGTCTCCACATCAACTATATTTCAGACAATACAGCACGTTTCATATTCAAAACACTTTCCATATATTTGAATTGATAGAAATTAGCAGTAAATAACTATCAAACAATTACAACACAATTGAAATCATCGTATGCAGATTACTGTAGTTAAGAACAAATGATTATAATTTTGAATATAATCAGTATGCATCTCTACTAAACGTTGAACCGAAAACTCCAGAGTTTTATTTCGTAGTGAGTCTTCAGACATTTTCGAACATTTGACGTGCTCATGCTTTATTAAATTTTAAAATATTTGAAAGTTTTTGTGAGAAGACTACAATGTCTTTCATGGCAAATTTGGAAAATGAGATGTTTCGAAAACTTCTAGTTTTGTAGTGTAAATATTGAGGACTTCTGGCAGCCATGACGGGTCGTTTCCATAAATTATTAAAGTTTTTTCAGTGCACGTGTGTATGGTACATAGCGTTATTGTACGATCGCTCGATCCGAGGACGTTAGACAATAACAATGCGGCCTTGTGAATAAGTACTTTGTTGTCATTTTTTTGAATGTTCGGGGAATCAGCAGTGAAAATTCTTCAAATTACATTTAGACATATTCATAGACATATTCATAGACATAGAGTATACTTTTGCACGCACTTTTACCACAGAGCTACTAATTGAAATTCTCAATCAGCTTTGTTTGTCCGGATTGGATTGTTTGTCTCTCTCTCTCTCTCTCTCTCTCTCTCTCAGTTCACTCAGATAAATTTATGATTTTTCATATGAGTGTATAAAACATATAGTTGTGGCACGCGAGAAAGTGGTAGCTACGGAAAATCAAGAAAATCCTCGACAAGTCACAAATAGATTCAACTGGAAATTTTCATTAGAAATTTGATGAACTTTATTTTTATTCTTCATTCAGACATACATTTTGTGAATATATAATGAGAACAACGAGAATTTATAATATATTTCAAATTGAAGAGAAATCATGAATATGGTATGAATTACGCATTATTCAACATCAGTTTTCGATTATTTTAGTATCAGTATTTTTATGTGCAAAGGTTTTGATATATGCGCGTGTAGAAAACCAAGACAGAGCATGTTTCGCTCACAACATTCTTTGAATATGCTGGGAAATTTCATGATGTATTCGTTAAAACAGATAATTCATCACTGAATCACCCAACTAACCTCCATATTCTCCTCGCCCTGCACATTTCCTCCGATGTATATTGTACTGCATTGTGATATCACGACGAGCTCTAATAATCATTACTATTAAATTCTATTGTTTATCTCTCCTCACATGAAACGTTTCGTTTCAATCTAATAATTAGTTTTCTTTCTGTAGCATAGCGAAACTGTGAAGAGAATAAATTGAGTGAACAGATGCAACAGAATTTTTCATGGCATCTGTACGAGGATGTTCACATATACATGTAGTAATATGTGAACTTGTGTTGCGAAAAAATTTCCACACAATTTTATTGGCTCAAGTTCGTTTCGGTAAGTTCAGGTTTGTGAGGTCCTCATGGTATACATGACTTTGATAGAATAACAACGAACTGAAGAAATTAAAAGAATCCTGGAAGAAGAGGAGGAGGAGGGGGAGGAGGAGGAGGTAGCAGAACCATTCATTGTATATAGCGACAGCGCGTAATAGCTTGAAGTGACCAGAAAGCCTCGGCGGACTTGACTAATGAGGCGGCGCGTCCTCGACGTTATTAGATCGGCCGAAAAAATTTTTGAGAATGCCCGGCAGCATACCGGTACCAGTGTTGCCGCGGTTGCCAGTTCTTGAAGCACCGGGTACACTGCGCGGCACGGGTATAATAATACGTCTGAATCCCGTTTCTTATTTGTCAAACGTCAAGTACAAGAACTGACCGTTTCGCATTGCTGTGGAAAAGAAATTTTTTGTCTATGCATATGTATTCATAAATTTATATATATACGTGCGATATAATAGTTGTAACTATATATCTCTTCATAATCTCATAAAACACTTATCTGATGAATTTAATGCAAAATTATATCGCTTTCCCTTTCTCCAATTAACCAATTACATACATACATATATGTGTGTGTGCGCAATATACAAAATTATGCATTTACTAATTCATGCAAAGTTGAAATATTTAAAAAAACAAAATTTACGAAAAATCATGATCATTAATGGTGCCCGCTTTATTATCATCAATATTTATTCATTAAATTATTGCATATCATTGGTTATAGATATATATATATATATATATATGTATGATTATAATAATAATGAATGGGTAATATGACGGAACATCTTTTTATGAAAGATAAGCGATGCAATAGTTGTGTTTTCTATGATACACGAAATTCTTCACTACCTATTATAATAACTGGAGCTATTTTCCGAAAAAACATCCTCTCTCTGTGCAATATGAAATAATTCCCAATCTTTCCACAGTGTATCGTCGGTATTTCACAGTGAATAATACACATACATTGGGCAAAATAACTAAATGGATATATATGTATATAGATGCGGTGAAAGTATACGATGTTCGAGAAAGAAGGAGATAGAGAGAAGGGAAAATATAAAAGGCCGACGTTCGGTGGTTGCTTATTAGCGTTTGACGGTCGATCAGTCAAAAATGAGGGAGATGTGCATGCCGTTCGAAGTTGAAGAAAAACCCCATTCCCATTATACACATGTACCTGGTCGAGAAGCGTTTCGGTATGCTCAGAGCAACAAACTGTGCATTCAATCAACAACTAACAATGTTTTTTCATCAAAAAAAAAAAAAAAAAATGGAGTAAAATGTACGTTTAGGCAGAAAAATATTGTAATTGAACCATCCAAATTGCCAAGTTTCATGAAAATGTTATCGAGTACAATTACTATGTATCTTCATTGTTTTTATGCCATTCTGAAATTTTGGAAAAGGCGATTTGTACGTTATATTTAACACTTAAACACTCTGATCGTTTGGTGATAATACAATATATTATGATGAATATTCGTGAAGGTTATCCATTTTCGTAGCGATCACAGTGACTCTCAAGATATATAGATACTTTCTTAGTGAATTATACATGGGTAAAAAATTATATATGATCGTTACAATTGGAATGGAAGAATCATTGTCTGTCCTAAGAACGTTTGCGAGGGAGCAGTAAAAGTATAATTATCGTACCGAAAATAGCACTGATGTATCTGTTTGTTTGCAAATTATATAATATAAACGTATATGTTTTCTTTTTCCAAGTGGTGGGTAGTGACATATACATATATATATGGGACATAACAGTACAGTCTATGGTTAATGCGTATATGGAATGAAGCATATTTGAGAATTATAATCATACAAAGTGTGATGTACATGAAATTGATGTTATTGATGTGATAACGAGATAAGGGAACGTCCTTTTTTCATAAACTCATATTATCATCAATTGGTATAGCGTCTCTCATTTTCGTACAGTAGTCAAAATATGGATAATTTCTTCGCAGTATTTCCGAGTAGGTATACAAAAAATTGTATGAAGACAATACTTCTTACAAGGGAGATTATATGGAATTTGAAAGAAATAATATTTTTACTTGCGATTGTGAAAAACACTTACCCACATTATTCATTCAAATATCATGATAACAGTGAAAAGTACCGACGATAATGCAACTTTTACTGACATCTATCCAATATTTATATAGTAAATGGAGAAAAAAAATGTTCCAATCTGTATACATACAGGATTTTCATCCTTCGTTAGTTTTCCAGCTTTAATTTATTCATTCATACACACGAAAATTAAATCATCATCTGGAAAATGAAAGAATGCGGAATACTTAGTGGATGTTATTTCTGCAACAAATTTCGCTGTTTGGATGCATTGCAATCAATTATTACAATTTATCAATACAATAACAGCATTGATTCAATGTATAGTTCATTGATTATCATTATTTCAAGTGTAATTGGATTCAGTGCAAAAAAAATGGTCAACATTTGCGTCGTGTACAATTTTTTATTACGAGAATATAGTATATGCAGACCAACGCGAAATTTACGAGAAGCGAATGGAGGCAGAAAATTAACGATTCAGTCGTTGTGAAGAGTGGAGAGGGGGCGGGAAGAGCCGAGGAAGAAAAAAGACACACACATAGGGTGAGCAGCGTCGGGGAAAGGGAAGTAACGTGAAATTCAAAGTTTTTCTTAGTATTTTAATATAAATGCGGTACTGGCGAGAACCACGACTTACAGCGAGTTATGCCTGCCGGTCTGCGGGTTGTTTGCGGCAGTTTGTGCCAAGCCAAATGAAGAATGAAGCTGAAATTATTTCGTGAAAAAACAGTGACACAGGATGTGGAAATGACATTGCATAGATTTATGAAAGTGCTCCATTTGTTTATGTCGTTAGATATCATTGTTGAGTATAAATATGTATTCTATTTCATAAAATATATTTACGAGCATTATATAATTTTGAACTTTCGATTGCAATTATTTCTCAAAATATTCATGATAACAATAACAATAATAAGTATCTCTATACATAAGTGCACGTGAACATTATTGTATTGATGTTGAGTGTATTCAATAGCATTCGAATAGTATTTCAATAGTATTTCAATAGTGTATATTAATAGGTATAATGATACATGCAAAGTCGTCTGAGATATGGCGATATTTGAACATGAATTTGAAAAGAGGACGGCTATTCCCACAACCAACCACCGATAATGCTCAGTGTTACACCCTTGCATAAGCGATGTCTCTTGCGTTTTCGCCCTTCTCTTTCCGTGGAATCTCTTTATCTCCTTTTTTTTCTTCTTCCTCCTCGTTTTTTCCCTCTTCTTCCCTCATTTTTTTCCTTTTCATTCCTTTTCTTTTCTTTCCCTTTTTTTTTTCTTTTTTTTCTTCTCTTCATGGCGAACCAATAATGAACTTTTTTCGGTATAAAAGTTGATTTGTAGCGGCGTCTCTCTTCTTCGTACACCATTTACTGTCGTCCATCTCCCTTTCTTTTCCTTCCGGGCCGTAGAGATGTATCTATCTCGTTCTCGTTCGCGATATCACTCGCGGCATTGCTCATTACTCACGACGCCTTATCGCCACTGCTATACCTTTTTCGCTTTCTTACTCTCTTACTCTCTGTGTTTCTCCCTCTTTCACTCTTTACAAAGACTTGAAGCCGACTCTTCCATTGGCGAATCTCAACTTACCTATACTGCATAGCCACCCTAACTATTCGAGAATCAGCGACGTCTCATATACCTCTCCCTTGGTTCACTTCGTTGCTATTAATACTGTTATATTCGTATGTATCTGTTTCAAGAATGATGCGACCATGTATACAAAAAATTCGCTCAGAAAAAAAAAAGGAGAAAAGTTTATTCATCATTGCAATCATCGAATTCTCCAAGTACGCAATAAGTTCTCGATCATTAAAATATCTATAGGAATGGATGAATTGAAGTAAAGAAAAAAGGAAAAATAAAGTTTGCGATATTCGGAACATAATTTCAACGTTGACAATAATAAATGTAATGAATGAAATGTTTCGATTATCGCTGTTGTGGCATATATGTATATTAATACATCTATTGGGGATGGGAGGTTGGAAGAATGAGAGTGCCTACGTCAAATGATAATTTCGACTAAACTACAGTCATGTGATATATGATGCATAAATACAAAAACGCGCGCAAACTTTCCCCCAAACAATTGCCTCTCTGCTGAGTTCATAACTCCTTGAATTGAAACTACGTCCGAACACAATTAGGATTTTCTATTCCCGTACAAAAAGTTACTTCGATCTGAAAGAGTTATATTACTCGAAACTTGAATTTTCATTTAGGTGATTTGAAATGAATTCTTTGTTATACGTATACACACTGATAAGGGAATGTATATGAACTTTATAAGATTTGGCAACAATTTCTCAATGGTTTTATTGTGATAGACGAAATGGAATTTTCGTGTCAGTGTGAAACTTCGTTTGACACAAGACAAACTGAGTATATCCCCTTTAAAAAGTTGTGGTAACGCAGTATTGTTGCTTTTTTCCTGCGCCGTCGATTAGTTTGCGACCTATCAGAAAATTTCACATTGGAATGAATTATTGACGGACATTTGACATTTAATTGTGCTTAAATAATAATAGTAGGTACGTATATGTTGATGACGGTATGTAGATTGTACGAAAGACAAAAGTATGGGAGAAAATCAAAGACGCGCAAGCTACAGTAAAAGCGTCGGATACCACCTTCAAGTGAATGTTAGTCAACCAACATTCTGTACTTATCACTGAAGACACGGTTGACGCCACACATTATTTAAGGCGTTTAACATTCATTGATTCCATATGGTAACATGATTTTTCCCCTGAAAATAACTTTGCTCGATACGGCATTTGAAAGTGCAATATATGATAAATTCCATAATCACCAAAAACATAATATCAGATAAATCTTGTATTGTCAACAACCGAGTTCCCAAATGTTAAAGATTTTTTATACAAGTATGCGTGTTCTGTTAATGAGTATTGCGTAAAATTGTTCATTCATTTTATATTGAAAATATTTATGCTCAAGTCGCGCAATTTTCATACTAAGTTTGAACACAATATAATCGGAAAATACAATGTCTATAGAAAACCCAATGGAACTGTTGGATTTAGTCTACACAATTTCATGATGATTCGAAATCGTAAAATATTTCTTCATAGCAAATAGTCCCACATTGTGTTAATACAATTACATTACAATTACATTCAGAGGTTCTCAATTGAAATTTGAATATGGATCAACGAATAAGTATTGAAAACTCAACACCTTTTGAAAATCTCTCCAGTGAAAATATATATCGTTGATGAATGCGATTCAAAATTGTAGAAATATAAAAGCGGATTTTAGTGTTTCTGTTAAAAATCGACTCTTATAGTTTATAGTGACTACAAATCGTACCATACAAATGAATGTGTGGATAGATTGATGTTAAAAAAAATCCTCATCAATACTAAAACTATAACATACATTCTCCTGATTATCGAATGTTATCATGTAGTCAGAAAGCCTCTTATTAATTGATTCAAACTTCTTGAAAATTCCGGAATATTTCACGGCATCGCGAATATCAGTTTATTATAGAATATATAAATCCATACGAAGTATTGTAGTCATTAGTCACACACTGTCAACTGTGATACATTTCATGTGCGTGGATCCTTTATGAGCAGAAGGATTATGAAAGTACACTGATTACAAAAACTGAAACAACCCTAACAGTTTTACTATTATTATTTTTACCCCAATTGTATGGTGGTTCAATAAAAGCTAATTTTTCCCTTCTTTTTTTTTTCTGTTCGAATTCTCTTTACTATTCTTTGTTTTTTTTTTTTTTTTTTCTTGTTATATACTTCACATAAATATGCCATGGCCGTATTGATGATTTTATTTAGTTCTATGTATTGATATGGTATACGACCGTGGTATTTTTCGGTTGCTATCATTGAAACTAAAATGAAACGGGTACAAATCAAACAATTTCAACGTAACATGTCTGTTTGTTGATATCCAAATATCTCCATGGGTTCTCAATGTGAACATTAGTCCTTGAGAATTATTTCCCGCACTTCATATCATCAGAGTTTGTAACACACTTTTTGTCTATGTAAATATATATGTACACATATATACTCATTCGAATTTCTATATATAGATTCAAATCATGCTTCTGTAAAATTACGATGCGATTAATTACATCCATCATCAGATTGTAGTGTGACTAAATTCTGATTATTGAAATATTCGAAAAGAATGAACATATTCATTAGTAGTTTGGTAACGTCTCAAGTTGAACCATTACTTTACTCGTATGTGAATATATTTATTCACTAAACAAATATCACCTGCATGGCTTTAATCACCATGATTTTGATATTCTGATATTTTTATGAAATATTGTCAAGCCTCGATGGATTAACAGCTATCAACCTATCCATGCACTGCAATGTATATATATATATTTATATATATTATGTGTATCGTGTATGAATTATGTACCTCATCTATTTCGCTAACAGCTATGACTTTTTCTTTATTGTCGCTCCATAATGGATAGATCAATTGTCGATCATCGATTGGTGATTATGACGATGTTACGTGAACATTACTGCAGCAGCATTGGTTCATGTCGTTTTTATTAGTGACGATGCGCGTAGTGGGTGGGTACTTCACCAAATCGCAAAACGTTACATTAGGTTTATTGCGGCGTCGATAAGAAAGTGGGACAATCTTACAGATATGCTTTTTCTCCATAGTGTGACGTATCATTCGTTATAATTTCCAAATTCAGTGCCTCCTTGAGTATGTCGTTCGATAAAAATACGTATGCAGAAATTTCATATTTCATAACATTCAGCACACTCAATGACTTTGATATTATAATTATCCAATATTGGTAAGTGGTAGTGGCTTATCCATAGGTTCGAAAATGAGGATTTTGATTGCCACAAAATTCGATGATGTTTTATGATAAATAATGGAAAAAAAAAAATACACATAAATACTTTATTGTTTGTAAAACCATACAGGAGTACAACATGTATAGAATGTGTGGTGATATACGAAAACTTCATTTATAATGTGCTTAGTTATCTCATTCTTTGGTGTGATTTTCTTGACAAGAACGTTGTCAGTGTGAATATTTATATTACATATTATCAGTGACTTCATACATCAAACCCTATCTTTGGTGGCAAACTTCATCATATTTCACGCCTATATATTCATGTATATTCATCATTGCCTTGCATTTCAATATTTCTTCAACCGAATTTGGATTTTAACAAAATACCATCATGTAAAATATATACATTAGTTGTATTTGACTTTGAACATATATCAGGCTACCAGTTCACGCACATTTATGCGATTATAGATTCATTGATACGTAAACACTCTTTGGTTTGCACTCAAAACAAAATTAGAGATCACAAGTGAATGAGGATACGTTTATGTGAGGCTGTATAAAGCGGCGGTAAAATAAACAGAAAGTTGCGTCGGTCGTGGGACACGTACATATTGAACCAGGTATATATCTACGTACGGATATATGGCTGTGGAAAGTGATGGATGAATGTTGGCCTCGGAAATCATGCGCCCGCCTAACATGTTTATACGTAACCTGTCTGTAAAGAACTTGGCCGCTGAGTTCTATGCCCCTTTTGTATCTTAGCAAAGCGTGCTCACGATTTATCCCATGAATGCTGTTGAATTTCTATGCTTGCTTGGTCCATCGCGGGCTCTTGTTCAATCGCTATAGTTATAATTCACAACTATAGAGATTCTACTGTAGATGTATATAGGTAGCTTTTTGTATATAAGCATTAAATAATGCAGTAGTTGTGATTAATCAAAGTATACGTGTCCTAGTGTCGGAGACCACCGAAGAATATTTCGGACGGTCGCCTACACTGCTTTATGGTGAATTTAATCACTCAACACATTTCATTCTACAAAATACAGAGGGAATGAACGGGAGAGAGCAAGCGGCCGGGAGTGAGAAAGGGAAAAAAAGAGAGTGAGGGTTGTTAAATGTACTTCTCCAATACAATTATTTTATGCATATGTATAAACATATAATTATAATATACTGGTATCTATATGAGAAAAATCATATTTTCCAATAGTAATTCATAATATTTCTATGAACACTGTGTATTTGTACATTTGAATACTCATGTATGGGAAATCATGTAGAATAATCACTCTGTGTGTTATGTTACAACGAATTGATGTGTTTTTGAAAAAAAAAGTTATTGAGGAACTGTTTCGGATTCAGTGAAAATTTTTGGCTGAAGTATATGAATAAATTTATAGATATGCTCGTGAAAAAACATACTACCGCTGTTACATCTATATATATATAGATGATGTAAGAACCAAAGCTCGTGCGTGGTATATAAGTGTGGGTTTAGGTGCCACAGAATGTTTGGTGGAGTGAGGGAGAAAGAGAGAGAGAGTGAGGGTTTCAAAGAGTTTGAAACTGCTCGCAGTCGCCCCTGTATTATAAATATCACCCATGAAAGATGGCGCAGACAGCAGCAAGGGAGGCAATGGCGCGGGGGAACTTCTGAGTAAAGGAGTGGAACAGAACTGGAATTAGCATAATCAGAATAATTTCCGCCAGCTGACAGCGCCCTCATTCTTTTCATGGCAACGATTCGCCCGCTGTTTTATTTTCGCTTTGTTTGCCGCACCGTTTTCTTTTCTTTATCAATTTTTCCTTTATCTTGTAATCTGCTGTCAATAAATGAGAATATATCCTCTCAACTCTAATTCATCGTTGTAAATGAAACAATACATGTGAAATTGTAGCACAAGAGTGTTCCATATCCATACACACAATCTTCTCCAAATGTTCAACTCACCTTCCAATATTATCGATCATTCGACGATTGTTATGATGAAAAATTCGTTTTTCTCCAATAACTATGGTAACAATAATAAAATTGATATCAATGTTGATAATAATATCAACAATAATAATAATAATGGAATAAAAGATAAATGTTCACCGTTGAGGAGATGCTACTGGAAAGTTGCAGATCACGTATAGTTTGGATACTTGTCGCCGTATGGCGCCTGCCTGTACGTCCTTTTTTCGCATATATCAAAGATCATGGGTGTCTACTTGCGCATATCGCGTCTGCCCTTACTATTGAAGACTTCAAAGAGAATTTTAAGTTACTCAAGTATATGCGATTGTGTATGCGAGTTCATATATGCGAAGCGGCTGTCGAAGCGGCCGTTATTTTTATTCATTCTCTATCATACAGCATCATTTGAATTTATCTATAAAAGAAGGTGTATATACTACAAAATCACATTGTTTGGGAACGTTCTATACCTTTAAAAAGGGCTATAAATTGAATTATTTGAATTCGAAGTGGATACCCCATCACACGAAGATGTGCGTTTGCACGAAGAAAAAATCGTGGATAAAAAATTAAAATTAGAGCTCTAATTATTTCGGACAATAAGATGATTGTATAGATTAGACGTTTCGAGAGGTGTCGCTGCAATCAAGTTATAATATAATAAATTGGTTCGGGAATCACAAAATTCAGTTAGTGATCGGAGATAATTAATACATTGATGCCAATCATCAACTTTCAGTTGATATTTATATTATCAATTTTTCTCCTTTAACATATTGTTCTGAATATATCGTACGAACGCTGGCGATGGTTCGTACGATCTGGTTTCGATTACGCCATATTCTTATTTCGACTGACAACGAATTCATCCATGTCAATAGACGACTTCCGATTCATTTTTTCACACATGAATTCTAATCACACAGTTTAATATGTCATGCGATGTGAGATATTTTAATACTCGAATACGTTTCAGTGTCAATGATAAATGATCGATTAGGAGCGCCGCTTTAGAATCAGATATAGTTGAATCTGTGCGTCAATCGTATATCGAAACGGATAGTATATTGTACCAATGCACAATTCGGTAGAGTTTTCATTCAATCACGCTGCATGCCCAATCTCAAATCACCACGTAATATACAATGTGACAAGTGAAAGTGTTTCAGTACATCATACTAATATTTGCAATGTAATGTATTTTCAAATGTGTAGTGGTGTTATATGTGGCGTTAAGTTAGGGATACTTGTGTACTATTTTGTTGGAGTTATACATTTCATTTCATTGCGGGATGTTCTACGAGTATGTATAGCTCTAATGTTCTTCATCTCTTTAAATTAAATTCATATATGTCCTACGAGGGAACAACTACCAACAATATTGAGATTTTTTTCATTAATTCCATCTCCAACTCCATACCTACCTTCACAACGCACGATTGAATATTCAATACTGTTACACATTGCAATCAAACATTTATAGTAGATTCATTTCATCAGATATGATATTAATATATGATAAGAAGTGAGCGCAGACGTATGGATGGATATATCATGTTGAACTTATAAATGATGACAAGTTTCCATAAATTTTTATTTTCGCTAATTCTTGTTTCAGTGATGATTAAACGCCCAAAAACTTGCCGTATTTGATCAATTTACATGAAGATATACCATCCCATCGCCTCAGCTGCCTTTCTTGAAAAATTGAAAAGTGTGTGCTGCTCAAAATTCACAAAAATTTGGAAGATGCTTGATAGTCAGTGTGAATCAGGTTGACGCAAATGCAATTTTGATCGATAGCCAACTAATTCAAGTAACTAACCAAGCTTACATTGATATCAAGTCTTGTTTGTGGTATTTATTCAGTCATTTATGAGAAACATGAGCAGAAGGTATTGTTTCTCGCCCATCCTCTACCGCTGAAATCATTAGAGAATGTAGAAGTGGGTGCGAGATGCTTTTGACAAGGTATTACGCGATGTGCGACTCTGCATTCGTAATATTGCGATAACTTATATTTCTACGCCCTCCTGAGTGTTTAGTATTGATTTTCTATGACATGTCCAATATCCATCTATTCTCAATGAAGTTTATGTAACTCTAAGAGCGGCCAAATTAGTAATCATGTTGAGGCTATAGTTGCATATGCGCTCACGTAAATATTGACGAAATTTTTTTCTCAGCAGTTACGTATAATTCATCCATTATTCATTTGAACCCGAGGTTATACGCTCTCACTGAGTTCAGATAGGGTAAATCCGACTGGTGGAAATGTGCTGATTCAAATTCAAATATTTGACAATTCATGTATACTCATAACTATATATTAAATATACATATTAATGAATCGTACATCCATATGTATATACACATATATTTTGTCACTGTGTTGGAATCAATCGAGTTGAATTTAAGTCAATTAGTTGAAGAATCGAATGATAAACGTAAATATACTATGCATTAGATAAAATATTGTGTATGGGTATGTATATTTAAGTCATATATGACGCAGATGATGATGATGATGAGGATGATGATGAAACTTGTGACATTCCTATGTGAAGAATTGTTACTTTACGGCATTTTTGTTTGGTCTGTGCGATTTCATCATGGTATGTGCAATTGTGAATATTACATCTTTATGTATATTCGTACATATACACGGATATGGAATAGGAGTATACAAATGTGTTTCCAATACATAGAACCTTGTATATGTATATATAGAGTATAGTGCACATAGACGCAGAAGATTTGCCACGTCACCGGCACTCGGATCCACGTCTATCTGTCAGTTTCCAGTCTCAAACAAGATGGATGGCTGGCGAATGGAAATCATGGTTGGAACCTTCACCATCTCTTGCTCTTTCTCCGCGTTCACTCTGCCATCCCGTTGCCACCCACCGATCTTCCTGCCACCCTCTTCCAGAGCTATGATGCCTACACTGAGGTACCCCTCGTATCGGAGTTGCGTTCCCAGTGATCTGGCGCACAGCTCATTTCATATTTCGCTCTTTGCATCATCCACTCCCTATGCATCACCCTTGTGTGCGCGTCTCAGCCATGCTGTACTATATAATTCTCTTTCTCTCTCTCTCTCTCTCACACTCTCTCTATATATTGCCATATCTAAATGTATAAATATATATGTACTATAACATCGCATTTCTATATAAAAGGATCGATAATGTAAACTTTTGTCATGTTTTAAATTTGAATGCAATGTGAGAGATGTATTTTTTTTATCGTTTTTTATTAACATTATAATTCTTAAAATTCATTATTTTTATTGTGCATGTAAAAAAAAAACATTGTTAATTTGCATTGGAAAAAATATGCTATATATTTTGTTGACAATTATGAATGCATCCTAAAATCCATACTGCATGTGTTCATTATCACCACGACGAACTACCATCGTAGAAAATGATTGCGTTTCGATGCATGAAAAAGAAACAAAATCTAGTAAAAAATGTAGTATAATCACAATATATTTGCGAATGATTCGATTTCAATGAAAATATAGCATATATTTAATATAATATATTCTAATTATGTAGCAAATATATTCATAGAATATATTTGCAGTTAGAGCTGAGAATACATTCCTAAAATATGTTTGGAATGCAAATAAATTCTATTATCTACGTTATATAATGACGATAAATCACATATCTATTTAAAATATAGTTGATATGTATTCTCAATACAAAAGATGTATATTTCGAATAAAACATAATTCTTATAAACTTTCAAAAATATATTCACTCCTACACGGGGATTCATTGTCCACACTCGTATCATAATGATGAACTGTATAAAAATTACGATTGAAATAATCTTTCTGATGGTGCCATTCGTATGGCTGATGAGGGATGGGCGAAATGTCTTTCCATTCATTTTGCTCCTGAATTATTTCATTATTTCCAGTATGAACACCCATAGAATATATTTCTGTTAGCTGCTGCTGGTGTAGCTGCTGCTGCTGTTGTGGCTGTTGTTGTTGTTGTTGTGGTGGTGGTGGTGGTGGTGGTGGTGGTTGATGGTGTTGTTGTGGTTGCTGTTGTTGTTGTTGCTGGTCGTACCTCGGACTATTAGTTTTATTATATGGTTTCCAATGTTCAGGTGCTTCTGATAAGTGTCCCATCTCGCTTGGGTTTGTATTTCCAATATGATTGTTGTTGCTGTTATTGTTGTTGTACGCATGTTCATAGTTTCCAACACGATCATAGTTGCGATACATCGTTGTTGGATACATTGAGGGTAATGTGAATAAATCGCCATCAGATGACGGATAATAAATTGGTGCATGTTCATGATTTTCCATTGATCGGCCAATTTTTGAATCAACAGCTAATGAATCAATTTTCGATTCTTTGTGCATTGTTGATAATTTCTTACTTTTCTCTTGTTTTATCGATATGTTTGGCGATTTAGATGCATTGGCTTCTTTCTTATATTTCATCCGTCTATTCTGGAACCAGATTTTGATTTGCCTCTCTGTGAGATTTAATGCAGTAGCCATCTCAATACGTCGGGGACGGCATAAATAACGTCCGCAATTAAATTCCCTCTCGAGTTCCATTAACTGTGCACTTGTATACGCTGTTCTCGAACGTTTACCATTGGTCTTTTTTCGTTCATTATCTGCAATGATGAAGAATAATCATAAGAAGGCATTCATAAATCTGGACTTTATTGCTATTACAAATATTTCATAGACCATTTACGACTAATGAACACAAAATCAGATTAACTGTCTGTTGTGATTGTATAACAAGTTCAAACCAGAATAATATATATATATATATCTACAAATTATGAACCTGCGTGAGTTACCAAAATAAAGTTTTACATCTAGTCACTTTTGGGGGCATATCTAAATGTATTGCATTTAACTTGGGAAATGTTATGTACACTTGCATTTACCTAACTGCTTTTAATCTTTAATCGCACCTTTCAATTCCAAATGTATATCCACACATTGGAAGCATATTCCCTCATTTTTTTTTTTTTTCTCACGCGTTAAGATAATTTTTGTGACAGTCACTTGGGCAGATAAAACCATAAATGGTTACAAAAAAAGAAGAAAAAAAAACGATGACTCATCAATTTTTCTTAAAATATATAAATGAATTGACAATATATTTTCGTTAATACAATGAATTTTGATGAAATTTCATGTTGCCTGTTGAGCAAGCAATTGTTTCAAAACTCATGGACTTTATTTTCGATTATACGGACATGTAACGATAAAAGCAGGTTTGAATTATCGCGTCACTTTTCGAAATATCTCCAAACTATGGTGATATCAAGAATAAAAATGTGCGCGAGCTTGTTTTGCCCCCAAGCTATACGTCAATTGTGTTTCATGTGCCCGTCTTATCGTACTGCAATATGCTCCAGGCATTTTTTAAAATATTCGACTCTACTAAACTATATATTCGTTTGGAATGTTGAAAAAATAAATGAGGACAAAGAAAAAAATGGTTTCATATGCATATTTGTATGTGCATGCGTGTGAACATGAGAATGAATGAAAAAAGTTATTTTACCAACCTTCATTTTGAAAAACTGTACAATTTTGATTGGAATGTTGAATGAAACGGTTATCTGGCAACTGCTGTTGAAAACTTTGATCATTCTGTGGTGTAGTTTTCTCCATTTGCTGTCGATGGTATTGTTGTTGATGATGGTGTTGCACTGATGATCGAGTATGTTGATGACTCACTTCACACAATTGTTTTTGTTGCTGTTGATTAAGTAATGTCGAATTGAATACAATATTTGGAACGCCATCATCCATAATTTGATTATGATATTCCGGTGGTGTACGCTCGCAAAATGATGAATTGTAATTGTGGTTGATGCTGCCATGGTGGCTCGATCCTGATCCAACTGACTGAACACTATTTGGTGAATGTACGATGAAATGATCTGCACTAGATCCATTCCGTTGATATATTATATTTGATTCAATGAGAGTCATTTTATTATCACTATTGATAGATTGATCGCTCGTTGGACTCGATTGTATTGTTTCAATTTGATTCACTTTTGCTTCATTCAACTCAATATTCTTCTTCGTGACGTGAGATGCACTGTTGAATGTACTGTTGTCGACTGACATGACGAGTGTCTGTATTACGACAATTTATATAGATAACCAAGTCTGCACACTTACATTAATGACCAATGAGAGGTGCGGTTATTGGGTTTTGGAAATAATTATGTTGTACTTGCAGCAGAGTGACCGCCTATGTCTTGCATTTACTCGTATAGGTGGGCGGCTCGAACACTTGAGCCACTCCTTGAACCCTCGCAGTTATTACAATAAACCCTAATACCCTAATCTTACCTGAAGTGCGAACCCGAAATTTTGCGACAACAATTGTGATTATGATCCTTTCATCCCCCCCCCTCCCCCCTTTCTGTAATTTTATAATGTTAAGGCATTTCAGATAATCCCTGGCGCGACGTTTAACAAGTGTTGTCTTTACTCAATTGTCGCCTTGTAGTAATCGCTTTATTGTCAATGTCGCCGAGAGAGTATCGAAACCGTTGAGAGTTTAACAACAAAACTGTATTGTCAAATTTATATTGACAGTATGATGGTATTGATTTTTCGATAAACTCAAGTTGAAATTCAGATTGCTCGTCGAATGTGGAACAAAATATGAGATGAAAATGACAAAAGTGTATTGAATATATATAGATATTACTTGCTAGTATGCCAGCACAAAACTGAATGTTCAGTCTTATGTTTCTTCGGTATTCGATATTCGATGGAAGGTGCCTTGTGGCTAATGACAATGTGAGATAGATAGCTTCACTTGTCACTCTCGATTTCATATATAGTGGGTTTATGTTGCCCGCGGCAAATGGCATACTGTGTCGACAATATTGTTGCCTTGTTATCACTACATATACCCTGTGCAGCTACATGTCGCTTCCATAATAAATAAACTATAATCCAAATCGTAATGTACTCTTGGTAAAATCCGTAAAATCCATCTTGAATTCATACAAATTTGTATCACCACTGTGTAAACACATTGGGCGCTCTCAATAATTCAATGACACATTCAATTAATTTATCAATATATTCGTATCAATTGTCGAAAAACTCATCTATAATACAGTGAATAAAATAAAACATTGGTGCTACATCTATCTATCTGTCTTTACTTTATATCCATCTGGCAATTTCTATCACTCTCTTTTCTTCTCTTTGGCTACATTGGGTAGCTCTTCTACCTCCTTTTCTTCTCGTATCAGATATGTATGTATATATATATAATATATATATATATATATAGAGTGCCGCCAACATTTTGTTTTTTTGATTCCCTCCGTCGAGTTGGGCGAATCTGCCCTTCCGTCTATACCAAACCATTCTCCCATTCACCCCACCCCCTTCTTTCACATTTTTTCCACGCTCTTTCTCCCGCGTGCGTTTTTCGCTCGATCTCATCCCTCGCTACACAGCTTTTCCCTCTTGGAATCAGCTATTCTCCCGCGCGAGAGCTGTCTACGTATCCCGCGCCACTAGTTTTCCTACCGCGTCATTCTCTTCTCTGTCTCTCTGCTTCCTCTATACAGAAGCTTCCCACCACCCTCTCATCATTTTTTGCAGCGGCTTGTAGCTTCGTTTACCATCCCACCCTCTTTATACGTAGAACGAACTCCGACCCGTTTTCCCTCCACCTTCCTCGAAATTTTTTTTTCTCGCCAGCTCAAGACTTGAGGGAAAGATCTCACGGCGTTTCGCAGCCATATATAGATATATATTCACACATTTATTAAAAGGGTCATGACCAACGCCATTTTAATGAAAGAACGCAGCGTGGTGGACGGGGCCTCATGGCATATTCTCATCATATAATATATATTAATTCTTTTCAATTGATATTTTTATAATACTCGACGTTATTATATAATAGCTGAATATTATTTATAGAATACTATGAATAATATATCAATAACTGTGAAGATTTCACATTTTTTGCTGTTTGTCCTCATAATGAACTGATATGCATTGTTGTGGCTATCGCTCCGCAAATATCTCTCTTTCAATCTTGAGGTAAATTTTTAATGGACAAATACTATTATGAAACGTAATAATGTACTCAACAACTGTGATTGAGATAAAGTCAGTGGAGGTATACGTAATTACAGCATAATGTATAGGATAATATATACACATTTTCTAGAGTGTAGTAATAAGCGGGCTACGAAAAAATTTTAAAAATGAGTGGAATAATTAGTGTTAGTAGAGAACCGAAAGTAGATACGTGCATTGATAGCGCTAAATATCCATTGTGATTGTTATTGAGAGTCATTGTAATCGCCAGACGATCGAACTCGTCTAAATAATTTTCTCCATTGCTCATTTATAAGTACTTAGAAAAGTGAAAACGCCACAAATTGCGAGAACCACATATCTCGTTAATATTAATGGATTATACGTCATCCACTACGTCACCGTCATTTATACTTACATATACATGCATATATATATATATATATATATCCTTATTAAGTGAACATGTCTTTGTGTGTGTATCGTCTATGTAATAAATATGCCATTTCTGTATGTCCATTTGAATGATAAGATGCCGCGCACATTCACCATTGTGAGACATCACAAATTTGTTTACCGCAACATTTTCCATCGTATTATACTGATAATATGGTGGGACAAGGAAGTGATGGTGTAGAAATATTATGAGGTTGGAATTGGACTTTGATTTCATATCATGTGATTAGAATAGGACGAAAGTTGATACTGTTATAAGCAGAATATGAGAAAATAATTTGCTGTATAAATATTTATAAATACATTTAATAAGTGCAGTTGGTGGGAGAAATAGTGAAAGCGCCGAAATGCGGAGGGGAAAGAGTGTGATGAAGAGGTAATGAGTGGGAGTGAGATGAAAATTGAGAGAGAGCGAGGAATGTACAGAGCTAGAAGACGTAAAGCAAACTCATGGAACACACGCAGGAAGGGAGAATGTAGTGTTGGAGTGGGGAAATAGAACCTTTCTCCGACCCTTGGCATCTCGCGTTATCCTGCCGTGGATAACATCGGTGGCTTCGGCGACAGGAAATGAAAATCGCGCCGACACTGTTTAATTTAGATAAAAGCATATGTTACACGCTACCCGACTACGAAGAGTAAGTGCGGTAGAAGAGAAAAGCACCATCGTGCCCAAGTTCCCAAGGGTCCATTCAACCCTATAGTCATACTACTAAAATGCACAACGGAAGTGAGCAAACTTGCTTCAAATGCAACACAATCCTTTTTTTTTTTTCATTCTTTTTTCCCCCCTCCTATTCTATTGGTTTTGCAATTTTTTTGCATATTGACTGATGGTTGTCAGTCTATTCCTTCGTATTTTCCTTTCAACACATCAACTATCTTTGGTGATAAAAAAGAGCTCGGCGTCGAGATAAAAAAAAAACACATACATGTCTTCATAATTTGAGTGATATTTGATTGTGCAATTGTGTAATTACACTGCTAATAAAAAATAATAATTGATAAGTGGTGTAGTATAAGAGAATAATCATTTTTCAGTTGGAAACATTCTAATTTGTTATACAATCTGTGAGAATTACAAAATTCTCACCCTAGACAGAAATAAAATTCTTTTTTATCGGCAAGGTTCCTGCAAGCAGATATACAAGAGATATATATACACTTTTATGCTCAGGAGGCTCGTCCAGTTGGAAAAGTTATTGTAACTTCAAGTTTTCGCAAAATGTGAGTGACAGAATGGGGAGAATATGAAACATGGCAAACTGTAAGTTTGGAATATTTTCAACGGCTTCAGTTTCCCCCTCTCTTGACCACATGTTACTAAGATATGAGTATTCAGATAATAGTCATTTTCGTTCAATCACTTTCACATATTTGTATATAGTTATTTCTCTTTAGATATTCCCTCACTCATTCCACAAAATTTATGATATTTCAAGAACGAATAGAAATATGTGGCATCCATGAGTATACATTTACTGCTGATGTTCAGGTAATAAAAATTACGGACGAATAATTCGACGATAGCAATAACAAATACGGCTAGTATGCATTTACCATTTATAGAATATTTCCTCGAGCTATATATGTATCTCACTGTACGAATCCAGGGGTTAAGAATAACGATTATATTTCTTATCAGATTAAAAAATTTTAATTTTCCATCGTCACAATGGCTTCATGAATTAAATTTGTTGCTTCATATGTAAATGAATTTGCTTTTCATTCAATATTTTGTTAATGAAAATTCATACAAGGTAAACCTCAAGAGTTATTTTTCTTTTTTTTTTTTTTTGTTTTCATGGGGGGTGATCCGAGAAAAAACTGTTTCCTGGAATGAAGAAAAAATATAGTAGGATTCATAGATTTCGGGGAATGATTTGAGTACACCTTGAATTTGTTGAGTGCTTATGTAGTCATATTATAGACTATCATCTTCACATTCCAACACCGAGCTCAATCAAAGCGCAATAGCAGCAACTATTTGTTGAAAAATAATTTCGATTGCTTTCCCCCCACAGTATGCTACAAATCAATTGAAATGGTCTTGTGGTAAATCCAGTAACAATTCTCAGAGCGGCTGAACTACATTATACTCGAGACATTGCCTTATATATAAGCCATCGTGATGAACGAGAGGGTGAGCAATTATATATTTGAGGGTTGGTCCATGAAGGTCAGCGCGTCGCCCGATCGTCGAGGATGAGACCGGACTGAGGGCATGAAGTGGTATAGGTCAACAATGGATTGGGGATATCAAATTATGTTACGTGTATCTGGTTGAAATGACGGATTCATCTGTGTGAGAGATAATAGATGGCTGACCAATTATTATTCTTTAGTAAATAGTCGATCGATTTTCTACTTACCATGTATTAGTTGACTGTGATGGTTCCTAATGCCTGTTTGAAAAAAATCCAATTTGTTATTGAGGATAGGTGAGTTGAGTGAATCAATATTTTTGGGTTGTATGTAAATTCATTGTCAGCCCTTAAATATTCAAGGCAGCTCATTTGCAATGAATTGCGCTATTACCTGTGGAAAAAAAATGTTTCTCACTTGGAAAAATATTTTGAGATGTGAAAATTTTCCTCCTGAAAATGACATATGGGTTTGTTAATTCATTCGATATCGTTTTCTGCAAAGCAGAGCTAGAAAGAATCCATGCAATATTTAAGTGAATCGAATAGTTCTCATAGATGTGTTTCACTTCAACATATACTTATATCATGAAATACTCACATAAATAAGGTTTTTACTTAGGTAGTAAAATATTCGAAGCGGAAGCATAGATATAGTGTGAATATATCAAGCGGTGCCTAATATTTCAATTCACTATTAAGAGTACATGGGTGAGATTGCATAAGCATACAATTGTATATGCAAGTATTGCAACTTAAATGGAAAACAAACTTATCCTGAGAGAAATAATAGCGAAAGCGTTAGGAATGTATATGTATATATATATGGAGAGCTAGAGTAAAGGCGCGCGAGTGTGCTGTCGTCGGTATAGGCATTGGGGTGAGTTCCGCGAAACGTGGATGATATATTATCGGGCGCTGTTTGCACTTTGACAACATCTCGGGACATAAAAACGCTGACTCATTTAAAGCGGCCCCTGGGATTGCTGCTGCGGTCTACATCTACACCCGTAGATTCAGGCGCGCGCGAATCCCACTTTCTGACCCTCGCAAATCCTCACATTCACCTCAATGTTTCCTACATCACAGTATCTTATACCAAGAAAAGGAAAAATCACGAAAAGAAGTTTGGTAATATATATATAAAAAAATTGTCTTTTGTTGTGTGTGAAAATGCAGATTAATTGCGTAAATAATTTCGTGGTCCGATGAAGTATACACATGAGAATGCCTATGCAGATTCATTGAAGTATATTATATAATGTGTAAAAGTATATTTGAAGAATTCCTCAGAGTATCATCATTAGTCATTATCATTGTGATAACGAAGTGAAAACAAATGAATATATGCATAGACATAGATATCCAACGATATATTCATGTATTGAGGATGAGCCAGATATAATATACATAAATAAAAGCTCGAGAGACGACAACCACAAACTCTGGTGGTTAAGTACAGACTGGATCGGATTACGAAACCGAGTGGAAGTCGAGGGGTGGATGAGCCTCAATGTGGGTCGCAGAGCAGATCTAAACAGTATAGTGTGTATAAGGTATTCAATGGAGTAAATGGACTAGTGCATATTAAATACGTTGGCGGTAGCGCGATAGAAACGATCCGGATATAATATAGCATCGTGATGAAATCCATGAGAATCATATATACTTGCAATACAGACGAGCAATTGCGAGTATATACGAGAGATATTTTACATATACCTATTGCCATATCCATATATAGATGATGTACCGTCATATATATATATATATATATATATAAACCCGATGTGGTTATTGATTGCGCCCTTCTGTCATTGACGGGGCGTCACATGTTAGCGTTGCCGCTTTTTCGTGACATGCCACTCGAGGCATATAATATCCATGGGTTATATCGCATCCGGTCATGTCTATAGTTAATGTATTGACATATATCTATACTTATATACATAATCACAATTTCAAATGATCCATATTGAATTTGAAAAAAAAATTCGTTCAATAAAGTTATACTGTTTTCAATATCATTCATGACGAATTATATGATTTCAATTCAATCTGAAAATTTTCAGATATGTGATAAATTTTGAACAATATTATTACTATGTTGAATTTTAAAACCTTGGGGCTTAAGACCTTTTGGTGCCAGACAAAATAAATCATTCATTGTAGACGCTACGATAGCCATAAAATTAGGCACGAGCCAACAATAAGCCAACAAGAGCTCATTGGCTACTAAAGTACCTGATGCCGACGTAGGAAAATGATATCCTACGACCGATATTGAAAATGAGACATCGGTTCAGCCATCAGAACTATGTCTATGGTCACATCTACCAATACATCTGAATATATAACGACGATTGACGGACCAATGACCACAATATTGGCGCCAAACCCGAGTTTTCGAGACTGTGAAGGGTCTCATCACTTTTGTTTATTGTATTGAAACTGACACTTCGTTATCGGTTGGCGCCAGAATATATATATACAGTAAGAGTTCGGGTCAGCCAAAGTAAAATGGACTCATTTGTCCCATTTTAAGGAGCTACTACGACTATTGCACTGTTTGTCATTATGACAAAATGTAACATATCATTCAATTTCCATCATAATATCATAATTGCCCCAAATTGCAGTGGCGATGACGCCATCCAACGGAATATTGATGGAGGAAAAAAGAAATGACGTACATATTGGTGACGCACTTCACCGGAAAAGGATTAGATTCAAACCTGATTGCGTGCTTCCATGTAATCGTACATTTTATCTTCAAATCAATATCTACTTCGAGTTATTCAGTCTCCTTCCATGAAATATTATATTTTGCGGTTGGAGTATTGATGAAAACGACTTTTCAAATCAATCGAACATGAAATGGAGGTGAAGATTAATCACTATACATAAAATAATATATATAATGTGCTATTTTTTGAGTGCCCTGTGAGAATGCCCGATTTAGTGATACAAATTATGTAGTGTTAGAGAATGAACATTCTCTTCAGAAAATATCACTGCCTTTGAAAATTTTTGGTGGGTCTAATGGGTCGGAACAATAAGTTTGTGTCTGTTGAAAAAAAAAGTAATGGGACAATTACTTCAACACAACGAAATTTATTTTATCGTATATTTCATATTGAAGTCACTGCAATGACTTGAATTTTCCAACTGAATATTCATATACTGCAAGATTATGTGAGGATTATTCCTCAAGTGAACTATTTTAATAACATACAATCTCTAAATGAGTATAGTTTTCAGGGTGAAATTCGGCATTTGGGGCGCATTCGAAGTTTCTTTCGCTTTTTGAGCTTCTTCCAAAAGTGAGTTTTCACAGTGAATTTTGTAAATTTATCTCGGATGTAGTTCGATCAGATAATTTGTTTGATGTTATTGATATAAGATATGAAAACATAAAAAATAAATAATAGCGCTGTCATCTTCCATGTTGGAAGAGAATATTCAAAGGTATTATTATTAAGATATCTATCTATATACCTCATACATTCACATGGGGAAATGAAAAGTGGGTTTGAATGGAAAAAAAATGTTTGCCCCTTCTCCTCGCATCAGCTCTATATATAATACAGCAAATATTCATTTCACATCACAAAAAATATTAAATTTTCATTATTCGTATAGCACAGCTTTTCATATCGATGAGTTGCAAGTTACATTTTTTTTTTCTTTTTTTTTCTTCATTTTTTTCGCATATCTATATTATTCAATCTATATCGGAATGAATCGCGTGTATGCCCACTCCCACTTAATGCTTAAGTAATCCGTCATTGAGAAAGTCGCCACTCGACGCAAAAGTAATTTCAGAAGTTCGAACTTGGGAGTTGCGCGTCAAAGGGAAAGTCTGGAGTGGAGAAAAGGGAGAAATGCGACGGAGGACCGAGAACGGAAAACGACGAAGGATAGCAAAGAACGATATAGAGAACGGTAGAGAACGGAGAAGCACGGTGAAGAACGCTGATGGGTGACAGAAGAACAGACAGCGATAGTCTACTCTGATGCGCCACTCTGAAAGCTGCGAAGCCCGTCGCTGAGTGATGGCCGCGCAGCCAACCTCGTAGCCGACGCCATACATCATTCAAGATGGCTGGCTTCTCACGCTATTTGGCAAGAGACAAGGGTGACAACCTGCCTCCGATCCCCTTCCAAACTCGTATCGATTCTCACTACTTTTCATTCGAGACCTTCATGTCTTTATTGATAATTTGTCTATACAGTAAGTAATCAATGTCACTTTACGACTACCCCAATACCCTTTATGTCCTCTTCATTTTTTGCCATATCGTTTCTTTGTTTTTTCTTCCAATTTTGGTGCCAACCAGCCAGCCAGCTTACACACGTTTCAATCTCAACCAACGTATCTACATAAATTGGAATGATATTTGCGGATTGTGAATGAACATTTTGTATTTTAAATGAATCAGGCTAAACATTCATTTCATTGGACTTTAGCTTCACTCCAACAGAGCCATTCAGCATTTCTTGTCTTATAAATCGAATGACCGTGGATGAAATTTACTTCTTCACCTCAATTCTCCATTACATACTATTGTCATTTGTCATGCATCCAATTCCAATACAATGCAGCGTATTTGACTAGTGAGCATTCAGTAGAAAATTCAGCTTGCATTCCGTACAACGCCATCTCCATGTAAGAAATTGACTTGTAACCAATATTTCTTTTATCAGTTGGTACTCGATTCTAACAAGGGTAGATATTCATTTTACCGACATGAGATGAAAATAAAAATACAAAAGTGTCAGAGGCCGAACATATTTATTTTTTTTTGTTAAATTGTAATTGAAAGTAAATGTTAAGGCTTTGTAAATTCAACGTAAAAACGATTTGAAATTCAAATGCTATATACGTGTTAATCATTCGGTAACATGGTGTAGAATCAGATTCACATATTTCGGAGTTTACTTCAGTACTTCGCGGAAGTAAAAATTAAAAACCAGAAAATGATTATTTAAAAGATGTAAATTGTAGAGGGTATTTGTTTTTTTTTTTAAGTATATCTGAATAATACGAATATATATATGTATATACGCAGTATGTTCAGTAGTATTGGGAAACACATCAAGTGTGCTCTATGTATGCATGGATGTGATGTGTATATATATGTATATATGTGTGTGTAATCGCTTTTTTTGTGATGTTATATGAAAGTTATTTATGAAATGTAACGAGCAATATAGGAAGCACCATGGATAGAGGTATATGTGTAGACGCGGGTGAGCGATATATCTCATGGTATATCATGCCACTATGTGTTGTGATACATAAAATAACATGATGCGAAAAGAATCGACATTGTTCCATATACAGATACTTGCGTCTAGAGTACGCATAAATTTAATACACACAAAGATTGATTGTTGCCGCAAGTATTTGTTCGTTCGATTTCCTTGTGTACTTATAGTACAGGCTATTATATCTATCAATTATAGAAGATTTGAAATGTTTTTTGGTTTTTTTCGAAAATCAAAATGGGTGATAAAGGTTGAATATGAAATTGAATATTATTTTGTAACGTGAATGATGGTGAAGATAAATTAAAGAACAATATCATATTTTTGTTTGACACTTATACTGAATGAAATTTATTGTCGATGGATTAATTTTGACGCGTTTTATCATGGCTTTTGTTTATATTATTTCTTTTGCATCGTGTAGCGTGGATCAGTCAGAGCGCAACGAAGCGACAGCTGTTCGTTGGTTGGGTACGTACCATATTCGATTGTCTCGCCCTTGATGATTGATGATCGTTTGAGTTTACCGCTGCTCTTTTCCCTCAACTGTGTCACGTTTCTCTATCTCACTCATACACACTTCTTTTTACTTAACGCCATTTTCTTTTATTATTTATTCTCTTTCTTTTTTTTCTTCCCTAATCTTCGCATATTATTCTATTACTTATTCCTGTTTGTTTCGATACAATACCGATCATGGTAAAATTTTACTTCAGTGCAATGTACAATCTCCATCTATGTGCAATTCTTATGATCTCATATAAATCAATGTTTACATCATCATTCCTTGATATTGTCACACAAATAGAAGAAAAACTGTAGGATTTAATTCTACGTGGCAATTGATGATGTGATTCAATATGTAATATTGCTAAATAATCAATTTTAATAATTTTATTTACCTTTTATGCATACAGGTCCAACAATATGCGTATTCAAATACATACATATACATGCACATATTGGTGCAGGATTGTCTGACGTGATTAAAGATTCGAGAATTTCCCATGATGGTAACCACTATAGTATATATGTGTTATATACATCTGTACTTTTTTTTTAATTTGAATTTTCACAGTAATCACAATGGTTCACAAAATCAAAAGAAACATTTTCATGCAGACAATGTAATATAATGAATTGACGACGTTTCACGCCGGTATATGTGAAACAATATAGTTGAAGTCAACAACAAAATCATATTTGGAGAGGAAAAATAGGTGCACATACGTTTGCAAATGAAGGGAAAAAAAATTCTTAGTTTGAGCACGCGCAGAGCTGAGATACATAAATGCTTCGCGTATCGTACGATTTTATGAACTGAAATCATATCTGGTGAATGTGGTATGTGAACTATCAACAATACTTCCATATATCTATATGTTGTATATGTGTATGAAGGGTATATAATAGTATTACAGTAGCCCCTCACAAGAAGAACGGACGGAGAGCAGAAGTTTGCGCGATCGTAAATGACGCCCTACCTGGAACTCCCTCGTGGTCATAAATCATTTCCCCGTGATTCTACCCCTCGGCCTCGTGCTGCATTGCCACCCTGTACAATCGACCAACATCCAGCATCACCTGTGGGGCTTACTACTGCACTCACCACCATCCGTTTCTCACTCGGGTCTCTAACCTCGTAACTAAACAACGTCTCTTCGTCCATACAGAGGTAAGCATTCTGTTTATATTTTAGTCTTCAGTTATTTTATTATTTTCAATTTTCCGATCGACCATCCACCACCGAGCCATTTTTATATTCAAAATCATGATCTCATTATATTATTGTGTTGGCGCGAATACTATGAGCTGTGTTCGTGTGTGTCAAAACCCGTAAGTTCTCTATTTTGAATAACTGATAGAAAACAGTATAATTTTTGGTTTTCATTTCATCAGATATGTATCGTGTGTGATTGAATTCGAAGTAATTGCGGGAGTGTTTGAGTGGACAATAATCATCGATACATCAACTCAAATTCAGATATTCAATAAATTAAAGTCAAACATATTATTAAAATATATTATTGTGGATCCTCAAGCATTTGTTAGCGGTTACAGTGTTTCAAAAGGTTCAAGTGCGTGCTTCCAAATTAATTTTATAATTACGAAGAATATTCAAGGATTTGCGTTTTAAACATTCTCCATCATCAAGAATAACTCAGCCATACATACATTCAAGTAAATCCCTAATTTCTTGAGTGCGACAAGTGGCGCCATCGTTTGTAGACTCAGTGAACTTATTGTCAGATTAAAAATATATGTATTTGTTCTAACAAAAAAGATAAATTTTCTGAGGGCTGATGAAATTCTTGACAGCCTGTTCACTCAGTTGCCATGAATTTTTGCATAAAAATGTATCGCTATTCTCTTCTTTCCTTATGTTCGTTCATCAAATCTTTCATTTAATATTGCATTAACATGCACATGGATGTATGTTTATAATGAAACGTATGTGCTCATGTATGAATATAGTCGATTGTATTTAAATGAGTTTCAGATATATCGGTGATATGTAATTCGATTCATATCCTATTGTCAGACATTGTGCATCTTGAGATCGACACTTCTGTATGATAAGAAGATATCTCCCTTTTTTATTTAGGACAGCATAACATTTGCTCTTCAATATTTCTTATCAAATTGATCACCAATCACATTTTGATTTTATCACTAGACTATTGTTTGAGCTTCATGACACACGATTGACATTCTTATCATTCTGTCTGGAAAAATATGAATTTTGATGCTTGAAATTAAGTTCTTTATTGATGTAACAATTAGAAAGTCACACCAATGTGGTTTTCGTAGCCATTTTGCATCTAGTCTAGATTCCAAATGTATCGATCGGTGAGAGTATCAACCAACACCGTACGTTGTATCAAAATGACAGGCTAGTCTGGCAGCTGCGGAATTGCGCGCAACTCATGTCCCCCTCCCACTGCATCGAACACGATTTAACTCCCTTCAACGCTTTACGTTGTCTGCCAACCCCTCGTCACCGCCTATAATGTGCGTTCTATTCCCCCGGTCCTCCCTTTTCTCACTTTCATTCTCTCTCACGTCATTCTTTCTATCTTTTTCGCTATCTTTCTCGCCTCCCTGATGTGTATCCGTCAATGTATATTTATAAATATCTTTATATTAAACTATCGTATAATTTTATAATGTTATTTTCATCATTCGTAACTACACTCATTTATACAAATTCATTCAGTACACATAAATATTATGCGTGACTATTTCTTCATCATTCAGGACGCTACACAACCTCTTTTCATTCTGTATTATAAGTATAAGGCACACATAATATGTCGTCGGTGAATTTTTACAGATAAAAGTGAGAGAAGTGAATTTATGAGGAATTATGGTAGTACAATGTCAATTTAAAATTGATGCTATCAAAAGTAGGTTTATCTGAAATGAGCAGGTGAGTTTGTCAAGTATTATCAAAATATTTCAATTTCATGCAATTTTTCTGTACTTGAGTAAAATAATCAGGTAGCGTATAATTAGCAATTTTGAACTATTGTGATCACTAATTGAATCTCATGTTCTATGGAAATTGTTATCAAACCCAGATCTTCTCAATTTCATATGAGCCCATCGCATGCGATTTCTATTTGTCAACATATGGCAACAGAATAAGCTCCTTTTTTCCAATTTGACAAAACCGATTCATCCAATTCATCCGAACCGAATTTTCAGCATGTGGAACCCCCACGACAATTCGCTTCGGTTATTAAACATCGATTAAATTATATCTCACGTATCATGCATGAATTTTCAATAGCACCAAAAAAAAATTGATGGTTACTTGTAAAAGATTTATAATATCCATATCAAAGTACTCCAAAGTCATTATATGATGCACTTTTTGAAATCGTTTTTGGAAATCATCGAAGTTATAATTTCAAATATTTCTATATGAGTTTGAATTGATTAGTATTCTTTGATTATACAATCCATAGACACTATATAATGTTTACTGAATATGTAAGATTCCGAAAGTTTCTTTGACAGACCCGTATATATTTAGGTTTATCATAAGCAATGAAAAAAGTAATAGATGTAGATTTTTCCGTTAATTTTTTTCATCATTAAATAATGTTCAGTATTCAATTAACTCTGGTATTTCTGATAGTTAACCAACTGATCTTGTTTTTAGATGACTATAAAGCTTCTTCTGGTAATCTTCTAAATTTTCTTACAGATTAAAAATTTTTGAATTCTACCGAGAAGCGACTATTTTTCATGAATACCAATTCGAAATTTTCTCATGAATATTAGAAGTGAAAAAAGTCGGAGAGAATTCGCCATACCACTCTCTGAAATTTACAGTTCTCCCTCTTATTTTGGCACCATCAGCTCGCGTCGCTTTTGATTTCTCCAAGGTTATTGAGATTGGCGGTGAAAATAGTTGAAGACGTTCAGATTGTTCATGACGCGACTCAACAAAATCATACGGAGGTGAATTGTACCAATACATCATATGAAATGTGTATATCCCGTTCATATTTTGAGAATGGTTGAATCGGGACGCAGTATCAGCTTCATTCGCTTAGTTGGCGTAGCCAATGCAAAATTAATCAAGTACAAATCTGATTATATAGGACGCACCATATGAAACATGAATGAGCAATGCTTGTATTGCTCTGACCATGCATATAGGGAGCTTGAAACAAAAAAGCCCATCTCAATATGAAATCTCGTATTTTCATTGCTCGAATTTATCATCTCCAAGGACGTTGCCTCTATGTTGTTTTATCGAAATCATTCGGGCTGTTTCCGAGATAGAATTCATACGCAACTACACAGGAGTTGCAAGTTCGAATTAGTTGGATGGGCTTTGCATACAATTAACATGAACTCCACTCCCTCCCAACGTCAGAAGGTGATAATTCCATATCGATAAAAGTTCTGCTCTCTTCTCGAAGTATCCAACGGAGTACATTGCCAACTAAGCTTACTTCATTTTCGACTCATTGTAACATTCGATAGGATAACTTGAATCATGGTTACAACCAATGTTACAGAGTGTAAGTGAAATAGGGTAAAATAGGGATAACTGTGTCACATTGGTCGAGAATATTCTTGATGCACCATAAAGTATAACAGCAAAGATTTACTTTCTTCATAATATTAGTCGTTATAATGAATGACCGACTATACGAGTCGAGAGGACCCAATTTTAATGCCAGTTGGGAGGATTAAAATGACATATTTCAAAGTTTTTTATGTCTCAAAATCTTCTTACGCTCAATAATAATATTCATAATGAAACTGTACAACTTATAAAAATAATTGATAATGAAAATTTCTTCAGTATTCTGATATAGGATATTTGCTTCAAGATTGACTGATGATAAGTTTTTATAACAAAATGGCGTTTCCGATCTTTATCGTGTATTCCCAAATAAAAGGGATGTGTCGCTGTCGGTCCAATTTCACTTTGCTGATCCAACGCGTAATTTTTTGCTTTATTTGAGTCAGCAAATTTGGAGAAAGAAAATGCTAACGAAGATTGCTGACCAATACCATTCAGCTGCAGCTACTTGCATTTGTTCGGATTCTCCTACAGTGTTTCACTGACATTGGCCCTCGATGAGGCAATCAAAAAATTCTCAATTCAAGTATTTTTGACGAAATACGACAAATATCTCAATGAAGATCGTCGTCCTCTACTCTTGTATATATGTATGCCATTTCACGCGTATCATTTCAGCATTCCAAAAGACAATATATAATTTTCACGAATTCAGAAAATGTTAAACGTATAATTTCGTATTTATACAGCCATGCATATTGCAGTCAGTTGCTGCTCGGCATTCTGTAAAATCATTCCCGCAAAATTTCCTTCGCACATAATATGAACGCTGAATAAACTTAATTTCTGTCCCGAATTTGAATGATGGACTAATTTTCCGTAGTTTAGATCTAAAAGTAATGTCATATCGAGAATTTATTATTATTATTATTATTATTATTTCATTCCATCTAGAAGATAGATTTATACCGTTAATCGAATCGGCTATGGGTGTCGATTTCTTAAACAAAACATGTTGTATGGAAAATGATGGCGACAATTCAAATATGTAATTATTATTCAAGACACAGTGCCTGTCCACTTCTCCCATAGAGAACATTCCATTCTGTATATCGTGGAGGTACTCAGCTGATGTCTGGATTTCACTTGAGTCGTGCATAGACAGCTTACAACTCTACAGCATTCATTGCGGTCTCAAGGTATTATAAATCATTTAATATTTCATCAATTCTGATTGCTGCAACGATAATTGAATTTCCAAGCGTGTTATCGTCTGCTGAACGTGGTGTATTTTTTTTTTTTGCGCATTTCTGTACCTATTTTATTTTTTATATAGAATTTTTATATTTCGAAGTTGCTTAAAGGCTACTGAAATACTATAGATAAAGAATGATTCTCTGTTGACACACGCATGGATGGATAGTGTATACTGGTGTATGTATGTGCTGTAGGTAGGTACAAGAATTTGCATTTTTGATATGCCAATAAATCAGTGAGAAACCGAGTTATGTATCGAATTGTCGGTGATTACAATGCATAAAACACAAGGATAAAAATACACTTGAATCTGAAGTATTTATGTACACATGAATTTAACAGTATTTAGCCAATGAGTAAATAAAGTGTATCCATTTATTTATTGATGTATTTCTTATATATATTATACACATATATATAACAGCGCGGGTGAAACATAATGGCGATTCATTGAGTGCGTTCAGCCATATCTTGTCGTTTTAATGCTGCTTCCAGACAATCTCACCGAGAATAATTCGTAGAGACACTTTGTCCATACCATCAGTATCATCATCCCCTCTTTTCTATCTATTTCCATCTCTTGGAGCTCCGCTTTCTCACTGGGCTTACTCGATCAATACCTTGGGATGTTGAAGGCATAATAAGAAAGAAAAGTCCAAAAGTGAATTGCAAGAGTGCGAGAGAGGAAAAGGCGATGAAGAAAATCAGAAAGAAAATGTAGATGGAGGGTGGGTGGGTGAATGATAGAGAGAGATTGTGTGAGAAAGGGAGTGTGTGCGTAATGATGCCATGTTATTTGGTGAATGCTTCGGTAGCATAGGAAAAAAATAAAATGGTTTATCCTATTGTTTGGAAGCTGCTTGGACGATAGCATTTGGGTATGCTGCAGCCCGTGGACAGGAGTGGAAAGATGATGAGATAGATAGGAGAGAGGGGTTAGCGTGCAAGCTTCTGGAGGGGTTGACAGCAACTGTCGAAAGTGCGCGAGTTATTCCGAGCTAGTACGAATGCAGTAACGTGCATAATGTAGAAAATACCCTACTCTATTCATACAATCACATAATTATTTTACAAATGGGAGGGAACTTAAAAATATTCCACATAATAAAACATCGCCTTTATCATTTTCCTATGAGAAAAATTATTTATCTATGTATACAGAGTGATTGCACTATAGCTATATCGATTGGAGTGGAATTGGCATTGAGAATATAGAGATATCGAACAACAGAAGACAAAACGAGCGTTCAATGATTGTTTATTCAAAATTCCATATTAGATGATCGTTGCATTACAGTTGGGTATGAATTTGAAAAAAAAATATACATGACAAAATGAACTATAGGTAAGCGCGCGCGAGTGTATGTGTGCGTTTGTGTTTCAAGCGAGTATGGAGGCTACGGTGATGCAATGCACGGACCTGAAGGGGCATCGCTATCCGAGTTTCGGAGGGTACCCGTGGTCCAATCACCGCAGAATCTGGAAACCCCCTGCTCTCGCCCGGGCAGCTTCGAAGTGGAGACGCCCCGTACGTCCCGCACCACCCGGGCCACCCGTGCCTCTCGTGTCTCGCACAATTCACATCAGGATACCTTCCCTTTCGCGGTGAAAAGGATAGTCGAGAGAACGCGCGTTGAAGGGCGTTGGCCCACGTCCTCGTGTTGCAGCGCACAGTCCTACGATGAGTTTGAATTTTCCATATAATTTTAATCGCGAATAATTTGTGACTGTATCGTCCATCAACAGCATTACAACAAGTACGAGCTTGGTGCGACGATTATCACGGATTGTCGCAATGGATGAATAGATCTACTTCCAAATTAACGTATTGTACTCAATCGTTCCATACGTTATAACAGCGTTTCTAACGCAACACTTATTTATATATTCACAGTTTTCAATATATACTTGTATGATGTATATGTAAATAAACCTTATCAGATACTGTATCAGGTTGAAATACAACTACATCAAATTATCATCAAAAAATTCTTCAATTATAGTGTAACTTTCCTTTTTATTCCATTAACATCAACATCTTCGTCTTATATACAATTATTGCATTTCCATACTATTGAAATTTTACCATTTTTTAATTAGATATTTGTGGTGATATTTTATAATTATCAATTTGTTTTCTAGTGCAAATGGAGCAATTCAGAATTTGAAGGATGCATACAATGCAGAGGAGTGTCATGAAGTTTTGTCCAACAAGTTTTGACATATTTTCAATGCTGCCAGTCATTTTTTGTAACGGATATACATTTACGGTGAGCTAATATTAAACTGCCATAATTAAAGTGTAAAACCCTATTTTTTAACATTTATTGATTCATTAATTCATGTCATAATTACAGAACATTTCGAACTCTTTTCATTTCACACTCAATAACATAATGAAATACGCTGCCAATGAAATTGCGGATCGTGTCAGCGGAGGTTACATACGAATTACATGCGGCATCTCACTTCTCAATCAATGTATCACCATATTTGTTTTATTTTTGAGCCATGTGAATTTTTACCGTTATTCTTCATCAATCACATTTTGATTGTCTCACGCATTGTTTCATCGACAAAATTATAATTATCACTACGCGACAGATCTTTAACTGTACAATCATATAGTCACGTCATGTACATATTGTTAGGAAATCTGACTTCCTCTGACCATATTGTCTGTGTTTGTACCAGCATTCGTGAACAGTTGTTAATGTTAAAGCAACATCGAGTCACGTATGCACAAGTATACATCGTATAAGCGTGTATCAATATTTCTATGCATACAGTGTATACGATACTTTCAATTTCCGGATATCGAATAAGGCAAATTCATAAGAGGATAACATTCAATACAATTCATACGTACATTCAAAACTGTCTACCCGATTAGATATGATAATTAACCCGCAAGATTTGTGCGTAGCTATCAACAGAAAATTATTTATGATAGGCACATTCGTGATCTACCCTGTAGATCCGGGCTTTTGTCGAATTGTAAACATCAGAAGCTCGTCTCTACAGGTATCTTACGGATGATGTGCCACGCAACTTGTTGACTCTCCATAATTCTTTCATCTATAATTCAATAGTATTTTTTTTCAAAATGTTTACATATAGACATGTGTGATGACAAAATGTATACATGTATGAATAATACTTGCCCATTGTATCAACATCTCGTAGTATTGAATTTGTACATAGAGACGATTGTGAATTTGAATTCAAAACTCGCAGTGTATGTAATTTTAGAATTATATATCAAAGAGAAATCTATTTATTCCAATTGTGCTTCAAGTCGACGAGTCAAGATGTATGTATACATTTTATATTTATCTACCAACAGTTCAATAATATTAATACATTACCAAATAATAAGGATTACGTTACTTTTACATTGCACGATTTTGTAATCGAGTTTGTGTTTGGTTTGATGGATTAAATTGAAATGTGGAGAGTTTTTTTATCAGAAACAACACAATTAATTTCAATCCAACTACCATCAATTATATGGTGACGAACTAGGTAATCAATGTACATTGATGATACAATGACACATAAATAAGCCTTGTTATTGAATTGTCTAGTCTATTTATTGCATATAATGCTTTAATAAAACTTTTGCTATCTCAAGACCGTGAGGATCTTGTGTGTATCCAAAAACATTAGTCTAATTATAACGGTCAAAAGATTGTATTGCGTTACATATCTGATCACTTTTTCGATATATTGATAAGAATCCCATGATTTTGTGTGATTTGGAAAAAAATTTATTTGTAGTCATAGTGAAAAAAATACTCTTTTTCGATCAATGAAGAGGCAATGTGTTTTCATGACCAAAGTCCTTCAACTATATACTTTTTCCTCTCCCTCTATTTTCATCGTCTATTCTATTTAGTTTTGCAAAATAATATCATAATGATAATAATAACAGCAATTCGTTTCAAGATGTGGCGCCATTGAACCCATAGAGTTGGCAACAAAGTCTGCTACTTTATCTGCTGCTGATCATAGAAAATCATCTATATGATCGTCAGTTCACAACGGCATTCTTGCACAGTAATTTTACTCTTCCGCCCTATAGAGGGCTTTGGAGTGGACTCTTGTTTCAATTTGCGGTTTCTACAATTCAAAAACGTCGGTATGTCACAAAGAACGAAAAAGATATTCTGATTACTATCTTCCATTTCGTAGAAGATATGCGACCTCGTCATTGCATTATATATATTTTTTTATATTGTTACTTATAATTTTCGCGGAACTGGTGTCATCTTGGTGCGATAAACCTATCCAATACTCTGAGTATATTGTCATATCTAGATGTGTGAATAAAAAGTTTGTACAAAGCACATAATGAAGCTCGGGAGTGGATGTTATAGCAGTGAATGCATTCATCAATATGTCAAACATAAATTCCGGCTGATATGTGCACTTACTGATTCACCGCAATAACTCATTGAACCAGCGTTATGTTGCGATATTTTACTACATGTGGCTCCTGTATCACAAAACTTTTACACATTTGTAAATTATTCTTTTTTAAATATAAGGTTGCGCATTCGTTTTTCAGAATATCAATCAGACATTTAATTTCACAATTAATCTTAAAATTTCGGACAAGTGATATTTGCAAATGAAAACGAGAGAGAGAGAGAGAGAGAGAATTCGGGCGAAAAGAGTTATGAGAAATTAGTTGTCCTCGGGCAGAAACTCATGGTATAACGATCAGCATATCTCCCGATATTATACTAGCCAGAATTCTCTATAAATTTGGGATAGTTTTATTGAACAGTTTTCCCGTCATCTCACAATTGGCAGTTATTTGCTTTCTTGTAATTGTCGATTGGTGTCTGCGTGTAAAAATATCAACGCGTGCCCTTCTGAAACGTATATATAATATATATATATATACTGTCAGTTGCAGATGCTTCTGGCGTCCAATTAATTTTATTCTCGTAACGATTTCTATACTTTTTAATACAATTTATACTTGATGTATGCAAGAGAATTTGATTGTTGGACCATCCACATTGAAATGAAAGTAAATAATTCACTATTGTGCAGAGCGATATATTGAAGTGAATTATTCCTCTGTAGTGTATTATAATGTGGAGAAAATAGTGAAAATGGGCACAATATCTCGGCGACATGTCTACGATATCATCTGCGTCGCGGGACGCACCATTTTAATATATTTGTATATGTATATCTTATATGAATGCATAGAGGATACCAGGAGCGTATATTCTACAAAGTTTTATACCACCAACGCCTATTATCTGTGTATATGTATATACAGATACATGTACATGTTTCTGAAAGGTATATCGCGATTGGCGCGGTGCTATATAGCCGTGACACCACCATGATTAATGATTATGTTGTAGAGCCTTGCATCGTATTCTCCCTTTCGTTTTCATTGTCCATCCTTCGTCGGTATACACTCCATATATACATACCTCTTTTCTCTAAACTCTTTTCGCCAACATTCTACTCTCTATGCATATATACACATGAAATATTGTATACGTTCGTATATATTTAGCCGCTTAGGATATGTCTGGCGTTTTTTCACCATTTTCTATTCACATTTCTCCTTCTTATTCTATTTATCCCATGTCAAATCAGTTGTATATGACACAGCATGTATAATTTTTGGAAGCTCACTTCGCGTACGCTGACAGTATTTTCTTCAAAGTAAAAAGTTCATTTTCATCCAAAAAATTTCCAGCATTTGTGTGTCGATAATAAATTTTATCACCTGTTGCGCCATCACATGTTGTATCGAACTAATGTCACTTTGGAAAAGGAAAATTCATTTTTTTATACCCGATCAATCAATGTTGAACAAATACAATATTCAGTAGAGTCAATTGTGTATTTGTCAGCAATTACAAAATTTCAAGTGACTGGATTCATTATCACGATTTAACGTCTTTTCTTGAATTTTATACTTCTGTCATTGATATCACTCGTGCATTTTTATTTAAGTCAAATTTCCGCTGTTTCTATCATAGATGACGTTTCGGAGCACATTTTAAATGATTATTCGATGCTCGAATCTTATTTGGTTCGAGGGAATTCTTTCATCCGTTATTAACAAATAAGAGGCATGAACAAACGTGGTCAGTAGAAACAATAATAATGATAATAATAATAATAATAATAGATCCACAAATGCTCATCTTAATACATCAAATTTTGAATCTTGAGTTCAAATAGGAAGGTAGAATTATTGGAGAAAATATTATAATATTGACATTTGAATATGCCAATGCATTAGACAGCGCACAACTCTTCAAATCTGCATTCATCGTTGGTGGATGCGTAAAAACTCTTCAGAGTATGAAGAGGACATGGTTCACCAACTGGACAACCTGGGAGGGAAACTATACGCTCTTGGTGTAGAAACAGAATGCTCGGTTTTTTTGCTTCACCACATTTGTAAGAAACAAAGGCAATGTTAGCAGCGAATGGAGATATGAAACTTGATCTCCATTTGCGATTTTTGGATTCGATGAATGAATCACCCCGCAATGGATTTTTGTCTTTGTGAATTCCAAGGAGTGCCACGATTTTCCACATTCCCGTATCGTGTCCAAAATACGCCATTATTTTCTCTCCGCCATCTGAGCTGGAATCATACGTTTAAATTAATTGGGTATGAGCAGATTAGATAGTTAGAATGATGATAATATGAGAAGGGAAGAATCTCGTAGAAATACAGTAGAAAATAATACAGGTGCCATTATGAAGAGTATGGAGGATGCTTGTACAACCATTGTATCAGCTGCGCACTCTATATTTTGAATACATACTCGAAAAACTGGAACATATCAACCAACATTGGACAAGCTTGTTGATATGTTAGCGGATATCCATAGCCATGCACCCAATATGAATACAAGTCGCTTTTATACTCCAAAATTTCTAATTCTTCAGGTAACAATAGAGTGCACCAAGGTGAGCTCTTCCCATCTTCATGGAACGCACTTTCATAAGCACACGTCTGTTGAATCAATGAAACGTCATCTGCAATACAGTTGAATTGAAATTCTGATGTTGAAGAAATATGTTGTTGTCTGTATCACGGGTTATAAATTAAATATGAGTACGAACATTTTCAGACTTTATATAACTTACTTATATCAAAGTCGTTGCCAATACGTTTCCTTATATTTCGCAACATTTTAGTGAAATGTTCAGATTTACCGAATTGACGTTCCTCTCGTCTAGCTTCTATATTTTCCCGAATTTCTGTGTTCCATTTGTCACACTGATTGTAAAACTGAAATTGTAGTTGAGTAGATATAATTAAATAAGGCGGTCACATGATTTGATAAGATTCATTGTGGAAAGATAATAATGTGAGTTTTTTCCCGCGTGTACCTCCAAAACTCTGCTTTTATCAGTTGGTTCCTGATGCCAGCATTTTCTATAGTGATTTTCGCCCAACAACCCAATGCCGAATAATTTGGCACTCCGCATAGTTCGATGTGTGTCCGTACTTTTGAACTAATGATATCAAATATTACAACGAATTATACAACCGAATATTTATTCCAAGCGAAAAGCAATGAATGATACTTTTTGAAAGAAACGTAGGATTATTCATAGGATATTCAGAACAAAATACTCTCTGTGTTCGTATGCGTATAAATATATATATAAATATAGTTTTGATTGAGGTTGAATAATACCTTGTACATTTTGGAATCACAGTCTTGGGAGATCAATGACGGGAATCGCAAGCGAAAACGTTTACCCAGTTCAAACAGTTCTTTTTCTCCTCTCGGCATCATCTTTCCATGATCATTCAATTTAAACAGTGGTTTCCAATGTTTAATGTCTTTGGACGCGGATTTCTTTATCTTTCTTTGTATGCTTGGAAGTACAGCTATTACATTCGCTATAGTCGATTTGAATGGATATCTTGACCCATGTCTCGCGAAAATCCATATCTTCTGAGCATCACACCCTGGTTTATTCCGATGATTCAGTTAACGAGTGTGGTACATAGGAGATAATGTATGTATGTATGTGCGTGTTAATAAATGTAGGACAATATTTGTCTACGTTTGCCATATACGTACCAGGGAAAATGATTTCCGACGCATCGTAATGGCCGATGTTTTTGTATGGTGTCAGTACTCCATGGCTATAGTGGATGGGCGTATTGTCCTTTTTTTTCGAAAATCCCTGACCTGCTTCTGTTGCATATTTCCTCAAGATGATGAGTACAATTATTAATATTTTGCGCACCATGTTGTGACTTTGATATGCTCTGAAATTTGTTTGTCGAAATCTTTAGTGATATCAGTTTGCCATGACTCTTCAGGCATATACGATAAAACAATACTTTGAGCAATAAAGTCGGGATTTTATTGTTGTGAACGTAGTGACTTATCTGTTCGGAAAGGAATTATCAATTCGACTTGTGCCACGGTTACTAATGTAATGAACGCCCTTGAACAATTTCTACACTTTTCCTCATATAGCAAAACGATGCAGTAAGCACTCAAACAATATATTATTTAATATTTCGAGATATGTGCTCTACGTTATATTATGCGGTGTCACCGGCAAAATCCGTTGTATAGATCTTTTTTATTCAACAGACTATTCCGCTATCAACTTATAGTTTTCTCGCATCACTGCGTGGATATTAAACTCTACAGTGCAATGAATAATATCTCTTCTCTGACTTCATCATTCAATTTGAAATTCTTCGATTGGTTTTGGATTATAATTGAATCCAAAGTTGATATGAATTCGAGCTTTTTGTAAACCAAATTTTTTTCATTCATTCGTTCGATCTTTACTTATACGTGTCAACTGTTTTTGTGAAGAACAAATTAACATTGAGCTTTTTCTCACATGAATCAATCAACATCATTTTTCTCACTGGTATTTTTTCCTTTCAATATCTCAGGTGTCAACAACAAAAGTTGAGCAGAGATATTTGGGGCTGTGCATGTAATCTAGAAAGTATATATTGGTAGATGAATTGTATATGGTCAAGTACGCACACACTGATAATGCAGCCATCAATGAATACCGGGGGCTGAAATACTGTTTTTATAATCGATACCCACGATATTTTGTGAAAAATAATGGCATTCAAGTGTCTCAAGTTAGCCGACCAAAAAAATATATTCTTCCAAAAATTTTCAGTGGTGTTACGTTTGATGTGTGGTAGAATATTCTATTTTATTTTTTGTATGCATCGCAGAATAGTCATTCCGGAAAGATATGAGCTCATATCCACTGGAACAGGGCACATGGGGAGAAAAAAAATATATAAAATAAGGGCCTGCCTCTATATTGAACCCCCAAAGGACCCTTCGCCAATGGCATGTTTCGTTGGCATGGGATGCTGGACCGTCAATAAAATCACTCGGGGCGGCACCTCAGGTTCTCATTCTTAATTGTATCGGGGAGAAACCCTCGTTCCAACTGTCAGAAACTTGTGAGAGACGTCTGCATATGTAGGGACCACGATTATAAAACCTACGTATCTATACATTTATTTTTCACAGCGATCGCCGACATAATGATTTTTCACGTCGTCAAAAAAAATTTTTTTTTCTCATCACTTCACTCTCTCGAGTAAAAGAATATATATCTCTAAACTACATCCATATTTTCGACATTATTATTTGGTTACAAAGGAGACGTGTAAGGATAATAATTCTAATTTCATGAATAAACAAGCGTACGGCGTTACTGTAACATTCAGCGAAATCTTCCGAAAAGCATTGATATAAAAAAATGTTTGTACATATATTATTTTGTTTTGTATACATAAGTTTCACTTGAATTTTCGAATACAAATCACGTGTGTTTATCGATATCTTAGCAGCAACATTTTGTATCCTATTAAACTTGTAAAGGACTCTTTCACTTGAATAACCAACATCGTTCTTTATATGGATTTGAGGTGAATCAGAATACTCCCTACTATCCCATGCAGCGCTTCGATTTTCGATGCTGAAAGATTGTACGCCACTGCGATATTGGTGTACAACTAATGGTAGTATATTATCCAGTTGTGATTAAAAGAGCTTTTTTTTTCCCATCGCGCGTCATGCGATAAGTGCTGAATTATAAGGGATAATTCTTTTGCATTCAACCAATTTCTTGACCCTCGTACATTGCCAAGAATTCAGAGAGTGGCCGACACACAGCTTATAGAGGATTAATTAAGGCTACAGAGCTAATGCTTCATCTCGTCGATTGCCAACTGAAGCCGTAGGGAGCTACCTATATGAGTTGACTATTTCAGCATCTCACCATGTGAACGTGATCTTTCATCTTACTCAAATATGGCAGATTAATTAAATGAATGTGTTGAGTAGAACGAAAGAGAGACACAAATTTTCACTCATATTGAATTACATGGAATTTATGATGGTTAAAAGTTGCACTCATTCTATCAGATGAAGAGAATAAAAAAGATGAACACGATGAAAAAATCAAAATGGAAATTGACGCCGATGTACATTGATAGTATGGAGTAAACACATTAATGTGTAGATATGGGGATATATGTACGTATATATTGACATAATGATGTGTGAGAGTCGACCGTTGTCTCATTGCTATTCTATAGAGGAATTTCATTGCTACTCCATGACGATGCCCATGGACACAGCGGGAGTTGGCTAAATTGAAAATGGAATCCATCACGTGTTCGAAGGCGAATTGGAAGTTTTAATGAAATATAACAGGCCGAGATTGGCGAATGATTCCATCTGAATAATTACATATTACGGATATTTATTTATTATTTCATAAAAAGTTTGGATTTTGTTCACATTTGAAATACAAAGATGGCGAAGGGGGTAATGGATGAAACGTAAGGAAGAATGGTGTATACATCAAAGAAGAAATATATACTTGTGAGTATATTTGTTTATCATTGGTGAATAATATGGAAGATATTGGAATGTCGGTACTCTGACGTGAATCGGACGAATATTTCTTTGGATTTTCCGAGCGTTTGAAAAGCATAAGGATCGGCGAAATAGATACGCGAAAAATTCGATAAGTAAAGGAGATATATTATTTGGATTGAAACGTTTCATGAAGAGTGATATTTTTCAACTAGAAGTATTGCAATCATATTTGATGAAATGGAATTTGTAGTTAGACTGAAACTATCCATATATATATATATACACATCAGAAGAGAAGAAGGGGTTATATATAGATATAGAGATATCTATGACGAAAAGCCATGGGATAGAAAGCAGTTATCGAAACCAGAAAGAAACAAGAATGGTACGTACTTGGAAGAAAGTTGATGAGAATAAGAAATGAGAGGGTGAGTATATAGGAGAGGGTGAGGTGAGACGGTTTCCGAAACAGCTCGCCGCTATCTCAACTGATCGGATCAAGATTAATGAACGCGCGGGTTGTGAACCAAACCTTCATATATGCGGGGCGAGCGCGCGCGCGCGCGAGTGCTATGTATTTGTTGCACACGGGGGCAGCACCCGAGAGATAGATGCCCTCGTATACATATTACATATTACATATTACATACACGTTCCTGTGCTGAGGCTATTTCATAGCAGCCATGTGTAGACCAAGGAGAGCATCAAATGTTACTTCAATTTTACATATAACTGTAGATATGCTACCTTACCCTTGATAGTAATGTTTAAGAATTTTTAGAAGCCACATGAAATATCGAAACGGAGATATTGTAACATTCTGTCGAGAGTACTTCAAGTGTAACAACATGACACTTTATCTGTATGGTTTTGCGTATATGTTTTATGTTTTTATTATTTTCCATTCTTTGTACATTCTCACAGCGAGATTTTGAAACTAATTCCATTTATCCACCAAATACAAAGTACAAAATGCATATACGAGTATTATGTTTGTTCATAATCTACAATCTGGTATGTAATTGCATAATGCATTTATATATTTAGGGACACCTTTATATGATATTGCAAAAGAGAGATATTGATGAAAATTATGGAGAGTAAATTCACTGTACAAATGATTGTCCGCGGAAAGAATGTTTAATGGTGTGCTGTACATGTTTTCATCATTACTAGTGATTGATACATCCATATCATCATAATGAAGAACGAAAAATATGTATAGTAATTGATGGTGGCACAAAACACAAATGGCAATATATATAGTACAGAGAACCAAAGCGGATGTTCATTGACGTTCACGCGACAGGTATATATATCATCGATATGGGTCTGCTAACAAGGCTTTCGCTACTGCAACATAGCTACTATATACCAAGCTGGGAGGTGAATCTGTCATCATGCGGCCCGACAACGATAAAAATACGCGTCACAACGATTTGGTTAAAAACACGTCTCTTAATGAATCCAAAGAAGTCAGGCATGATGGACCGCCCACATCATGCGACATTTCTTGTACGTCGATGCAGACATATACATGTATCTATACAGCTACTAGTCTTCCAACGCGATGAATATGCAGCTGTGGACAAATACCACGGTGAGTCACGTATTTTCTTGTTAACCAATTTATTTATTGTTTTCTAGACCATAACATTTTATGTACACGGGAATATATACGTACCACATAAATGAAAATCTTTCTGAACGAGAGATATTTTTTGACATCCACATCGTCAGTCTGTTTCACTTTGATCCGAACTTTATTCGTGAGCGTTGATTCGAATATTCACATATTGGTATATTTACTAACCATAATATATGAAAGTGCTATAGCTAACGACTTTCATGATACGGGCATAAAACTAGCGCATATATATGTAATGTACAATTCGTAGATAGTGAATTGTATGAGATGACGCAGCGATAGTGTATTACAAATCAATGTGCACATATTTCCATGCAATGCAAATGCAATAAAGGCAGGATATAAATTATAATTATTATTAAACTTGTACCATGAAATTTGATGTATTCATTCTACGGTGATTTGCCCATTTTCAATGAATAAATATTCCCCATAGTAATGTTATTTCCATTACGTCACACACTTTTTTTTTTATATTATACACTAACTGTCTTTTGTTCGGTGCGCTTCTTCAATTTCGTCTTGTCGACAGCGAATATCACCTTATCTTTAGGTACAGATGACAGTGTATTTGAGATGTGGAATTGTCTTTGGGGGATGTCAGTCACCCGACGACACGGGTGACGAACGAAACGTCAGAGCTACGAACGAAAAGGGCTCTGGGGAAAGAATGAAGAAGAAAGGAAAAGGAAGATGGAGGTGATGTGTGTTCAGAGAGAGAAGGAGCGAGAAAAGGAAGAGACTGAGAGTGGAAGAGTGAGGGAGAAAGCGAGAAAGCGAGAGAGCGAGAGAGGAAGAGTAATAGTGTAGGCGAGAAAGAGAGGATTATGTTGGTGTTACGGAGAGAGGATGCTTTGTAATTACAGAACCTGATAAATGGAGCTGTGACTCGTTAATCCCCTCCAATTACATATAATGGGCCTGCGTACGTGTCAAGTTTCGTCTCCTCTAAACACATTGTGCGTTATTATATGTTCATACTTTCAGCTTGTGTAATATCAAATGTTCTTTTACGAATTGAAAATGATTCGAATTTGAACTATCATAATTTTTTTTTTCTCACAAAAATCAAATATCTCATGCAAACGAGATAAGATCAATCATATATCGATACAAAGATCATTTCATATTGTCTACGAGAAGTCAGACTTTTGAAATGGATCCAAGATGAACGATTTCTTCACAGTACATGGTCACGGAATTTTTCAAGTATTATCTGCAAATGACAGGTGGAATAAAACTACAATTTACCTACAGTTTCTGGTGGGGGAAAAAAAAAACGTAGAAAGTATTGAAGGTGACTGAGAATATCGTAAATGTACGAAAAATATCGACAATATTGAGTTGTTTCAACATTTAAACATAGTCCAACGCAAATTCCACCAGAAGTTTACATGGAATCCATTTGGAATTTATCCAGAAGTATAACTCAGAACTTAAGAAAGGTAACTCTGGAGTTCATTCGAAGTTCTTCCACAGTTCATCAGAAAGTTTGACGGAAATTAAGAAAAAAGTTCATTTGGAATATATGTACTAGAGTCAATCCATAGTTCATGCGAAACCCTCATAATTAGTCTATTTGATGTTTGAATAAGTCTCACCAGTTAAACTTCTAGTAGACAGTGTATCACATATTGTTCTATGTTGGATTCAATCTTTCTTGCATGGACAAGGATAAAACTGAAATAATATCCACCCACTTGGCAATGTTTTACGTTTGAATATGCCATTTTTTTGTTGTAATATTTGATAACATTTTGAAATTTGTATGGTGACCTTTCTACTTCACGAGTTGGTGTCTTTACATAATTTTCGCAATTGTTCGGTGCCTGCGCTCAAGCAATTCAAGCCAAGGCTCTAATACGCATAGCATGATTCAGAAATAAGTCGTAAGATATTGCAGCACAACGGCTCAAAATGCTTTAGGAATAAAAGAATTGCTGGTGATTATTGATCAATAAAACTTATTGATAACGTATGATAATAATTAAGTTGCGTTGTTGGAATTCATAATGAATGTATGTAATTTGGAGAAAAGGTGCAATTCTATGTTGCAATGGATGATCAGCAGATGTTCAAGTCAAACATGAAACATGGGCGGAGGTTTTTCCTTATAACGGCTCCTATTCGCTGGCGCGTTGTACCACCCTCTTTTCAAGCTGGGAATTCAGCAGCATAAATTTTTCTCAACTGTAATATCGCTACGGGTTGTTGTCGACTCATATATGAACATATACATGTGCAAACCAAACAATTATATCAGATTAAAACATTATATTTATATTATTATGGTACAGATTTATTTACAAATGAAATATATATATATATATATATATATACTCATGCATTTAATGACTTGGATTGTGAGAGAATCATGCCATTTAATACCACTCAATAACTCTACAATTAGATTGAATCACCAATGTTTGTGGAATTCAAACGTTTGATAATTGATTTTTTGTTTCCACATCACGTCTCCTTACATGCTAATTTGTATAACTATATGGTATTGTTTTGGTATACGGTCACAGCGAATCTGCATACAAATCATTTGATTTTTTACTCATTGGATCTGTCAATTACGTAATCAATTCAGTAATTCACCAACGTTATTTTGACATTGAATTTGCGCACAGTAGTATTGAACATTTGATAAATGAATTTGCGGAAATTGTCTTTAGAGAATAGGAAAGATGATTATTGTAAATATTATTCCATGTGTGATGTATATTCGTTCATGTGCAAATGCCATATAATCACGAAATGGGAAATATAGATTATGGCTACAAACAAAAACTCATATGTTGCTTGTTGTGTATCAATAAAAACTATAATGCATGTTTGAGTGAATATCGATGATAAGTACAATGATTTGACTTCAATCATACGGCGAAATGGGAAAACACTCCAATCAAGCGCTATATTAGGGGGTATGAATGAAGCAATATCGAAACATCTGTAGAATTTATATGCGTGAATTTTCCTCGCAAACATTTTTAAACTCATAGATTTAGTTGCTATTTTGAACGTACATTTAGATAAACGCGTCACCCACGTTTCTCCATGATAATACTATTTTTACAAATCCTATCAATATACAACATGAGTTACGTTGTATATATAATTTATATCTATATATACTTACAAATATTACGATTCCCTGATAAACAATAAAATAGAATTATCCAATATTTTTATTGCGGAATACGAATTTCATTGGAATAATTTCAATTGGCTTATATGAGATTAGAATTGTATTTTTCTAGAATGAGTCGACTGGTAAATGGCACACATAAATTATCGAAGTTACAGATGATAATTTTAAACAAAATAATTGGGAAAACTGGTCCATTGTTTGATATTTTTATACAAGAAATTACGACATAATGCTTATACACATGAAATTTTATCAACACGAATAATTATCTACTGGATATTCTCTCTTATTTATCAATGATTTCATTCACTCTAATCAATCATTCTCGTTATCAACTGCAGTTCGGTCTAATGCAAATCATTCTATCAATTAATCAAAATATTTATACATATACAATTCGAAGAAAATTGGAACACATTTCAATAATGTTTACTACAGAGTATTCTTGCATTGTTACTTCATGTCGTTATGATATCCGCTATGGTTAATAAATTGAATGAAAATCAAAGTCGCAATAATGAGGCAAATGAAATTTGGAAATTTGAAAATTATATAAAATAAAAATGATTGATGAAATTGATATTCATGTGTTTACCGTTTTCATTGTTCACTGTTACAGTGCTGTGAGTCCATAATCTGATTTAATTGGGGGTTGTTCTGGATGTGTACTAGATAGTCCGCCACCACACGATGGAGGACTGTCGGGGCTCATTTTGATAGAGGTCATGTGACCTAATGAACTACCACCACCTTCTATCATCCCACCTATATGTTGATGACTCAGTTGAGCTTGGAGGTGAGCTAATGGATGCGGATGACCTTGAAAATTTGAATGTGATGCATGCGGAACATTGGTATTTACTCCATGTACATCAGCCATGTCAAGACCAATACTCCCATCTAAACTGCTTTCTAGTCCACTCGATGGTGAATTATTATTTTTTCTTTGATTATTATTATTTCCGCTGCCACTTTTACATCGGTTACCTGACATCTTTGATACCTTTGTCAGTTGTGGTTGGCCATTGGCATTTTTTCGCCTGACATTCTTTGTGTTTGGCATTTTATTATCTTTTTTGTATTTCATTCGCCTATTCTGAAACCAAATCTTGATTTGACGTTCTGATAATACCAGCATATGAGCTATTTCTATCCGTCGTCGTCTTGTTAAATATCGGTTGTAATGAAATTCTTTTTCCAATTCAAGGATTTGGTGTCTCGTATATGCTGTCCTTTGTCGTTTAGGTTCCATTCCAGGCTGATAAGAACCATTTGCTGCGGAAAAATTGTCAATATTTAGATGATTTCTCATATCAGTTATTATATTTCTAGTTGAGATTCTATTTATAGATGAACATTGTGTTACATGAATGATGTTTGATAATACGTTCAATTGAACACATTTTCAATAATAATATTCAACAAAACAAATCTTCCCAACTACATAACTCGCGCCGTTTGCTTCAGGTGTTATACAATACTCAAGTTAACATTGTATGAATTATTATATGTTGTACATTTGGTTTTCCAAATAATAATTGATCGAGTCGTAGGTTACTCAAAAATTGAACCAACGGGGATTGCCCAACAAGAGATTTGTTGTTAGAAACTATAATTGTGTGAAGATATTGTACTATCTAAATAATTGAAAATCACTTATTATTGAAATTTTATTATCAAATCCACGGATTGTGATCGGGTGGACTTGGGATAAGAAATCGATAGAAGTCGAATTCGTGTTTTTTTTTTATTTTTTTTTTTTCCCAAAAACACTGTTAAAAGCCCCAGAGCAAAGCTTCAAAGAGAGAATATATTGAAATAATTAAACGGTGCATAACTTTTTAAGGAAAGTCAACTGAGCACAGTTATTCATTCTTCTGTCCATATTTTACCTTGAATGGCAGGAATACTTTGACAGATAGAGGAACAATAAGTGATGTTGTAACCACATGACCAGTCAGGTCCGGGCGAGTTGGTAGATAAAAACTGAACGAACGAGACTAGTCAAGAATTCTGTATGTTCTATATATCTCAAAAGTTGCCGTAGCAAAGTGAACTTTCGTGTCCATGTCAATCGCAGAAATGCATATACGAAGAAGATTGTGGAGTTTAGAACGAGAAAAAGTTTTATATGTAGTTAAAAATTTGTTTCACGATACGAATATTGATATAGGTAGGACATTTGGTTATCTAGCAGTGTCATATATGATATCTATATCCAATTATATACACTTCCATCAATGTATCGTAACATGTATCAAATAGACGAAACAGTAAATTTGCCTACACATGCACGGATAGGTATGCATATATATATGCACAGGTAGATGGAATTTTGAATCCGTGCAGGAGCATTCCGCATCGTTCCCAAGTCGACCATTTGACATGCCTTACACATATACCCAAAATATTGCGGCCACCAGTTTTGGCATACAAACGAGTGATTCTACTGACCGTCGGATTTGTCGGACTCTCGACCGAGCATACCATCACTCTAAAATACTCGAATAAGTGTCAACCGTATAGCCCGAACGAGATAATATTATCTTTTGATTGCCGTTCACTTCCATTCATATATATTTTAAATTTCAAGTCATTCTTCAAAACCATAATTATAGTAACATCCATGATACAAAATCAATTAAGCACTATCGTACAAATTAAATATTAGTTAAATGAGCAATTATCGTTTAGATATGTAATTAACAAATGTCATTAATTCAAAAACGTAATTTGGGATAAAAAACCTGACATTTGTGTAGAACACTATTGTATCTGGACTGAACTGCACTGTTGCTGATAGTGTAAATCAACTCATTGAATAATTCATTCTTGAATTATGCAAAATGTCCGTTTGTCACGATAGATTCTGGCTCAAAAGTCCTAAATTCGGGATTTGTACACTTTATCTTCAATCAATCCCCATATTGGTGAAGGATTTGTTCAGGTAATTATAAGGCAAGATGTGAAATATGTTCGCGTTTATTTCTTCGAGAAACTATAATAGCTGTCCAGTAATCCCAATCAACGCAAAATTTCGCTGTGATATCAGCGATATTGCCTCTAATAGCCTTATAAATTGTGATGTTCCTTGTCTGAATACATTTATCCTTATAATACTTCATTGGAACTTTTCACTTTAGTTCATCAGCAACGAAATATTACAATAAATCAGACTGTTTTTTCCTGAGTTCACTTAAAAATCAACGACTTCACAATGCATGCCAGTTCATAACTGCATTGCAGGTTTCCGATTCCCCGCATTCTGCTGGAACATGATGTTGGTGTCGTCAAATCTAAGTGTTAAGATGATCTATCATTCGAAGAAGTGATGGGAATGCCGTAGAATTTAGCAGAAATTCAAATTATTTCTGACAAAAAAAAAACGTTGTGAGACATTCTGATGATTTGTTCCATTCAGAAATAAACTAATTCAAACCAAAGTTTTATATTATTGATTAAAATCAATCACTTCCCATTTGAAACATGAATTTACAATGTATATTGATATCTGAGATTATACCTGTCGATGCTCTGTGATTTCGAGGACGCGAATTTTTCGTCATCTACCTTGTTTATTACTTCGTTCTTCAATTTTCCTCTCATATTGGCGAAGTTACTTTGATATAATGAGCTGCTAATAAATCCGTGTAGCCAATAATGAATAATTAATAGTGAACTGTAGTGATATATTGTATCCGAATTTCGATCAATTTCGATATGGCTGATATCAGAATTCTCGAAATATAACAATTGAACGTCAGGGTCAGGTGATAATCAGGCTAATACTTGAATGTGACATCTACAAATGTGATATTCGCCGCCTTGTTACAAGTATACTTTGGAATGCTACGTGCTATTGAAAAAAGTGATATTTAAATCATAAATATTGGTGTATGCGTATATGCTCATTTTTTGTCTTATTTCTCAATAATTTGCATCATAATTACGATACAATTTACAACAAATGTCTTGACCCATCAATCTGAGATTCAAAATTTTTAACATGTATAATATTATAATACGTTGATATTCCGATACTTTGAATTTTTCAGAGTGCGCGAACAATTGTTGGAATCCTCCACTCAATTGTGCAATCGATCAAATAAAATACCTTCTAAATCGAATATATAATGTCTATTGGTGAACCGTAAATATTACTTGAGTGCAGTCATTTAAGCAGGTAAAGATGAGAGCGGTATTGAGATGAATTGCGGTCTATAGGTCTTCCGTCGGAGATACTTTTAGATTGAGGGGGAAGCACCATGTGAATAGTACGCCATTAAAATAAACGAGGTGACATAAATCGTGCGAGTCGATGTGTGAAGTACATTAGAATTTCCCCACAATAGGATGATCCTCGATATTTTGGAAAGAAGTAATGATGAAAGGTGCCAACAGAGCGGATATATAGTGACACAATATACACTTGAGAGATATTCATTCTATTCAAGTATTATGTAGCAGAGAATAGAATGATCACTGAAATTGGTTCCGTATGCAAGTAGTGCATTTATCAATATCAACCAACATAAATTGCTGTCTATATATATGTATACAAGAAATCAAAACTGTTTCACCATGTACATATTGAATTCCGCCTAATAATCTATAATTATGTGCTATCAAATAATCAAGATTACTCACCTACACCAGCAACATGAATTTTTTTCATCCACGGATAAATAATTCTATCGCCATTTTCATCTTCATCTTCATCATCTTCCATCATGCTAGGCGAACCATCCGTTATCGGATCATCATCAATATCATCTTGATCGGAAACATCATTATGATGATGTTGGGTACTTTGCATATGTCCTTGATGTTGATTGTTATGTTGAAGATCCGGTGAAGTATCTCTATGTATTGGATTAGTTCTCGTCGGGCTGCAAGGATTGTTTTCATGCTGTTGCGAATGCTGAGGCTGCGAGTGTGGTATATGCTGTCGATGTTGCTGAAGAGCTTCAGAAGAATGTACAAGATTTGGTAAAATATTCGGTGACAATGCTGTAGAGGAAGATGACGATGATGACGACGGTGGTGGTGGTTGTGGCGGTGGTGGCAAAGGGGGAGGTGGTGGCGGTGGTAATGATGGTAAAGATGGTAACGATGATAACGATGGAATTGGCGGTGGTGGAGGCAGCTGTGGTGATTGCTGCGTGGATTGTTGCTGTTGTTGTTGTTGTTGTTGTTGTTGTTGTTGTTGTTGTTGTTGTTGTTGTTGCTGCTGCTGCTGCTGCTGCTGTTGTTGATGATGATGAGGAGGATGCTGCTGTGATTGTATGGACGTTGGGCACGTGAGCGGCGGTTGTTGTGCTTCTGGTGGAATAGCCAGTGCTCCGATCGTATGGTGATGAGAATGAAGGGTTCCATGATGTAGTGCATGTACTTGATGAGGATGATGGGGCCCATAGTATCCACCATAGCCAGCATATCCACCATTCAATGGAACGCCGGACGTAGAGCCATATGGTGTTGATGTAGCTTGATGATGATGCTGATGATAACTGTATTGCAGTTGATGAGTTTGGGGATGTGGATTCAAATGATGATTTCCTGTACCAAAATAATCACAGCCAGTCGATGTTATATAATTATTCTGAGTATATTCTTCTTCACTTGGTGGGAATTTTGGATCAACCACTAAGGATGTGGTAGCTAAATGATGGACCGTGGGCTGCTGATGCTGTTGGTGATATCCACCCGCTGTAGATGGATTCATCAGAAACGAGCTCATATTCTCCTTCTCTCACTTTTCCAGATCAATTCAGCGTACTTCTAATGCAATTTCGCAAACATCAACCATATATTCAATCATCTATGGATTTCCTATTTATTTAGGGATGATAAATATTCGCAGGAAGAAAAACCAGTTCATAAGTATAACATATAATAAATTACAAAAGTTTTTTCACATAACACTGCACTCTCGGATATTACGAAATTTCACAATATATTTCCCACTTATTTGGTTTCCACAACACAATGTATTCTCTTTTTTTTTTCTCGTATAAACTGTGATTTTTTTTCACATAAACAACATAACATTAATGATCACTGTAGCCATAAAATTTAACCACTCACTCAAAAGACATCTCTTCGATGAATTTGCGATCTTTCACGACATGAGCTTCGCAACTTCCTACATGTACCAAACGCCACATGAAGTCTACCAGTTCCCGCCCACCACACACCAATTACCATACCACGTGATGTTACCCAACCAATCAGAGTTGGTCTGCATCCGCAACCATGATGGATAACCGGCATACATGCAACATGTGAGTGGCGCCCCAAAAATGATGCGGCAGGTGCGGTAACTTTTTCATACGCCTGCGTCGATTGTGACGATTGCGTCGATTGTGTCGAATGTGTCGAATGCCGCAATTATCACCATCACCACCATTACCACGATTGCCACAATTACCGCGATTGCTTCAATTAACGCCACACTCAATTTTATTAAATTTTTTCTGCTGCTTCATTCACTTATTCCGAATCGATCAAATATAATTTTCCATTATGACTCGTTATTCATTGATCACTCACGAATGTGTCACCACACGTTTACACTTGGATTCGCTATCATCATCTGCCTTTTTATCACATAAACATTAATTGTAATTAATTGAGTGGTGAATTGATTCCTTGTTTCGTCACAACATTTATAGACATTGGTATCAGAACGTGTTCACAAAAATATTATATATTATGACATAACGAGTTAGCTCAGAGGAATAAGCGGACGTCGAGCACTGAGGATTGCGAGCTCGGCACAAACTTGTCTGGCAATGACGGGCCAGCTACCGCTTTCCTTCGAGCAACTTCAGTCAACAGCGCTCGAGGTAACTCTTGTCGCTACTCTATACACAATTCTCCCCTCTCTCACATGGATATTCCCCACCCTTGTGGAGTTGAGGCCAACCCCTGTTCTAAATTAGGATGCTGGATCCAGCCCTATACAGCCTCTTTGGTTATATATAGGGATATATAACATTAATTCTATATAGCAAGACATTCTTACGCTACATATTCTCGCAGATGCTTATGTGGAATTATAACAATCTATCTCGAAAACATCATTATTTTATCCACGACCGTTCTACGTTATTTTGGGTTGTATTTCATAAGTAAAGTTTGCACGTTGATGCAGTACTTGTGGTAACAACATTCATTACCATAATTAACTCTGAATGGTTGATAGTATTCACTGGATATTATATTGATTTATCTAATCTATTACATTCGATCTTTCATAACTTGAAATTCATATAACAATAATATGTTCACAAAGTAGCTCCCTTGACCGTCATGACACTCCACGACGTTTGCATTTAAACTTTAGAAACTCTCCACTATTTACGTACGTAAATGCATATAGGCGAACTCGGCAAAGTCTTGCCACTGTCGTACGTTCACATACATATGTATACGCGTGAGGGGAGCGAATCAGTTTCAAAAAATGCCCAGTCATTACGTAGAGAGTTGTTGAGTCACTGCATTTTACCGTGGTATATGTATATAAGTGCACGAGTACAACAACATCTAGGCATATGCGTTAGTTTCCACATAGAACAACATATGTTTGATTAGATATATTTTATTCCAATATTGTTGCGAGAGACAAATATTTGAACACAAAGTATTTCAACGTATTTGCAGTGGAAAAAGCATTCCAAAATTCAATGATCACCATGATCTATAATGGCAAGGATACATAAATAAATGAACAGTACACAGATACCTCGAGGCTTCCCCGTGACAACTAGAGTGGAGTATGCTGCACTTCATACACACACACACATATATATATATATATATATATATATATCTATAAAATGTGCATTCACAATATAAGTCTGCAATTGTTAAGGGAAAAGTGGGAAGGCAGGCGTGAATAATGCTTATAAATTATTTTCATTCGCATCAGTCGAGAAGTGAAGTGGGGATACCAGAGTTGAGTATCGATTCGACAGTAAAGGTTCATGTGGTATTACTGCGAACCAATAATAATAATAACAAGAACAGTATTAATTCTTTTCTTGAATATGTACATGTTGGAACGGTGACATACTGACATGGAGAAAAGTTGGACACAATAGTACACTCAAGAAATTCATATTTTTAATGTTTATAACATCTTTCTTTATAATTGAATATGTCTGGTGATCTAATAGTTCAAATCATACGGTTTGAAAACCAGCAAGGGGTGATGTATTTTTTTGAAATGGAATCCCAAAAATTATAGAAATAATTATTGCTGCGTACAATGGCGACAGGATCTCGGACAACAATAATGAATTGATGTTGGGTATGGGGAAGAGCACGCTCTCCGATTATATTAATTTATGAATTTTTTTTCGACATGTTGCAAAAAAACGAATGTGTCAAACGAACTTGGACTGTAATTCTGACCTTGTCCTCATTAAGTTCAATAAGCTTTGGATGGACACACTAGATGAAACATGCAGAACACGTACGTTCTCCATTTTGAGAATGAGATTTTGATGGAGTTCCATCGAAAATGGGCACAAATTCTCGACTAGTTTATAGTATTCTCTTTTGTAGGCATTTTCAAAATTGTTCATAACACGACTCAGCAGAGAACAGTATGGATGAGAGCATGCGAAGATCAACATTTTCGCATGCACTATACAGGCTGTCCGAGTATAAAATGTAATCGTTTTTCAATATTCCAAGACCTTTGTCATTTTTCCGCATCTCTCTGTCTGTTTTGTGTGGGGATTCGATTTCATTTAAAAAATGACGACTATTATTCGGGAAGATAGGAATCGGAAAGAATCCTGCGCCCAACTACAATTTTACTTCCAGAATATGAAAATATTTCCTTTGGTTTTGGTCAACCGATCTTGAGCTGCAGTGCCTACTAGAAAACATCGGGCACAGTAGTGCGTTTGTAAATATCTACAGTGATGATATCGTTGAAATGCTTCACATGCTCATAACGCGTCATGAAAAATTGGGACGTTTCTAGGTGTTTAAAACGTTAATCGTTGTAAGTGGCACCATGCAGGATATTGAATTCATTGGTGATGGTATGACCCATGTAGTGCAAGTACTGATATTTGTAAAAATGATCACAAATACACAGATGAATATAAAAAAGCTCAATATTCCGAGTTGCCCTTTAACTCTCTACATTTTTGTTTGTTTGTTAATGTTTTTATTGAATTTTTACTATTGCCATGGATATGTGGATGTATGGCAAGATATACTCATGTTTTCGAGAATATCACAATTGAATCTATTAATGATACCAATGTCACCGTCATTAGAATTATAATAAAATACGATTTCACTATTGTTGATCACTTTGCGTCGGCGTATATATGCAACTTCCTACTTATCCATTTTGTATATACAAAATTTATTATAACTTAAATATGAAGCCGGAAAAAATAAAATACAATGAATTGATTCATATATATATATATTTACCCGTGATAGAAAAAAAGAGCTGGGAAGCAATCCAGCCAAGTTGAGTGTACGTCACCTGCTTTTTGTTTGTGGCAGACTCGACACTTTTTCGCCATCACATCCATACACTCTTACACTAATGGTGTTTATTTCTATTTTTTTTTTCTATTATTCTCATCTCGTGCGCTGTCTCTCAATCTACGCAGTTTCGTATAAGAGAAGATGGGCTTTCGAGTCGAATTCAGAAGTAGAGTTTGAAGTGATGGTTGGCTGTGGATACCAAACATGAAGGGGACTGAAAGAGGGACATTGAAAGAGAAGAGGGCGAAGAGGGAGATAAAATCCGAAGGGGACATCAACAACGATGTTATTGTCCCCTCGTTTTTCGGGCGCGAGTTTCTCCTCATCTTTATCAACGTGCCATTTCAGAAACTATGTATAGTTTCCCACCGCGTTCTTTCTATTTCTCTCCAGCCATATACATGGTTATATATATGAATATATACGATATCTACCACCCACTCGCCCTTTCCTTTTTGCCTCACCTCCTGCACTTGGCTCCTTTTCTCTTCCGGCGAAACACAATCAATCACTCTGTCGGGCGGACCGACACGACACCCCCCTTTTACTCCTACCACCACCCCCAGCTCACAGACCCCTATATATACTATATACTCTTACGTCCTCGAGACTCTTATTCGTTTCCGTTCTCATATACTAACACACACATACACCCACTCTGTCATTCCAAAAATCTTTTTCATTTTTATTTCTTTCTTTGGACATAAAGTGTATGGCATGGGTAAATATTTTTTCGCACATTGCGTCCTTATCAAAGTAGACATTGAGCGAAATGTAGCGTGAACTCGGCGTGTATTGCTGAAAGTTATATCAAACATTATGAGAATCGTATAAAATATGTATAGATAGGTAGTTTGTCTATTGACGTTTAAGATCGATCGTCCAGCTTTATAATCATTCATATCCCTCAATCTATATACATTTATAGTTTTAAATATTTTGACACATATTTTGAAAGAGAAGAAAATATTCGATGATATAGATGATACATAAACACAGGAGTATGGGTGATCGGTCAAAATTTAATTTCACAACAAAACTCTTTAGTCAATTCAGACACCATGTTATATATGTGTATGTGGTGGTGAGTGCATTCAAATCGTCGATATTCGTTGCGCTCAAGAGGTGACAACGAGTGTGTGAAAAGACGGAAAGGTGCCGTCATGCGAAAAAGATGAGTCTCAAGAGACTGGATTGTGGTGCTGAGTCACAAATACATAGTAGAATCGAGATGTGAAGACGAGAGGGACCACAGAGTGGTGTCTCAAGGGATGATTTTCTCGCTGCGTTGATACCAACGACACATATATATCTTCTTTTTCACCAAAACTACTGTAAGTACAGGTATGAAGATGGAATAAAATATTCCCACAACTGTGAAAATTCATTCGATACAGTAAATTTATTTACCGTATTTTTCAAAGATTATATATCTCAAGATTCATCACCCTGTATTCAATATGTTGGAACAAGCAATGCTGTTGTTTCACAAACATTCTACCGTACATAACTCATATTAAGTATTCTCGAGAAATTACACATTTTATCTCCACTTTTGTATTTTCACTTTAAACATTCAGTGACGTTCAATTCTGTAGGTATCTGATTAACTCGTGAAAAGCTGTGTAATATCAAGTGTATCAACTCGAAATCAAGAATATATCCATTTTCTTTCTTGCACTGTAATTCCTTACGGGACAGTTATATAGAGCTTGACATGAAATTGCTGTTGAAAACCTTATTTTCATAAAGAATGTTGATATGTATGAAGTGAATTAATCAAAGCGCACTCAGTTTCGGACAATCCAACATGAGGTATGTTGAGTTTCGCCATGCCATTTGGTGATACGATAAATACAGTATATGAGCTGAATGGCCTCAGAATCATAATCAATGTATAACTGAATAATAACTCGAATTGATACAAGAAAGTGAAAAAGATTTTTTTTTTTCTTGACTTTGGCGAAATCACAGTCGTCTGGCCTTCCTCTGGTTCATCTCATCAGGAGGTCGTATTTATAAACCTTTTGCTATCCTTTCGTGACACTATGTAGTGGGCTCATCAGTATGCGAACCAGTTGCATTCTGAAAAATGTGGCTCGGGAAATACAACGGTTCCGAGTCCTGCCGATGGGTTGACCTACTTTACAATCTGTCAGACTAATTGTTCAGAAGACCGAATCTCTTGGAAATGTCACTCTTCCTTCGGTATTGTTCACCATCGAAGCCCAACCAGAATTTTTTCGACAAAAAAAGAAGAAAAATCGAGATGCATGTACTCCGTATTTATTTGCTATGGATTTGCTATCCACGTAAATGACAATCCCGAGTTATCTTGGAGTAGAATTTTACGCAATCTTCCCGTTGTTTTTTTGAAGAAAACATATGATATCGTATTATCATCATATTGTCTGATATTCAATGAAATGGACATTCAATTTTGAAGTGACGTTTGGGCCTTTCCAAAACGCACATGAGAACAGTGAATATGATGAGAGGAATTATGATACCGTCCCACTGTAGATTACTCCGACCTCAAGTTTACAACCGTTCAGCGGCATACACCAAAAGATTAATGGATTCGCATTGTCGATAGTTCTTTAAGTCATTTTGGGTCTCACATTTGTGGAGAGAATTCATTTTTCAAAAATTTCGTTCCATCTCGTGTGAAAAAAAAGTTTCATGCCCGATATGCATCATGCTAATGATTTCGAATTAGGTTAAAAAATTTATTTGAAAAAATGTGTTCAAGAGAGCCGATTGAATGTGTTATAATATTGAATCTCACTTTACGTTACTATCTTGTACTCTCCGTACCGGCGCATTCACAAATCAAATTTCTTTATGAGTGACCATCATTTCAAAGCAATACACAAATATTATATAGACAGTTTGGAATTGAAATTCAATATCGAAAATTCATATCGTTTTATTTTTGTAATAAAAATATGTATATATATACATGGGGACATAACTATTGATCCTGATACGTGATACGTATCTTTTCTCATTTCTTATAACAATTTAAATACGTACGATTAGATATTGTAATATATGTATACATATATATTATATTGTTCTCATGGTTACTTGCAATTTTTTTCTCAGAGAATCTCTTGGGACTGGGGAGGAGAAGAATACATTTCGGGACGCGGGGCGGTGCAGCTACATATTTCGCCATTTCACCACTCATCGGGGACTGATTTCCACTTAACTGGTTGGTCAAAGAGCAGGCCGCAAATATTCGATGTTTATTGTTAATGCCACGTGAGGCGTTGTGGAAGACACTAAAGACGCAGATTGCCGAGTCGTATTATGAGCAGCGCACGGTGCATGGTGAATTTATTAATTCTTGATATACCGATTCGTATACGAATAATAAGATCATTCAAGAAATGTTGTGGGTAGACATTCGGCCAACATATCATATAGCAATGGAAAAATGAAGACAAATTTCATCGATGTCAGTAACTGAACGTAAATTTTCAAAGAGAATATTTGTAGGAAAAAAAAAGGATTTCGTGTTTGACAATAACTCCACTGTATTTGTGCCCAGTTCCTCGTACACAATTCTCCATTCCACCAGAAGACAATTGTCACCGATTGCTACTGAGAAAAAATTCGATTCGCATAGCTGTAAATCAAATATTCCTTGACCAGCATTGGCAATATTTAAGGAACGTTATACACAGACGAAATAGCAGCAGCAGCAGCAGCAGCAGCAGCAGCAGGAGCAGCAGGAACCACCGTAGTAGTAGCAATATCTAACAGCAAACCAACCCTTTCGCTACTGAAGGCGGCCGCTCGTCCCTTTTAGCCTGCCTTGGCATAGATTCAACTATACCGATGTTATTCACCATTCCATACCTCCAATATTGTCACAAAGGTGGCTGGTTCCGCCTGATTACAATCCACATTATATACAAGTTGTAAATTTCTCAAAATTCAAAAGAAGTAGCGATTACTGTATATGATAAGAATTATTGTGGCTTTTAGGAGTACATATATTTTACTTTGTTTCTTCAACATTCGTAAGAAAAACTTAAAATATTACATATCTGATGTTTTTTCGAGAATTTCCAGTTTTTCATGTTTCGGTGGTGTTTGTGTGGTCGCCAAGTATATATAAAGTACACAGAGATTAGTCACTGTCTGAAAACCAAGTGAAATATATTTACTTAATCAACTGTTTTTCGTGTTTATAAAAAATTTACAATGGATATGAAACAAATATGATATTAGAATCACAATAACGTTAATAGCGATAATAATAATAATAATAATAATAATAATATCATTGATGTCTTACAAGGGTATAAGAGTTTAGACTCTTATACTACCGTGCGGGCAACTTTGATAATGTCATCAAATGTAATTATTTGACTATCTTTCTGTGTCCATTATACCCTCAAGCGACATCTCGAACATGTCGCTCCGTTCTTGGGCTTTTTTTTATCATTCAACGTGAATCAATCACTTCTTCATTCATTCAGGGGGCGCGTAATATTCGTGCCAGTCACCCTCCGACATTTGTGATCATTCGAAAATAAAATTGTATATATAATTGCATGGTTTCATTCAAATGCGGATTTTATTTAACTGCAATGTGTATTACAATTGACATTGTCGACAAAGATTAAAACACGATTTGATGTGACTGATAACATCTTTCTGGACGCTTATAAAACTCTAATTATCTCAGAAAGCACGGAATACAGTAAAAAAAATATTAATCGTATTAACAGCATTGAAAGTGAAGTTTTTCTTAGGGAGACAATAATTTAATAAACATTCCTTAATCATTGTCTTACTCATGCATATGATAATGTGGATAACGAATATTTTTCCAACGAAATGGTGAATATAGATACAGCTAGGCGTCGTAGGGTTTCCACTAGGTTCGAAATCAACCGAAGCTGTAAGCCACTAGTGTAACCGCGAACCAATCGGTGATCTCATAGGAGCCCCTCACCCGCACGGCCACGCCTGCCAATATACGCTATGTATACCTTCGTCAGAACTACCCTTGTCCTTTCCACCCGCCCCACTTTTTTTTATTCCTCCCTTTTCATTCGTGCTTTCCCTTGATGTGCTGGACCGAATTCATTTTCCACCATGAATGTCATTGTCATTTCCATCAGCATGTTTCTTTCTCCTTTCATTCATTTTTTTTTTATTGTATCTATAGTTTTCGATACAACTGAATATATAGCGACAATATTTGCAATAACTCTTGAAAATGACGGGAGAAAGTTCAATGACTGAACGAAATGATAAGACACAATGATTCAGTATATTACTGCCATAGAATATACACAAGCGTGCATGAAATTATCAAACATAAGCCATGATAATATGTAATCATAAGAATACCTATATGTTGTGTTATCTATCCGTGAGTTGATAGTTTATATATGCGAACAGAGTATAAGAAGCTATAGAACATTCACGAGTTATAATAATCCATGAGAGCTGCTGGTGGTGATGTCGTGGAGCGCCGAAGCAGCCGTGTGCTGTCACAAAGGCATGCGCCACCCACCACGTCTACAAGGACCGCGATCGTTAATCAATTCTGGCGAGACGAAAACTTTTAAGGCACCGATCCACAGGTATATACCCATCACCTTCATTTCTCCACTGTACATTTCCGCTTTTTATTTTTTATTCATTCATTTATTTTCCATTAATTTACGATATGTTTCTCATCAAAATTGAAGTTTTAATTTTCAAACATTCTCAATATCTCACATGGGTAATACAAAAATGTACAGGACATGCATCGAGAGAGATGGACAAGGAGTAAGAGGAAGGGAGAGCAAAGCATCCTTATTCCAAACCTTTTTTTTCAATATCAGGCAGGAACATAGTATCTTCAGACGAATTGAATAAAAAAAATTCCAGCGGCACCAATGACTTTTCATAGAATAAAATAAATTGAATGGAATTATATATCGAAATCACAATACTAATTCTATCATTCAGAAAGTATAAAACGTTCGGATCGGACCCCCTCATTTTATAATTTTTTACAGCTTATAACTTGAGATTGAATCGAGGCGCAGCGCTGTAGACATTAATAAATTGGTACTGATTGTCGAGTTACATTTTTTGACGTGACTTCTAGTCTACGTAATAAAAATTGCTCTCTGAGGATAAGAATGTCATTACGAAATCAGTAAGTGGTGAATGTTTGTTACATTCTATGATATTCTGCTAATTTCATATTTTTCAAAGGCACTTTTTTATGTTGATATCAATTTCCTGAAAATTTGAATTGTGCAATCAAATACGTGCATTTGTATGAAGATATAAAAACCAAACATGTATGCATAATGTGTATAATAGGAAAAAAAACCGTGATGCGTAGATACCCATGCATGTATACTAGTAGAGCATCGTATGTTGGGGAAAAAAAAATGGTGGGAGAAAAACGATAGAACGAAAAGAAAGAAAGAAAGAAAGAAAGCAAGAAAGAAAGAAAGAAAGCCCATACTGCTGGTAGCTTTGGTACATGAGGGAAGAAATGAAAGGCCGTCAGAGTGAAGGAGTCCTGGGTATTAGCCAGTTGAAGGGTGGATGCGAAGAAAGAGAGTTCCCTCCTTTCTTATATATTTTTTCCCTGTATTCCCCGGCGCTGGTTGGGAAAAGTTTGTTGTTTGAAGCACGGAGCTCCTTGTATGTGATCATTAATCATGCCGAGTTTTGGTTTGACTAGCGGGTGCAGAGGAGAAAACGCCTTGAGAGTCGCGGCTGTGAGTTGCTCGTAGCTTCATTCCTGTACCGAGGATCCAACCATCTCAGCATCGCAGCATCTGACGCGAGGCCATGTTTTATATACATATGTACCATGATATTATAACTACTGTTTCGTATACGTATATGTGTATATATTTGTATATGTATATAAATATACACAGGGGGGTTGAGAAGACATGGGAGGAATCGTTCCCATCTCTATAATATGAAATATGTACATATAGTTTAGTACCACTACTACTATACGTATAGCTATCACCGCATTCATTTTACTCGAATTCTCAACAATTCCGCCCCTCATATCATTTGATTACATTAGCAGACTCTTTTTCCATCGCCTCTCATCATTTTATATGCGCTTCTTTATACCATTATGATATATGTAAGAGATGTTTAACTGAATTTCAGAATATAGGAGTCAAATACTGCTCTAAGCTGATCGATCCATAAAGAACGAAATATTTTCGAGTTCCATTCTCAAGTTATACTTTGTAGTATATAACATATTGCACAAAAAATATCTTTGCTATTTTAGATGAACGTCATATATCTATCCGAAAATGCTTCTTTTCAGGCGCGTGTATCCTTTAACATTGGACGAATGAAAAGAAGGAATTAATATGTGAATCAATGCATGAACGAATGTAATTCTTGCCGGTGGAATCAAAGGGGCAGCAGGAGGTCTGAGCCTTGCAGAGAGCATAAGAGCCGATATTCGACGGAATAATTCTCTTGATGCTATTTCTTCTCTTCATATTTTTCACATATACCAGCGTATCTTTGTCAATATTATTTTCAGCTCTAACTAATATTTTACCCAATGACTTTTACAGCGCGATTGACCATTATTAATTGTTTCTCAGTATTACTGACAACTTTTTTTTTTTTTCTTCCTTCCAAAACATCACAAACTCTACTTACAGTCTTGTTGTCAAACGCAGCAAGTGAATTTCGTGAATTGAATCTTTCGTATATTAATTCTATCATAGCTCAAATGGAATTCATTCCCGAAAAGATTCGAAACAAATTCATACATTCTGACAATATATCCAATATTACGATATTGCCCATAGCTCAATGGAGACCCAGTATTAATCCAGTTGAAGTGGCAGAATAAATATCACCTACACACCAATGATTGATGATCATTTGATAAATCAATCACAAAAATTGATGAATTATTACTCAGCACGTACCGTGAGTTAGTTCACAGTTCATCTTATAAAATTTTTTCATATGTCCTTCATGTGTGTATATAATTACTATGTTTAAGATACAGAATGTTGTGTTCAGTTGAAGTAAGCATGATTTATTTTTCATCCATGTAATCAATAAGTGATCTGCTCAAAAACGCTTGCGACATGTAATAAAATAAAACAATGATACAGTTTACAATATTATGAAATTTTTACATATGGTAGTATAGAATTGTTCCAGAAATGCAGAATAGCATTGACTGTCTATGCGTAAAAATATTGAATCATTATGAATATTGGGTACAGGAGCATTGGAGAAAGTTGAGCTGTTTCGCTGTATATTTATGACAATCTCATCTCATTCAATATGAATTTTCATTTAACATTTAACATCCCTTAGTTTTGAAGGTAAAAATATTGTTACGCTGAAGAATGCGGACAATTATTGTAGTTAAGTTCAACTAATACCGATGTGAAAAATTACATTGTTGTTTAGCTAGTATTTCAAGAGGCGTCCCTACGTGCGCTTAATACAGTTTAATTTATTCAACCACAATTTAATGCCGAGACACCGAAAATAATATCACACCAAAATAAATCCGCCTGATAAATCTAAAACCAATCAGAAGCGCGCGGAAGAGTATATATAACGAATACATCATAATAACTATTTAGGAATGTGAACTTCATGACAGAACGATTTAGCAATATTCTACAGATTTGTCTGCTCAAACTTTCAAGCAGAAATTGAGAAGATCAGGACGGGAGATTACAAAAAATTGATATATGAATGGGATATAATGTGGTGAACAAGTACAATTCCGTATACAAGTATTGATATAAATTTTCGAGAGCCATGCTAGCATTGAATTTCCTCGAGAATATTCAACAACGGAACATTTATAGCTATAACTTTAGTTCATTGCAAAATATAAAAGCGAATGTTAGAACATGATTAATTCGAATAATTAGTATGTTGCTAGATACAAGTGATGGAAGAAAACAGGCAAGAATAAAAAAATTCTGTGTGAATGGGACAAATATAAGTAGTCACAGCGCCGTGCCAATAATGAGTTATGACCTTTTCGTCGATGCAGTTGCGAAATACTTTATATTTATGCGCGCAGTGATCAGTGAATATGCCAACCACATTCACATATGTAGTTGTTACTCTTGTCCATGCATTTCATTAGTGGCATCTCATAAATTACATAATACCATAAATATATGCATTATATTACAGTAAAGATCAGTAATTGTTTGACTATTGCAAGAAGCTGTACACATATTCTGCACAAATAGAAAATATCTTGTATATTATAAATGGACCTCGTGATAAACATAATTATTGAGAATTCGATTATTTATATTGTGTCATATGAATACCATTAAGTCGAGTCAAGAATCAATGGTTACAAATACATGAAGAACTGAGTTTGCAATAATTGCTACTCTTAAACACTATTAATTGGGATACTTATTGCAGATACTCCAATGAGCAGTAGGATGAGTTTAGTTTTATAACGACAATGTCAAATTGCATAATATACAGTATATCATGTTATGAGAACAATCGCCAAATAAATGTGGTTTGCCGACTTCAGTTCTCATGCGTGTTGTAATCACCAAATATTCAAGACCCAATTAATTTTAGATAATTGTCAAGCTCGAACTCAACTACTTGCTACTGTTCTTGAATCGTATTATCGAAGATGAAATTTGATTTAGTAGCTTCCATCACTTCGATCATGGTCGATTACTTTTTATTCCCTATAGGAAATCAGTGTCATAGGCAATTATTTATACTCATACATATTAATCCTTGAATAAACCGATTTGACAATACATGATGGATGACTTGTTAGAAGCTATGAGCATTATTCTCGTTGTATAAGACCTTTGTAGCTCTGTATGCACCACACAAACCTCTCTAGAACCGAATTTGTCGCCTCCTATCAAACAAATTCGGATCTACAGGGTAGATGTAGAACATTAACTGGGCCTTCACTAGATACTCTCATTTTGCGCAATAATTGAATTCGTCGGCACACAAAGTTCGCTGTTGTGTTGGAAGCCCAGTAATTGAAACTTCTGTTGACAATTTTCGATCAATTGGAATTTCACCTCAAAAATCAGTGATTAAAGTTTTATATTGTATTGATGTATGTCAGAGTTATTCTCTATTTTATCACTGAATTGGAATAGGAATTATGAAAGAGAAAAGGGTCGGAAATAGATTCTATTCTCTTTCATTTCTTCCAAATCTTTCAACGGAAAATATTCGAGCTGTCTTCTCGTTGGTGTATACAATGTGCAATAGTCGGAGTACAATTAAATACAGTAACGAATATGAGTATAATCTACGATGATCTATAATAGTTGTGACCATGCACAAATAAATAAATACCAACACCATTTTACATAATGATACGATAAATTGAGTAATGAATCAATACGGTGCCCCGAAAACAATAATCGTGACTAGTTATTCAATAATGATGATAGAACACCATCAAACACTCGGATTTCGTTGGTATCTCAGCTAATCCACCTAAAACACTAGGATAAATAGTATTTACAATAATAGTTTCTAAATACGCTCATTTATCATCATTGAGTCTAATTTTGATACAAGACTATATCTACACATATCTATACTTAGCCGGTTTGTTGAGACAAGGACTATCCCAATATCATGGCAACATTCCACTTGCACCGCTGCCGTTGGCGATTGATCAGTTCTGCTTTTGAACCGCTACAACGTTAACGGATCGAACATGACACAGCTTATTTGTCCAAGGCCGTATATTCTTTTTGTAGCGGTACAACTCGTTCCGCTTTCATTTTGTTGTTTGTACCAATGACTTTGCTGTTTGAGTTTCTTCCGTCACTACGTCATCATTGTCTGGAAATAAATGATAGGAAACTTAAATGCATTTTTTTTCCGAACGCAAGTATCGTTAATGAAGTACTGATCAATCAAATCAATGCACATCGTGAGTGTAGTTCATCCTCGATTACATGACTTTTTAGTTACAGATTTCTAATTTATCGGTCAATTGGAATATTTCCCGATTCAAGATTACATGGGTCGATAACTCTAATCTAATTGACTATGAAGGAAGAGGGTTAATTGGATGAAGCTCAATATTTACCACGGATTAACGGATTACATTTTATCTTCTGTTGACGAATTGGTTATGTTTGTCATACGATCTACCTGCGATCTCTACTGGGACATGCTCGATAGGTTTGGTTCCGGTCTATGGTTTATTCTTAATCTACCTAAAACGCCCACATTTAGTTGCCATGCCATGCCATTATGGTAGTTCCGGGCGGTAAAATTTTTCGTAAAATGTCAAAACATGTCGTCACCCAGCGGGAATTTGACTCTTTGACCTATCGTCAACCCTTTTCAAATGACTGAAATTGCCTGTATTTCATGGTCATATGATTTAATCCCATGCAAACACGAAGATTAACATAAGCGGTGATTTGTGTATCTTAATTGTCCGATCAATCACACTAAATGACATTATTTTTATATTTAACATAACAAAGCGACTATTTATGGCCACATCGTTCAAAATCCCGCTCGAATAACAAATAGAAACGACCCTAAAATTCAACGAGGTGAGGATTCCAAGTACCCCCTTATTGACCCATCGTCCAACATTCAGCGCCATCATGTGACATTTTCCATGAAATGCCGTTGGCATCGTTGTAATTTTGTCACAACATCAATATGCTCCAATTTAATATCAAGTCGTGACAAGCTTGCTTACTTCTTATATTCCCCATTATATTTCTATTCACTCCACAGTCCGAAAATTTCCCTTTTCTGGAACAAAAATGAAATCATATACTTAAGGAATGTGAATCAATTTCATGAACTATTGAATTGATAGAGAAGATTGAAGAATAGCAAGAAAAACGAATTTACATTGCAAGCACCTAAAAAACAACTTCCCAATAGTTCCATCACACAATCATATATGATGGGGTTTGTTGAAATATCTTAAAAATAAAAACGCACCACCTTCCAGTTCAATGATGGCGTCTGAATCGGCCGGTACACCAGTGTTGGTATATATATACGTGTGTACGTCGATGCTGCTGGAACCTTTTCATGTTTTCGGGATGGAGCATACCAAAGTAGTCAAGTATTCCCAATCTCGTTTCTATAAATTCTGCTTTTGGCTTCACGCAGCGACGATGCGAAGCAAAATATGCAACAATAATTGAAATCTGGAAAGAATTCAATCTGTGTATACACATTTATATTGTATGAATATCAAACCCATGCAAATAATGCGAATAATTTCAATGGCATTACTTACTCATCCGTATATTTCTACAATGAATTGCAACCGATGATTTGCTCTCAATATCTGGCCGTTGGATGAGGCTAATTTTTTCCCCCCGCATAGTATATTACGTATATACTATGAATCTACACTATCACAATACTCATCCCAACCATGACACAAAGAGAATTCCGTTCGGGCGGGACACGTCGCCAGTGCCGACGAATAAACCAATAAACGGGGAACCATCTGCTTGCCAGCCGGCATCGCTGGCTGTTCCCTTTCTCTTTGGACACGCGGGGGAAACCCCCACCGCCCTTCGTTTTCGTTTTATGGCGCCTCTGCAATGAAATTCAACAGTGTCAGTATCTACATTCGATGCCAAATTCCATTCAGTCATTTTTTATTTCATTTCAATTCCAATCAATTCATAATAAACTATCGTTCATAATACAGTCAACAAGTTCTATAACATTCCGAAATCGATATTTGGAATTGATGTAGGAATATATATATTTGGTTTGGGCGTATATTCCACCAGGATGTTATTAATTATTCTCCTTTTATTGTACATTGTTCATTAGGATTTCGGAATATATACTCATCACAGCAATATCATGTTCATTTGTTGAAGAACTTTTGTATAACCCAACTGGTTATTATTAATATAAATCCATCGATCTGAAAGAGATACTCCAAACTGAATTGGCGTTGTGCACAGGAAGGATTTGATTCTGCAAAGTATGAAAATATCGTTGAGCCCATATGTATGAAAAATTCCTTTTCGACAGTAAAAAAAAAAGTAGAACTAGCTCGACGTCGTCAATGACGTCATGTATTATGGACGCACTTTATTTCGCATACAATGTCGTATGCTGGAGTAGTTATTTCATGAATATAATTTATACAGATTGTGAATTTCGTCGAATAGTCCACACATATGTGGATAATTGATGTGAAATAATATTAAGGTAAATTTTACGAATATTCGAAATAATGTAATGGTTTTCGGACACCTTTCATTGAACTTAAAACTATGAGTTTGTAATATGAGAAAATAAATGGCGACGAATAGCGGCTGGAACTTCTGGACCAACCCTGTATATGTATTGAACGGTTAGACATGGAATGCAGCCGGATAGGAGTATATCCTTGATTGGGCCGCGCTCCAGCCGGTTTTATGTGAACATGGGTGGTCAAACTCACAGTAACAGTCAGTATTGGGTCGAATACCATTATATGAAATGATCGTGCAATACATAGTTGTGGATACGACAAAGTTCATCATCCTAGATAGCATTAATCAATACTCTGCAGTGTTGAAAACATTTAATTGTAATTTTCGAACAATCTGGTTTTCTTCTGATTGAAAAAGAGTGTGTACAAATCGTTACAAAATATAGCATGTTAGGAGCTGATGATGAATCGATCGGTGTGTTTGAGTAGATGTACACCCTTTTCTCAAAATAATATATACTCAATGAAATCTCTCCAATTCTACTTCTGCTTCACTACATAAATATATATGAATTGAATAAATTAAATAACAATGATTCTCTATATGAATTTTTGGATTATCATAAGATTCATGAAATTGTATTCAATAATGCTCCAATCACTTACTCAGTCATACAGTTTATAGGCATTTCTGATTATCCAATGATGCTATTAGAAATGATCACCCTCGAATATCACATATAACAATCGACTATGTTCAGTTCGAAGTTTCATGGTGATGAGCACTCACACGTTCACGCGCTTCTCTATGCATTTATTCGAAAAAATATACATACGGAAATAGTTATTTCACAGTTATGAAGTGAAGATTTATTTAATTACACTTGATGAAAAATCACATAACGAAAGACGTGAACACTTTCTGATGTTACCACAGATGATTGTGCGCCTTAATGCCCGCGCATAGCTGCGTCTGCGTACGGGGGATGATTGCGATCTGGGCGTCGCCATTGCCGGGAATTAAATTCGAGGATGCTATGGTGGGGTTGAAAGTCAATGGTGATTATAAAGCTGCGTGGTATGAACGCACTCGAATCAAATGTGCGATATTATTTCATATCTATATAAAATATGAATTTTCCAAACACACAGTTAAATAGTTGCAAGTTCATCTGTACTCCACCATGATATCTGGCAAACTGTGGCCGCACCAGAGACTCAACTGGCACAACCTTACGGCTGTACAATACATACAAACGACCGTTGAAATAAATTATCATCGTCAATGCTTACAACCACGACTACTCAGAATATCGACATAAATATCACAGAGCAAATTGTGCAGACTGGTGTATGTGTGTAGTTTAGGAGGAAAGACTCACTACATACTGGCGGCGATTGGGGGGGAAAGACCCATAGCAATTCAGTCCAAGTTGCCGTCGGACTCTGGTCATAAATTTAACTGCCAGACCCCAATGTTCAACGGTTCAACATAGTCATTCTCATTCTACCTACCTGGATTTTTGGTCACATTCAATTCTCTCCTGCTACAATATTTAGCAGTGTGTAACAATAATTACAGATTGAATCCACTAGTGGATCGTAGCTATGATTGTCTTTTTCTCTGATTATTTGTCCGGTACTTATCCACTTATTCATGTTATTCATTCACTCTCATGTTCATCCATTCATCCGTTTGTTCGTGTACTCAACTATTACTCCTACATATTCTATGACATCAATTACAATCATTGATGTATATCGACTGGCTTGTCCTTTTATTTTTTCGTAGTAATTTCACAATCAGATTCGATTCGCGAGAAGATTTTTACGGATATCGTTTGATTTTCACACATTCATCATGGCAACATTCATGCGTATCTGTACGCTTATATGCCTAAGAAAAAAAGGAGAACATCATATAAATATGTTGCAATATTAGGATATTTAGAATGTTTATTCGGATAATAAACGATAATCAGTTACCAGTCGACAAAATTACCGAGCGTTTTATACATTATTGGAATACGATTTCTTACCTGAAGTATGTAAGATATCATTGGATGGAATTTGCTGCATATCGAATTTTATCGACGGTAGGTTTCAGAAGAAGTTTGCTCGTATGATTCTTTGCTACCCAATACCATGAACAAGCTGTCGCCGTTTAACAATACCTTCTGATAAATTATGTATGTATCAAAAGATTGCTACCAAAATGCTTTTCTAAGATTTGCAACCGCAATAGTTGAAAAATCAAAATGAAACTAATTATTTGTTATCAAAAAACCAATACGATTGAAGCGACTGTCGGTATACACGATGATAACCTCATCATGTTGGATTCCGAATTATGCAAATAATTGATCAAATTCTGATGTTTCAACCGGAGCAAATGCGAATTCTGAAAGAGCATTTCAGGAGTAATTTTTTGGCTCGAAGACCCATGAAAAAACATGTCTACTTACTGAAATTATGGAAAACTAAATTTTGGATTTCAAATAATTCACTAAATTTCGTATAATTTTGTAAATTTCAATTTACAGTTGGAGAAATTTCCGATTCTAAAGGAGCAATTTGGGAGCAATTTTTCATCCACAATTTGTTGGGAAATATTTAAAATTGGCGTCAACTTATTGACGATATTTTCAGTAAAAACCTCCATTCATGAATGCAACTCCGTAGAGTTTATCAACTATAATAGTCCTTGTCGGCTTCTACTTCCGCCACACTCAATGGATTCATCTTCGCACACCTCCTTTGCCGACTGATATATAATACCATGAGTAGGAATAGTTGATTCCATCTGAAAGGTTGGTTTTAGTTGGGAAGACTTTGCCTCTTTCTCGTTAGGCGGTGATACGAAAATAAACAGAAACATTTATTGGGTTCTTCCGAGCGATTCATCAATCTTCATAACTGATATTCGAGATACTTTCCCATGACGAATTGTATTTCATTAAAATTATGATAGATCGTACATTAATTTGATAGAACTCAATGTATTTTCCCTAAAGGCATGAATACATTAATACACATGTGATGAGGGAATTTTAATTGTTGAATTATACCATCTGTTTATTTTTCTATTTATATAGTGAATGAAGATTTGACGATTATAGGAATGTTTTTGTGACGCGAAATTTTATCGTTACATTTTTCTAGTGAGTTTCCAACCATTGAGACGGCGCTCGATGTCTTGTCTACTGAAGAAAAATCCCACGGGATGAGTACTCTTGGATGTTTAACTGACAGTTCAGAACTGGAAAGAGCTTCACGTTTCATTGAAGTTGACGTGGACATGGCCCTTTCACCTCGAGAGTCCATACTGTCTGCTTGGATTTCGTGTAAAATTCTGGCGTTTTCTCAGTGAAATATGGATGCCACTCACATAATCGTATGAGCTTGTTAATATTCAAACATCGATTAATATTAAGGCGTATAATATTCCACACATACCCTTATTGCCAACGCAATATTCACAAGCTCATTTTATTCAAGAGCAATTGCAAACGGAGTGTTTCAACTTCCCGACAATTTCGAGTCGTTGCCACCCTATTCGAATTTCTTCGATAGCGTGGCGTAGACTTTTATTCTTTATAGAGGGAGAGTCCTGAGTGACAGGTCTCAACGGAACCTGGTGGGTGAGCCTCATTGAGTGTATATAAGTATATTGAGAGAGCCATGCGAGTATAACGGTGGCTTCTCCCGATATCATCCCCTGCCTTATTTTTTTTCTTATTCATTTGTTTATTTATTTTCTTTTTTTTCATCCATGTTGAAAGGAAATGGTTCTTAAAAAGCTGTGGAGATGGTTTTCTACAACTGTGTTAACTTCGCAAAGCAGCCAAACTATTACAATCCGCCGCGTGAGGATGTATGGTGAGAGGGTAAAACATATAAATATATATATATATACATAGAGTTCGGGTGGTTTACTCCCTTCGAACATTGCGTACTGAATCGCGCACCCGTCACGGAAGATTTATCGTAACTCGAATTCCACGACTACCATATACTTCAGTGAGTAGATGTGGCAGCCGTTCGAACAAACCGAGCGAGCATCTATAAGGGAGCTCTGTGCATGTTTAAACTCGCAGGGATGATGGCCGTCGCGGGGAATAACGAGAGTACCAGCCGCGACGTCGGTATATCCCTCTCTCTCTCTTTCTCTCTCTCTCGCTCTTGTCACTCTGATGTGACGGTCGCAAAGCTCTCTGTGCTGTATCATGGATCACACACGCATTCATATGTGGTTGTGTTTTAACGCAATATCTGTACTAAATTTTCTTCATTTTTTTGGTTTATTTATATCTCCATGATGTAGTATAGTGCAATTGTAGTGTTCATGATTTTATACCATTGTATTCCGAATAAATGACAAATATTGTAGATGATTATTTTTGGGAGACTGATGAAAAGTCAGAAATGATTTATTCAGTTGTATGTAAACTTGAAAAATAAATGTCTGTAAATTCTTATCAGAATATCACCTGGTAAAACATGAAAGTGTTTTACTAGAACTATATAATTACAGCTGAATCGAAAAAGTTGGCGCCAGTGCATAGATATACATGTATATGCGAAAAATGGAAAAAAAAGGACGGCTCTTTTTTTTATCTTCGAATTCATGAGGAAAGTTGAATTGCACTTCGAATTGGAGCTTCCATTTAAGTTACTAAGATTACGATGCGAGATAGTCAGCGAAGATTGTGTTAATGAGATAGTATTGACAATTCAGTTATCGATCGTTTCACATCAAATGTAGTCAGTAAGATTTTGTCATCAAAAACATAAGAAAGATATTTTTTTTTTTAATAAAATTGGAAAATGTAAGTGAATGAATGCGTGAACATAATACGTGTATGCAAATAGTCTACTTGCGTTAGCGAAGTGGCGTACGAAATTTACGATGTAGCCACCCTACATTCGCCTTCTATATCTCTCTACCTTGGGCGCCGGCGTTCAAACAGGTGGTTGTCGGATTCACCTAGCTTCTATAATATAGGGTATCCATATAGTAATTTATTCTCTAATTGAATTGTATTACAAATGCATAAGTGTGGTAAATGCTATTACATCCGAAAAATCGTTGAGTATTATCATTTCTGCTGCAAACCCTACATTTTATATATTCCAATTATATCTTTTTTGTTTCATGTTCTGTTGTTTTGCCCAAGACATATTCGTAGGCAGTCATTTTAATTTCATATTGAAATAGTTTGCGCACTTCACGCTGAAAAAATATTTATTTGAAGAGCATTCGAGATTCCGAACGAGAATGAGCCTCCCTTTTTCACCACGAGTGTGGCCTTTCATTGCACTCTATTTTTTTTTGCTATGAAACTATCATGCGATTAAGACATCTCTGAAATTGAAATTCGTTTTCCATCCGGGCACGTCTTTCAACCGAGAATCGTGCAATGTATGTGTCTACACCATCGTCTCATGATCTTCAGAGCGTGGTGGCAATGCAATTCCTGCCTAATCATTATCTAATTCAGATAAAAATTTCATGAAAATCCTTCTCGAAGTATTTCAAGCTCATATGAGCTGCAGGCATCGTCACCGTTTCGCTTACACCGTCACACGATATGTTCACGTTGGAAAAACTTCAAAAATATGGCCGTGGAATTTTGAAGCAGATGCTGATTACCAGCCGCGTGATAATATGATAATAAATCGAATGAAACATGAGAAAAGAACTCCATCACAAATACAAAACATTTCGTTTCCATATTTTGCATTTGCAATGCAAAAACGGAGATTCCTGCAATTTCCTTCAAGTAATAATTCTTCAATACGAAATTCGTAGCGCCGAATGTAGGTTTGTTATATAGGGTCATGCATAAGTGAACTGTCTTCATTAAAAATCTAAAACTTCCCCATGAAATTCCAAAGAATTTAAAGCTTCTAAACCAAATTGTGATAAAAATTTGGAAGTCGGCGTGGGCTTCGTATCATCACAAGAAACTACGAGATAAATACATGTTAATCAGATCCAAGATGATTAGAGAGTGTAGTGAGCAAATAGTAGAGAAATATCTCATAAATATGTGTATATAGACAAAGATAGGTCAGCGTCCAGATAGCTCACGATATCGACGCTATATTTACATATAGAGGTTATCGTCCGGGCTTTGTTGCGAGTTGCCTTCAATGTACGTGGCGAGGATGTCACTCAGAGGAACCTCAAGTCCGTTGTGGGTTCCGCTGTTTCGCATGGTGCGCCTTTAGCGAAAGGCAAAAAGAGACAGAGAAAATTCTCAGTGTAGATGTATCATGTCGCTTTCTATATTGCTTTCTTTCGTTATCCGATTCTATGGTTCTTTCATTCTTTCTTTGTTTATCTCTTGATTTGGAATCTCCCTGGTAGCGTGTTCGTCCCACACCCTTCTATCTCTCATTCTGTATATATATATATATATATATACAGATATGTATATAAATATATCTTAGGAGCATTCCTGCATTGCATTATTTGACTTTATAATACATATATGCCTTGTTGAAAGATTCGTTTGAATCACAAAAGACAAATATGATTTTGTGTAGTGATATGTATTAATTGGAGTTCATTGACGAACATTCCATAATCATTTTAATGTATAGTAAACTACAACATTTTCAATGAATTATGTGTGAATTTTTTGGAAAAATGAAAGAATAGAGAGTGTCGTGTCGGAAATAGACATAATTAAAATGAGATGGGATAGTAAAATAATGAGAATATTGTTTGGAATAAAGTATTGTGGATTAAGTATAGCTAATATAAGTTAGAAGATGAGCTTTAACAGTTGGAGAGTTGATGGAACAGAAGTCGAGTACGGCGTGGAGAAAAGGAACTGGAATGAGACGAAGATGGAGACTGCATTAATAAAACATTAAGGTTTTGCAGAGTATATATCGATGTAGTGTTTATATTATCTTCTTTGATGTCGACATGTGAATTGGACAGATTTGTTATTCAGAGTACGTACATAAAAGTGGTGAAGTCTTGCTCCGCTCCGTTTGTGGACAGGAGGGCTCTCCGTCTCTATCTCGCTCCGACTCGTCGTCTCTGTTGGACAAACACGACTTCGTTGGGAACACAGGCCATACACGATGGACAGACACGGACGGACGGACGGACGGACGGACGGTTTGCTCTCAACTTCAGTGTCTCATTCCTTACCATCGAATGCCACTCACCACCATCAGGACCAGTAATATCTCGCTGCCATCTGTACCTAGCTTGCATAACTTGTATCTCTCTATATATACGTAAAGGCATCTGCCTGTGCATTTTCTATATATATATATACACATATATATATCGTCATGATAAATTCGGAAAATTCATTTCCACATTATCATTTGCAATAAATTTAATGTTTTCGTTTATGGAAATAAAATATAAATGTAGGTATTGATAGTTCATGTAATGTCACTTCATCGAAACTTACTATACATAGTCTTTCGTTTCTGTCTTTCGTCTGTCTGACTCTTCATTAATCACTGTGGGCATTATTAATGACTAAGTAAGTGAGTGACGGTAAACGTGATACGTATATCTGCGTGTCGACGAACCCTCATATTATTGATGTTTCACCAGTGCGTTCATAATACTTGATCCACCACAAATTGACTTTAATTTATACTTATTACTTATCATTCTGCTTGAAAGATGAAATACTCCGTTATACCTTATGAAATATCTACACATGTATGCGCATCAATATAAATATCAACCAGACCTCAAATCATAGCAAATTTTTGATTCTATTCTGCAATAATAATAGAATATCATGCAGTAACAATATCCGATACGTACACACACATATACACATAGATATATACATGGTGCAAGCGCGACCTCCTGTGGATGTCACGTGATCTTATCGTAACGACAACGACTTCGGACAGATTTCATGTGTCCAAACTCGAGACGATCGGTGACTTGCGGCACTCGTGTTGGATTCTATCGGCCGACCGCCTCCTGTGCACACGACGAATTTCATTCACACAACGGTATTCAAGTTAATATACTTTGGCATTGCAATTTTTTTCTACGTTGAGCAATAAGATTATTGAGAATTTATTCAAACACACGACGAGTTCCTTCCATTTATATATGCATATATGCATACATCTTGTGTTACGTATTTAATTATTCAGCCGAATAGAACAATATGCATTCGTCTTTTATATTCATTAAATGAATTTCATCAATTCTATTTGTCGGCTTAGGATATTTCTCAAGGATAAATAGTCCCACTAAAATAAATGAATTCCAATCACTTTTTACGTCATACTATTTAATAATTACATCTCAAATTATATTAATAATTATACGATCGTACACGTTTTGGGTACTCTAAAGTTTACATGGATGTAGTGAGTAATCTTTTCTTACTTTCCTCCTCTCAATTAAACTATTATTTATAATACATGGAATGAAATAACACTTCACAAATGATAAGATAAAAAAAAAGAAAAAAAAGGGAAATAAAATAAAATGAATTGAAATTGTAACGCAAATGTGTAATACTTGAGTTTATCCGTCAGAGAGTGAATTTCTGTATTTTTTTGTCTCTATTAGCAATGAAAACAAAAATGGAGAGATAAATCACTTATATACAGTTGTGATTTCACTTGTTCTTCATAAACCTCTTGAACATTAATTTTTGTCATATCAAATGGTGTTCATGCCGATGATATCTATCTTCTGACGATCAAATTGAAATCTTCTATTGACAATGATTAAATAGTAACCTCTAAATGATTCAACAATAAAGCTGCTGGCAATTCCAGTAGTGGAAGCAATTGATGAGTAAAAAATCATCATTCACACGACGCCATGTATGAGTGTAACATCATGATGTACATCACGGTACTACTTGCGTGTATTATCACGTGTATGCATATACAATAATTGACGACACACAGCGTGTGGATAACAAAAAAATCATAACGAAACAAATAAAATACAATATAAACACTGGACCGATAAGTCAATTAGCAACAGACTCACTCTCAATATAGAAACAGTGCTTATCAGTTATAATAATATTGACAATAATAATAATAATAATAATAATAATAATAATAATAATAATAATAATAATAATAATAATAATAATAATAATATTTATAAGTAATATCGAAAATAATAATTGTCACTATACAGTTATTGAAATATCATGGATAGGGCAAGTTCAGGCTTTATTTCATTATTTCAGGACTAAGAAAAATAGTACCGCAAAAGAATACAAGTCCAATAAAAATTTGATTTTCGGTTTGACTCAACTCTCAGCCTTTCCTTTAATTCTCAGTACCGCACCAAAATAGTCGATACCTTTACTGCCTTCATACATCGAATAATTATGTACAATATCATTTAAATTTATTTAATTATTTATTTAATCGTGTATATATACATATATATACATATATGTATTCATGTACACACATATATATATATATATATACCCATAAATCCCTGTATGTTTCCGAATTTGCTGCTTTCTCATAATGCATTTTTTTCCCCATTTACAATTATCACTTCCAAACATAAAGCAACGTTACTTGAATCTTAAAATTTTTTCAGTGCCGTCTATATCACAAGATATTACATTGAAACATTGGACATGTTACACAAATAATCGCAACCACAATTATTACGTGTCGATTTCACTGAGTTTCATCCTCATACATCATGCCAATGATGATGCGTCTCAATATGAGTTGTTATTATTTATTCACAAATTATTTTGCCATATGAATACATTTCATCGAAGATGGATTGAATAATTCTGATTTGGACATAATTTTGGCCGATATAATGGGAGAGAAAAGCAGTAAAGCGCGAACCAATTTCGTATTCCTGATTTTGAAGATTTTTCCAATGGAAAATTGTGCATATTATATAAGAATATAAGCCATTTCCACATGCTCGCGCTCAATTCATTCGTTTATTTTTTTTCTCTTCCGTCAAGAACACTTCGAGTATTTTAGCAGGTATTCTTACATTCTAAGAGTGAAAATGAAAATTTTTTACTTGTTTATTCTGAATGTAACACGTGTATAGACAGAACAATCTTGTCTCTATAAATTATACTCTTCTATATATCAATCATTTTCATCTTCTTTCATTCTCATTCTCATCTATATTATAATGATTTGGAAATTTAATCGACATTTTATGAATGAAGTAATTGGAATTTTCGTATAGGAATTGCAAATATCTCAATATGTGATTATATAGTTTAATGAAAATTACAATGATAATTGAAATACCTGGGATGAATTGAAATAAAATCTAGAATGCGGAGTAAGTACTTTGATTAGGTTCGTTTTCTCTCTCTTCATTTCGAATTTTTTTTTTCTGATAGAACCATTACAAATGTCATTTTTTATGTCTATTCATGAAAATACATATGGATTTAATATTCAGAGGATGTATCTGTGTATGAAGTTATATATATACGTACGAGTTTGTGTATTGAGTGTGTATGTGCCTGTGTATATGTGATTGTGTGTGTGTTTGTATCTTTGCGTCTGTGTTGTGTTTGTTTTAGCTGTGGATGCGGTCAGATATATGATTCACAAATCAATATATTAGACGCAATATAATATCTCTAGACTTATGAACTAATGAGATTCTTTCGTCTCGCCCACTGAGTTTGACTCTCTGCAATATCATTTTTTTTTCTTTTTTAATTTATCTTTGTCTTCTGTAATTGTAGGATGCATACTGCAATTAATGAGAGCCATTTCGGAGTACAGTCCAGTCTTTATTATTCTCGAGCACATGACGATAATTTCTAAGCAGATTTTTAATTTGAAAATTTTTGGCTTCCATTTGAATTATAAGTCATTTGACTAGGAGGATACTCGAACAATTTGATAGCATGGATTTATGCGTATTTTCAAGATGATGTCCGGGGGACATGGCAAATACTAAAGTGATCCATACATGAAATGGTTAGAGTATCCTATAGAAAATGATTCAGCTGCGTCACAATTTTGTTCAATTTTTTTTTCTCGTGACAACAAACTTTCATATTCTTGCAAACACGTTGACATACTGTTAATTCATAGTATAGGAAGCTTTAAAAATTCTGCTCGCCGTACATACTCGGGAATCGGACAGCGTGCGCTCCAAGCTCGGCGGGCGAGAACTCGTCCTATGTGGCCAAATGAGCAAACTGGCCGGGATGCGGCGCGAACTGGTAGGGATGAGCGTATGGCGACATGTGGTAAGGGACAATGTTCATGCTTGCCATTTTGTGTTCTTTCTTCCATTTCATTCGTCGATTTTGGAACCATATCTTTATTTGACGTTCAGTAAGACATAGAGCATGAGCTATTTCAATTCGCCGTCGCCTTGTCAAGTAACGATTGAAGTGGAACTCTTTCTCCAATTCGAGTGTTTGATACCTCGTATAAGACGTTCGTTGACGTTTCGTTTCACCATTTGCGTTCACCGTACCTGTCATTCAACAAACAAACAAACAAACTAATAAATAAGTGTTATTTCACAATTCTATTAATCATTTAGAGACAATTCAGACAATTCAGTTTTCAATTGGAATAGTACATATATTATTTAGCATATAAACATTTTGAATATGTATAGAAACGAGTCATATAGCAGTGACACGATCGTTAATTATATCAACGAGTTGTGGTTAATGCCTGAACGATGTAACGATGGTGCTACCAGATCCCGAACTGGTCACTTGGCAGCTGTTTTACCTATTTGCTCGACACGCCTCGACCGTAAATAACGTTGCAACGCTATTATTACGATACCCCGCCCTATCGTACACCTATTCCTGTGATATGAGTTCACTTTACTGCGCGACCAACTCGAATCATATTATGACCAAGTATACAACTTCTACTTCTCAATCTAGTGTAAGAGTTGCATATATTTCCAATCCTGTACAAAACAAGAATCATTAATTCTGTTGAGCCACATTAATTATCAGGTAGTATTTATTAAGAAGCAATTCAAAAGCAATCACATTTCACCGTTATAGATATATTCGTTTTTGTCTCGTTTTTCATATTCAACTTAATTATATATACAGTGACGTTTATTTTGAATAAACACAAATAAACTTTTTAATTTTATATGTTATGCATATATATGGTCAATTTTAGCAATGATGAAAATTTGTTCAACACTCTATAATTCTGCAAATACTATCAAGATGTGTATATATACGAGTGTAAGGGAAGGTTGTTCGTCGTCGAGTCTGTTCAAAAAGCTCTTGTAGACGCGGATATTAAAGTGGCGGCTCATTTGCTGCAATAATGAATGCGCTATTAATACATCGTCAGTGTAGTCGAGGGAGCCAACGGCGTTTGCACAAACGCTCACACTCACGTATAAACATCCATCCATCTACATATACACGCATGTACATGGGAGTGTGTGTTTATCAGATGAAAAAAGAGGAGAGAAGGAACCAGTGGATATATTATAGGGCGCCATAAAAGATTTTGTTAGATTATTATTTTTTTCTTTTTTTCTATTTTCCTCACTGACTCCCTCTTTTCGCTAATATATGTATGTACATTCAGCTAAATACGCATTTTCATGAAATGTGAAGAGAAAAATTTAATGGCTGCGTTATCACTTTCCCCGCAATATAACCCGTCAAGCGCAGAGTCACTGAGTGGACCAAGTGGAATGATTCTCATATGAAAAACAGTCTTTATCCATTGGCTTTGCAAACCGAGAAAAAAAAAACACCATGTAGCATTAGTCAACAATCCATTAAAGCTTTATTCGTATTTGCTGGCTATCTCATGCGCAACGACGGTGTAAAGATTAAAAGAAAAATAATGATAAATAATCCAGAAGAGCTGATAGTTTTTTGTCAGACTATTTGATTTCAATCGGGGGACACGTCAACGGCTGTGGAATGAACCCGAGACATACAACTGACAGAAAGCGAGACTGCTGACGAGAAAGAAAGGCACATGAAGAGAAAGGTTTTTTTGTAAAGAAGCAAGGGGGTCTTGATGTCTTCTCATGGACAAAGGTTATATGCACCATCCCACGTGTGGATATATGCCTCATGCATTATGTTGATGGTGAACTAGTGTGTGCCAGGGTTATCCCCGATCCTCATCGTGATTAATTGATGCCCGTGTTCCACCGACATCGATATAGAAGAGTAGAACGCGGCAGAAACGTTCGGGGGTATGAGGTGGAGAATAAGGAGAAGGAGGAGGAAGAGGAGGAGGAAGTGCGATTCAATATCCAAGCGTACAAGTTCGTCTCAAAGTCCGATGTGTGTGATTTTTTTCCGCAACATTCCATATGTTACCAGATTCCAATAGCTATGTGTGATATCGCGCTGGCGCAAAGAAACACTGTGACATTAAGTCGTAATTTGAATTGTATTTCATTTTTCTCGTCAATATACCCATAAACATGATTAGGGTAGCGAATATCTTTTGTCAATTAATTATTTTGTAACCCCGAAATTTTTATCACTACAAATTCCCATACGGTATACCTGAAATGCAGCTTGACCATGACGTAACTGACATGACAGCGTGCCACACGTCTCAGATTCGTCGCACACATGAACACGCTCGACACAGACAGTGAAACATAAATCATTTGATGACCAATTTATTGGTTGTTATCGTACCGCCTGTTATGATTAAATCTATTGTCATCTAGGTGGTCCACTGGTATGTTCTTTTTTCTCTTCCTTTTTTTGGTGCTTAACTATACTCGATAATTCATTCATTTTTGCAAGTGTGCATGATAATTGCAATTATTCTTATGTCAATATCGTTGTGAACGTGAGGGGATTGATGATATATATATATATATATTTATGGGCTTATATCTGGACGAAATTCTACCTACTCTGTCGTTATATTTACTATCATTCGTAAAGGGACAATAAAGATTATTACAAATATCCTACTTCTCGAAGCACATATATCATTTGCTGTGTAGTTGAAGATCGACTTGAACAAAGCGATAAATATGAGAAGACCACACGAAACAACGAGCTTTGGCTCATGGCCAATCTCATCTGGCAAATGATAGTTACATCTTCGTGCGATTTAAATTTATATAACTGTATTTCACGTCATTCTACCATATCCGAAAACCAAAGCAATGTATGATTATACATGTATACACATTTTCTTCTATGTGTGAGACCGTGCTTATGCGTATTTACGTACATATAATCTACGGAAGAACGAGTTTTGATTAGAAATTCAGAGCGTTCAAACAGGTGCAACATATCTTGAAACATCTAAAATTAAATAAACTGCAGTGACATTTGAAACGAAAAAAAAATATGAAATTATTCAAAAATGAAGAAAAGATATGAAAATAATAACTACAATGATATCTGAAGACAATATAAACACATTTATATTGACAAATGATATCACATAGATTCTCGATGTGTTTACGAAGGAACACGCGGACCATTTTATATGAATAATTCATACGATGTATCTTCCACGCATGTGAAAAAAGTTGACAATCTTATTTGGAAATAGCGACTCAATTATGAAGATGAACTTGAATGATCAGATGATAAATATTTACGTATTTGAAAATAATGTACTTTGCCTCATCTATTACATGCTTATCGAGTGCATATTATTGTGAAGGCTTTGAATATAAAACTTATGATAAATTGCTGCTTCAATTTCATATTCACTTGAAAACTGCAGCACACAGGATAGATAATAGATATAAGGATGAGTTCTCATATAACAATAATCAAGTAGACCTATACCATTTATTAGCAATAGCGAAATGACTTTTGGAAATATCGATGGTTTATGTTGCGAGTTTATGATATACTCGTTTATCTCACAACATAATCCATACACATACTGTAGACGTATGAGACAGTCTCAGTAAAGTGAGCATTGCATAGCGCCAAGTGCGGCCAACGACGTCCCATAGCCAGAAAATTAATGACGTACCTTCTATCATGCGAGCAAAATATAGTCAGTTGTGAGACCACAGACGTATTTGAGAGTGCACGCAATTTTATGAATGATGTGTGTGTATAGATAAAGTTTGTACAAATACAGACAAATATATTATTATGTGTGTAAAAACTTGTGTATCGATTTATTTGATATGGCATTGTGGACGAACACTGAACGAAGAATGTCAATGGTATGTATAATTTTGTGATATTGTCACACTTCAATCTGCATCACATTAATATACATACAGGAAGATAGTGGAAAAAAAAAAAAATTCATCGTTTACACAACTGCGAATAAACACATACATATTATGCCCAATATTTCCGCAGTATGGACAAAATAGTGCATAAATCCATTTATACCCAATTGATATCTTCCGATAAGTTGTCATAAATCAATTCTCCATTATCAATATCAATAAAGATACATATCCGTATAGTTTTTTTGTAACTGCCAATTAACTATCTGATAATGGTAGATTTTTCGCAGACTGAAAACTGACTAGGTCCATGATTTCAAGTCAAGTCAGAGAGGAGATAGGCTGTCCAATTCGATCGTTCGCCGCGTGTCTTCTGGTTACACACAGTAGTCTTACTTATCTGTGGGAAGCTCCCCTCTGAAAAGATGGTAAGCCTCATGGTAGTGTTTATTTATGGCCTCAGTGTCGTTAGGGTATACCATACCTTGTGGAACCGCCTTTACACCAAGTTCCACGCGCTCCATCCACTTTATATACCACCCACAAAATGAAGTTGTTCTCATATTGTCATGCTTATACATCACTATTTACTTCTATTTGCACTATTCCCATTCATATATATTTGTATATATATATGTGTGTACTATAACATTGTGTAACTCCGATACATGACATAATTCATTGTTTGATGAACTGGGCGACAATGAAAAAATCACGTGGCAAACATTATATATTGAATAATTCGTTTATATTTATCGATATGGTGTATAAAATTTTTCTTCGTCACATCTAAGAAGATCGTATGTTCACATGATTGTCACTTGCCGACGCGAATAAAAGTACTCTTATATTGAAAAAATCATACATTTCATCATTAAGAAATGAAACCTTTATACACCATTCAATATTAATCAAAGCAGTGACGGTATGGGCAATTCAATTTATAACACCACCTGTGTATAATATATCTATAACGGTAGGAGTGAAAATCAGCATAATTTAAATAATATATTCATATGAATATTTAATACATTAATCATTGACATGGAATTCCGACTATGATGTCATGAGTTTCTAATAGTACATAACTATTTTTTCACTGTAGCAATATAAGTCTTAGGTGGAATGGTGAGAGATTTTTCCCAATCCATTTGACACATTTTATTTGACTTTATATTCATTTATTTGTTCAAGACAATTTTTCATTAGCAATAAAAACTGTTGCACTAATATCATTCTCTTTCTCAATATTCGAAATGAATGAACGGCAATCTTGGAACGAATCTCTCTGTACATCTCACTCTTTATATATATATATATGTTTGTGACAGAAGTTATGATGGCGCCAATGCCACACGTAAATTCATTGATAATCTATAGCCTATAGCACGCCATTTAATGTCACGCTCGTGGCACAAATATAAGAGGCTGAAGATGAAGTGGAGAGGCCAGAGTCAACACAGAAAATGAAAAGGGATTCAGAGATAATTATATTGTGTCGCGGTGACCCAATATTCATGTTGAATCAAAATTACTTGAATCCTCCGAGTTCAGAACACCATCTAAATAACTCCCTTCCCTCCTTTTTCATTCAAGCGGGCGAGCTCGTAAATTTTCGAAACCAAGGGTGATCTTTTTTGCCTCCTCAGGGGGTTTGTCGACCGAAGAACGGCTGTGAGAGCTTCGAGGATCAAGAATCCCTGTGGTGCGTCTCTGGCGATACGGCGCAGCAACAGGCGGCCCACTTCCAATCCCTGTGAGCACATGTTCTACCGCCATCGGTGGACGCAGTTCCGCACGCGCACTCGATTCACATAGACACACTCGCAATGGAAAATTTATGTCCAAATCATATAAACATTGGTTTATTTGGATGCGTATTTATATTTTATTTATCAATCGCGTAATTTTTTATGTACTCGATCAAACTATCTTCATATTTATTCAATTGGTAATATATTTCATGAAAATATTGCATTTGAATTAATTGATCAATTGAATGAATGATGGGGTTTATGAATTTGATGTATTGTGAGGTGTATATTCACCCTCCACAAAATATCATGATGATGATTGGGAGGTTGCTTTTAAAAAGATATATTTAAGAGCAACTATAATATGAACAACGTCAACAATATCAACAGTTATAGCTTAAAGACAAAATGCTGTTAGATTATCGTACGCATTCTCGGCCTCAGCCAAGGGATCACTATAAATAGATTTATGCTTGAGGGCACGGCTCTCGCAACGGCATGTAGTTTCATCTAGAGTGTTGAAAGTGTTAGGCATGCTGATATTCAATTTCCGTCCATATTCATGTACATAACATATATGGATATATGAATGTATGTTGCGAGATATATATTCCTGTTACACCGCGAGTGTATAACTTCATATATGGTCTATACTTTTTCTTACATACATAATCTTCAATGTCTTTTAATTATTGTACGGCTGTTGATTCATGTCATAGAAATAGATCGTCAAATCAGTACTCAAAGTAAACTCTTGCATTAATACATAATATTGGAGCGAAGGGTTTTCCAGTACGTACGATTCGTTCCAGAAAATGAGCATGAAGACGTCCTTGAATTTCCGACAAAGTTTTGAATATTCAGGTTCCGAAGAAAGATCCCAAAAATTTTGAATATTCATCAGTGTCCAAAACTCAATGAAAGAGTTAGATTTGCGACACTGCCAATGCATATTTATATACATTGAGTTGATGTGAAATGAAGGTCGAAAAGATAATACAATGCCCACAACGTCCTTGAAATTGTAACGTCTAGTTCCAAAGGATATATTTGAATATTTAACGCGCAGAATGTATAGAAAATTCAACGTGCATATATACCGTGTCGTGTTTTCAATGTTCAAAACATACGGGCCGTATTAAATTTTTTCTTTCTTTCTTTTATTTTTTTTTTCTCTCTAATGTTTATATATTGGGAGTAGTATCCGAAATTTAACTATTATAAGAATTGGAACTACGCCTATTTACTTCATCGTCTTATATGATATATCGACATGATAATGTTATGATGCGGTTTGATTTATGGTTAGAAGTCGCATACATAAGATTGTACGCATAATATTATAATACCATCAATTTTTCGACAAATTCTCCCTGTTCACTGAATTATTTGAGAGGCAAAATAATGGTAAATCACGCTGAATTTAGTGCACATCAACAACACTTGTGTGCGGACCGAGTTTGATAGAATGAAATGAGATTCTTCTTTTCTTATCTGAGTGAACTGCGGGGCAGGTGGATTCGGTTCACACGAACTGTCCGTCTGATTATCATTCGATCTCCCGCGCTGTATTTGTTTCACTATTTTCGGATACTGCCAATAGCTCCGAAAAATAATACCACAATGACATTTCGCTATTTATGTTCATCATAACATCTAATAACGCAAAAAAGCAAGTAAATAATCTATGTTTATTTGCTCGATGAGAATACTTTTATTTTCTATCCCTCTTTTAAATACATACACGTACGAACAATTATGGAGAATAATGTGGACAATACAAACAAATAAGAGAATTTCATTGTGAATATGTAGGTTTACCTAATCACTATGATGGAAAATATAGAGGCAATGATGTGAGGCTATGAGAGGATGGTAAAAACATATAAGTCATGGGGATGGTTTATAAAGGCGGATCCCATAACTTATTTGTACCAAACTCGACGACGCCTAATTTTACGAGGTCAGCCGACAAATTGCCTGATTCACACGGGCTTTGGTGTTTAGAATATTTTTGTCATAAATTCCTCCAGCGAATGACCCTTTCAATTGTAAATATATAATTTTGAAGAAAAAAGAAATGTAAATACCAAGTGAAATATGATAAAAATAATCAATATTTGTTGAAAATCAAAGTACAACATATGTTGTATGAGTTAAATTTAATTAGTTGCATCGACGCTATCAGTTCTTTATAAATGTAGACAAGTTATTTTGCATTACACACAATGAGCAAAGATGAAATGGAAGAAGGAAACATATAGATATGATATGATTTGAATTGTTTCTTCACGACAGACAAAAAAAAAATTTGCTTAATCGATCAGAGGGTTGTGCACACACACATATATATATATATATATGTACATAGATGTATTAACACGGGAGTTTATTTCCGTTAGGTTGACTACATATACGAATGAATAACCAATAGTTGCATGATTGTTCATGTTTTCATTTTTTATTTTAATCACGAGCGTGGCTACAGACAAATATTCTCATCGTGGAGCAGTGGAAGATGAGCGTGTTCATAAAAATATTTTGAAATCAACTACACGAGTTGAGATGATAATAATTTCACTATTATTGTTCACAAGAAAAATTGAATGCTTTACAGTATTCAGACTGAGAGAATGTTGATTTCTCTCGTAGCATGCGATGATTGTTTAGTGAACGTTAATGAGTCAAAGATAGCAGTATATAAAATTAAATGGCTATTGTGGGTGAGTCAGTTGGAAGGCACACTGGTTTAGAGTTCATCCTATTCTAAACGATAAATTAACCGTCGTCTCAATGAAAACGGGAGAATAGCTGGCACACATGAGATCTTTAGCCTTTCGTTCGCACCGTTTATACGTGAAGACGATGATGGTGGCCTTGTCCCTTATTCTATTAAATAGTCTTTCTTTCCTCGCTTCTTCATTTAACAAATGTCTTTATCATTCAAGGATATATGCGATGAGAAATTCGGATATATATGTACACATTATAATGTATTTGCGGTTTACATACTTTGTCCAATATGAACTCTCTTCATCCATGGATAAATTTGCGGTGGATTTCCACTGCTAGAAGTGCCTTTGTTTGTTGAGTTATTTCCTGTACTGGAAGTACTTGATGTGGATGACGCCGGTGATGATGCGGAAGATGCGGTTGTCAATGTTGATCCACCTTCACCACCAACGAGACCTCTTGAATTTGCACCTGGTGGTGAAGATGCAGTGGCCGCAACTGACGATCTCGATGAGCTGCCAGGTTGCGATGTGAGACCACTGCCAGATTTACTGGTACTCGCTAACGGTGTAGGACTGTTTCGCGATGTGGAAGTCGTGAGATCTTGTGGAGATGCAACACTAGTTGATGACGTTGAATCAGCGTACTTGCAACTTGATGTTGAAGGCACCGAGGATGCAGTACTACCCTGAAGGAGTGATGCAGTAGGATCCTGGTGTATTTGCTGTTGCGGATGATGTTGTGGATGATGTTGCGATTGTTGTGGATGAATGGTATGTTGTTGAGTAGTTGCTGCGGCAGATAACCGCGATTGAGGTTGTAGTTGAGTGTAGTCAATCATTCCGGTTGGTGGTGCGGAATGCATTCCAGTCGCGGGTGTCGCGTAAGGATGTGGTGGATAGTGCTGAGGCGAGTAACATGGCGTTGGATAACCGGTTGTTGCAGCATTTGGATTGTAATAATCGCCACCGGCGGGTGAGGCGGCCTGCATCGGTTCACTAGGTGAATTTGGCGTCGGTCGCGACGATTGCGCTTGTTGCGATGGCTGTTGGCCACCATAACAAGCTGCCAAAGAATTCACAAACTGATACGAACTCATCGTTGGCCAAAACACGCGGCCACTCAGCCAATCTTATCGACTTCAATTATAATAAAAAGGAATTTTACTTTAAATTCAATTGCAACATTGATCCAATACACGTACATATATATACACATACATATACATACACATATATATACATATATACATATGTATATATATCTATTGAATTATTCACAACATGGGCACTATTTTTCACGCGTCAATGGCTTGATGACACTTGCCAGTACAAAATGACATTATTGTAATGTTTGATAACGGTATGTCACTCACTATTGAATCACGCAGAAATGTCCAATATATAGGTATATATATATATATGTATATATATATTCCCACGGTGCTGTCAACTATGACAGACCGTGGAACACTGTGACGATGAACAGAACGACTTAGCGCCGCGGTTACGATTCGATAATGAACGAGGGGGAGGGTCTCACCGACTAATAGAGAGGCAAGCAACCGCCACGAAGAGTAGTCGAGTTGCTTTACGAGCGCCACGTGGGTCGGGGGCTATAAAACTGTCTTCCGCTTCTTTACGACCTTACCGGGCGCAATTACCCACGGGGAACTCGGGGACTCGACACGTTGTTGTCGCTACTGCCTGGCGCGAGCACAAGTGGTGCCCCATTGAGGAATAAACTGCCTTCTTCTTATCCTTCTTTATTCTTCTCTGATTTTTCACTCACGTTATACGTGTATTATTACCATTTAGTTATCACCAACTTGTCAAAACATGTATTTTATTCAATTCAATCAGGATAAACGAAAATAAAACAACAAAATAAAACCCAAGAATATGAAAAACGCGAGATAAATAAAAATGAATTAAAATAAGAAAGGGTGAAATGAATGAACGATATTAAACTGTTTTTTTATCAATACGGTACTCGATCGCGATTTGTATGATACAAATTTTCCTCAGTGTTGTTAGCTCACAAAGAACAACTGATATGAAGCAAAGTCGAACGATTTAAAGAAGGGCAACATATGAAACTCGCCCAACACCGCAGCTCGTATCGGAACCAAGTGACGGCCGTATATGTTCTTGAGGGCCGGCTCAAGTTACCGTCTCACTCTGTGAGTGCAGCACCACCACTCGCCTTCGGGTACGGTAAGAAAGTAGAGAGGTGTGTTGAGACTGCTGCCGAGACGAGCTTGCCACAGTGTGCTGCCTCTTTCTCTCTCGTGCAGTTGCGTGCGCGGAGGGAGGTGGTATCGTACTGAACCGCGATCCTCGTAGCCGGTGCGGTAGCTGTCACGTGCCCGCGCTGCGTGTCAGGAGAGCGGACCAATCCCCATCGTTCGTCAAACCTTGATTGGTCTATCTCTCTCTCACTCCCTCTCTCACATTCTCCTTTTCCCCCCTCTCTTTCTCTCTTTCTCTCTCTATTTCTCTTTTTCTCTGTCTCTCTCTCTCTCTCTCTCTCTCCTTCACTCTCGCTCTTCCTCTCACACTCTCTTTCTCTCTATCGTGTTCAACATTCCCGCTTGTGTTCGTGTCTATCTGCCTGCTTCAATAATGCGGCGGTAGCCGCCGCTGCCACCGCCACCACCGCCACCGCCACCACCACCACTGTTTGCACCACAGTCATCATCACAGTCACTACCACTGTCGTCGTCATCATCATCATCGTGTGATGGACTTTTTTAATCCTAGGGTGCTCCTATTCAGTGCGACGTACAGTGTAAACGTTGTGACAGGGGTTGTTGTCGAAAAAAAAAAACGAAAGAGTGAAAAAATGACAAAGTGAAAGGGATATGTGGAAACGAGTGAGACAATGCGAAAAAGCAAGACTAGGAGAGGGGTGCGATGAGTACAGTGAGTAAAGGACGGTGGGGAGAAATAAAAGAGTGAGAAAGGAAAGTAAGCATATGAGTGTGTATGCGTAAGAGGGGTGGAGGGCTAATGGAGATATATATTCAGGAGCTATATACTCTTACTACTCACGATCGTGATATCAACATTAGAAGGAGCTTTATTTTCTTCGATTTTCTCTCTTTGTCATTTATATCTCAATCCCTCCTAACCCTCCCACATCTCGTTCCTTGCTCTTCTCCACTTCTTCTTCCCTTGATACCGTATGCTCATGTATGCATACACCACATATATTTCGTTTTTTTTCTTCCGGTTTGCACAATAAACTGCTCACTATTGGGACTAGATGCGTGTGGAGCGAACAAATGTGCCGTCGGTTCCCTTTGTGGGGCACCCAAAGCACGCTCCACGGTTTATCTTTTTTTCACCCAACTTCCAACTTTAACTCAACTCTTTTATTAGTGAAGAAATGTATGCATACATATACATATATATATATATATATATGTGTGTGTGTATCGTTATGCATAGACATGGTCGAGGAGCGGTAGAACGTTGGGGTAAAACATTTATAGTCACTCACTACTATACAACAACTCTTTAATGTTTATATAAGTTTGTTCAACATTCATGTTATAATCCGCATGTCAATGTTTTTTTTTCTGCCAAAACTGTCTACCTCTTGTTATTTTTCTTTACACGTGTATATATGTTTGTATTTATATGATGTATTGGTATTTCATATGATATATGAACAGTAGTGTAATTAATATGCGAATATTGAAACTTCCTGATATTTTCTTTCGCGATACACGTTATTCGCACAAAATAATATACGCAATGAACAGGTTTGTAATAGTTATATGAGAAAAAAAGACAATAGAATAAAAAGTGCGTAGACGGAAGGTGATGGAAGAAGTGAGAGAGAAAAGAGGAAGAAGAAGAAGAAGAAGAAGAAGAAGAAGAAGAAGAAGAAGAAGAAGAAGAAGAAGAAGAAGAAGAAGAAGAAGAAGAAGAAGAAGAAGAAGAAGGAGAAGAAGAAGAAGAAGAAGAAGGAGAAGAAGAAGAAGAAGAAGAAGAAGAAGAAAAAGAAGAAGGACAAGAAGAAGGAGGTGGAGGAGGAGGAGGAGAAGAAGGAGAAGAAGAAAAAGAAGAAGGACGTACATAAGTCAAGCAGACGGCCGTGGCTGACAGTTTTATGAGAGTTTGATAGCCTTTCGGTCGCTCTTCTCTCTTGTACAATGATGAACACAAAGAGAGTGAGATAGGGGAAATGCAAGAGGGAAAGTCAAACAGGAAAGGAATACTGTTTGTAATCCCAGAGTTACGAATGAATGAGTGGTATAGAAATGTGTACTATATGTATATTCGTATGTATGCATACATATAAAAATACACACCCATATGCATATATATATATATATATACATATAAACGGCACTCTTTATTCTGCCATAAATTCAAACCTGTTGCCCAGTATCCACTGTAATAGAGGAATGAGGGTTACTGTGCAAGAGTAAGAAATACAATGCAAGTGTGATATTACTTAACTCGCTGATTTTTCTCATTGTTCGACAATCAAATAGCCATTATTTTTAGAATATTAACTCAGATTGCGAAATAATTTAATGAAATTGTTGATGCTGTTCAATAAATTTTAGAGTCAATGCTGATTTTATAAAAATTCTTTAATGATATTGCTGGGTTGAGAAGAATATGTGCAATAGATTTGAGTTCCATAAAAAACCACCAAGTGAGTATGTATAGTGATACAGAGATGCTGAAATCACGGTTGCTGCTCGGTCTGTCTCAGTCGCTGCAGGCGTCAAAGGAAAGGCGGTCGAGGGGGCGGAGCTCACTGTTAATTCGAACAGACTTCTACGCAACATAGTCGCATAAATATTCCACTATTATAACATTATTTATGTGTACTTTGATATTTTTTTTTTTTTTCAACTTTCCACAGTGAATAAGCTTATTGGAATCAGTACTTGCGTGCTTTGGCTGGAACAGGCGTTCTGCTCGAGACAGTCATTTATAAAAATAGCTTGTTGAATATGTGATAATCCATATAATTCATAAATTATAAAAAAATCATCGTGGAAACAAATCAATTTGAGACCTGATAGGTTGTATTGTTTTTATAAAATTTTGTGGAATTAGGGGAAATATGAACGTTAGGGGACAATAAAATAGTGCAGCGATTGCTCACCAGATGTAGTTAGCGCGGCTGTTCGAGTTGAATTGAAACGCGCGCCCGCCTCCGACTTCCCCTTCTATGTTATATTTTGCCCCCACCAATATTCGTTAATTCCCCTACTACGATGAAAATGAATTCATTCGACAGAGTTTGCCATCGTCGCCAACTTTACATTTCGAGTTGCTCGTCACTAGTAAGATTGTGCGGCAATATATGGAAGACTTGTCGTTGTAGGTATCTGGGTATTCAATTGAAATAATAGTAAAAATCGTCACATTCATGATAGTCATTGCGTAATGATGTGTATTTTGTGGGATATTTATGATTATAGCTATGTAGTAGTGAATGAATAATAATTCATTTCGCTTGTTGTTTGAATTATTATTTCAACATCACTACTTCTGGTAAAAATATAAGTGACGCATATAGTTTTTGGAATAATAAAAAAAAATAGAGTATCAAGGAAACATTCAATTTGAGACAAGAGCCGAGACGTGTACTGAGAAAACCAATACATCTCCGCGTACTGGCCATGATGAATAGTCAGAGCTATGAGAAACTATCTGTCAAGCACAATATCGATCCTCGCCCTTGCCGTTCAACCCCCGATGCTCCGGGCCCACTCTCAAACCGACACCTTTGTCGTATTTTCAGAGTACACATTTCACAATGTTAATGCACATACATGCCATCTATACTTCAGCAAGCCGACCACGTCTTCAGTCTTCACCCATCATGCGTAAATACATACCACTTACATCTTACAACGTTCTATGGATGAATTCGTATCTCCGTTCAAACCATTTGCATAGGAACCGTGTCGGGGTCTCGTAATATTTTTTCACCCCAATTTCAATATAAATGGACTTGAATGACTAAATTGAAGAAAACAAAATAAAAAAAGAAAAAAAAACAAATAAAAATGGATACAAACTTAGAAAGTATATCGCGATGGAGTACTTTCAATTTCATATTGATATATAAGATGTACAAGGACACTTATTACGATGGACACGTATTCACAAATGGATAATCAGCGGTTATGATATGTATTATACAATATTAAACGAAAAATACATTCCATTGTGTATTATTCAATTGGGGAAATTTTGGTAATGATCATAAATAATATATTTCTGATTCATGTTTCATTAACGAATGGAGTTATATGTACGCTCAACTGGCTAAATAGAATACAAATGGATGATCAGAACGATATTTTGAGAGTCAGTATAGATATCGTTCATGTATACTGCAGTCGCATCGGTTTTCTATTATTAATTTGACATGTGAAAGCAGTTGCAGTCGTGAGGGTTAATCACGGTGTGTGTCATAAATTAAAATCAACGACGGAAACAAAAATTGATGAAAAATCATATCTATAAGTATATTTGTATTTTGAGCTGCAATAAAAATAAGTATATCTTTATAATATTTCAGCTTTGATATTTAGACTGTAGAAGTGAGCGATTGTCATATTCGAAAATTGCGTGATGATACCCCCAAGTCCTTTTATATACTTGTATTTATGTATTTACATATATCAATGAACGTACAGTAACGATTCTGTGAATTTGTCAATATGAAAATACTATATTATATACATTAATATGAGACTAATAGGAACTACATTTTTGATTAGAAGTTAAAATATGATGAACTAAAGTATCAGTCATTGCAGTATTTGTGGCGGGACACTCTAGTATTTATATATTACAATACTGAAAAATATTAGCATTGCGCTGAAAATTATGATTATAGGATCAGTGCGATTGATCTACAAAATGAAAATGTTGCGATTTTACATCAATATGTGAAGTAAACGACATTCGTCGTTTTCATAAATTTTAGAGCAAATCATTTACATTATTTTTCACAAGTCTTTACACAGTTGACGGCTAATATGAAATTCGGTAGGAATTTGCAGATAGATTTTAATGACAACTTTTTTGGAATTTTCACCTTCATTTGTACTATTCATTACGTGTTAATTTGTCTACCTCAGATATAAATTCTTTTGAAGTTCACGATAATGAGAGAATTTAAATTATTTTAAAAAAGGAGGAGAAACAGTCATTCCATATTTTATCATTTTTCAATACTCCTCATTGACCTGATGAAATGACCAAACCACATTTATGCAATTATATTTTGAATCAAAAATAAACACATATTTTATCTCGAGAGTATTCCAATGATTAATTATATGTATACGATTAAATGGGATAGATTAATTTATCGTCATCGACTTATAAATTTAGGTGTCGAAAGGGAACGTCGATATAAAATTAGTTTGATTACTTTGTCAATTACTAGCTGCCGTATTGCAATTATGACCAGATAATCATACAAACAACACAGAATATTTCTATTCATTCAATCTCATCTATCAGGAGGATGATCGTGATCAGGAACAGCACCAATCACAACTCACTCATGCATAACATCATATCATTAAGTAAACTTTCTGCATACGTAGAAAAATAATATAAGAAGTGAATAAAAAAATAGAAGAAAATAGAATATAAATAGGCCGAGTATGTCACCATCGAATGACTCGTTCAGCCATCTTTTATTTCACCAAAATAACGCAGCTGCGCAACTCAGCCCCCCGGGGTCGTAGAATTTCCTGAGTCGCCGACCGCCCCAAATGGTTCTTCTAACTTTTGTATGTTAAATAAACATATATTAACGCCAGAATCCGTATGGATTTATAATTGCGACTATTCCATTATACTCTTTGGTATCCATATCAATGAACAAAAATAAATCTATCTTTAATCCATGCGATGATATAGTGAGGGGTGAAAATTATTCAAATTGATACCAATACTAAAGTTTACGCGTTGTGTTTGGTTACTGCTGTCTAATCTTATAGAGATAATCATGTGAATGAAGTGATCCGAATGATTTCACGATCCCGAAGTCAAGCTCAATTTTGCTGAGCCTTGAGCATATGGATCCATTTGTTCGTGCTGAAAATGGTTGTGATTTGAATAAAGGTGGCCTTGCTGATATTGGTGGTGATAGCTGACGTATGCCGCATGCAATTGATGCTGTTGTTCTTGTAGATGATGTTGTGGAATAAGATGATGCTGAATATTATTGGACTGAGTGAGAGATGGCGACACGTGATTTGGCTCCCTGTGATGCGTCATACCTGCAGTTACAGATGACATCATCGGCAAGGTCTCACCAATTTGGCAAGATTTAGGAGATGGCAATTCATCACTTAGATTTGGATCTACACCAAATCCGCCGGTTTTTCCGTCTTTTTTAGCTTTCATTCTCCTATTTTGGAACCAAATTTTTATTTGCCTTTCAGTGAGACATAGTGTGTGCGCAATTTCGACTCGTCTGCGTCTAGTTAAATATTTGTTGAAATGAAATTCTTTTTCGAGTTCTAGCGTTTGATAACGTGTATAAGTTTGTCTCGTACGTTTTTGGCCCACAGTGTTAACATCTCCTGAAAGCAACATGATTCATCAATACAAAACATAATGTCAAATATTATTCATTCATATGCAGAGTCATTTTGTTTACATAGAAGGAAAAATTGGTAATTTCATAAAATTTATTTTACCAGTATAATTAGTCTTCATCCACGGATAGTCAATAGGTTTTTGCGCATGTTGCTCTACATATTCAGTTGTCTCCGTTGTGATACCACTCTCCATCATATCACTATTATTATTGTTATTGTATGATGTATAAACGGGTGGTATAGGTTCAAATGCAGTCGCAGGTGAGGTGGGCTCGGTCGAATGTCGTTCACAGCTTGTAGCGCCCCTTGAATTACTCGGATAACTGTAGTATGACTCAACATCGCTGACTCCATTAACTCCCGTCGCTTTTCCCGATTTTTTTAATTTTTCTTGAGACGATGAGTCTACCAATAGGCCACTTAACGGCGAATTTCTGTCGGAAGAAGGTGGAGGCGTGTAGGGAGGTGATTGGCAGGATATTCGTGATGATGTAGCATGCCCAGGAGTTGTGTTTTCAATCGTGTTAGGATATCGTTCATTAATAGCTTGTTTTCCATGTCGTAGAAGCGTCTCGAGAAGACTCGATGGATTATTGGTTATGTTTGGTGATCTATTGTTATTAACACTATAATTGGGGGGACTGTCAGATTGGTTGTGATACTGTGGAGGAATTTGATGACACGTTGATGAAGGATGCGGCAATTCTGCATTACTAATATCACAGAGAGACGAATGATAAGGCCAGTAGCCTGCAGCCTCGCTGTTTACTGAATAATATACTGAGCTCGTCATCATCAACAATCGTGCAGGGATACATATATGCACGTTCAACCACACTCGAGAAAACGACAAATACCACAAATAATCACTCAGAACATTCACAATACACTAAATGAATCATTGCGAAACGTTTAATTTCATAAATTTGAAATATTCAAACTGTTATTACAAACACTCGTACTTGAACATGTAACGTTCGATTTGCAAGCCGGCGTGCTTCTGCAAGCGTTTAGAGTTCGTGTACGTGTACGAAACCAACCGGTAAAATGAGGCGAAATGATTTGTGCGCCCCGGTGACGATTTCGTCGGCCACTCAAGAAGGGTCGAGACAGAGACAGATATAGAGGCATAGAAAGAGCAAGAGGGGGAGGGAGTTACAGAATGAATACCATGGGGGCCGAGAGGTACAGGGGTTGACACGCGTGCCAATGGGTCCCCGAAAACTTTCACCAGTTTATTGCACTAAAACCGGGGCCCCCCCCCCCCCCCCCCCCCCCCAAGTTTACCGTGCCCCGTAGAGTTTTCCGTTTTTGGGGGTGCCCCTATCAGCTGCTCACAATTGAGCATTGCAACCAACATAGATATCTACAAAATATATATATCTGTGTGTATTATGTGTGCATACACTGACAGCCACACCCTATATGATATTCGCATCGATATTATTCTCAAATACTATGCCCTCCCACTATTAATGCTATTGACATAGTGGCACACATGTCCGAGAGGGGGATCTGTGTGTGACTCTGAACAATGCAACGCCATGTGCGTATGCTGACCCCCTTCGAGGAATTCATTCGCCATTCACAATGTAACTCTCAATTAAATCAACTTTGAATTCTATGATCGAGAGATGAGATTAGTAGCGCAATTATCGGCCATATTTTTTTTTCTTCAATTTAGAGATTTATTTTGAATTTTATATGGAATGTATTTTAATAATATCACAGATGTGTTGTTATATATACATATATATATCTATGTATATAACAGGCAGTTAACAATAAGAGGTTTATAAAATGCATTTTATATAGAGTTGGATGCAGGCAGTCTTGCGAATGACGTCTCCTTTTACGATTTCATTAATCAATTCCTCGTGGTCTCTTGTGCCCTCTTTCATTTTCTTTCAATTCTTCCTGTTAGACGCGTGCATTTAGCACGAGTCGCTTTCCTCGTATATTTTTTTTTCCTCGTTTACTCTCTTTCTCGCTCTCTCTTTGCTTCTGTGTTTTCCACACTAACTCTCCATATACACTTACACATTTGTGTGTGTGTCCGTGTGTTTGTGCGTGCGGGTGTTTGTATTTTCATTAATCCTACTTTTCGTTCTCTCATTTGGACACATCGTCGTGTGTCGACAAGAAACCTACTCCAAAAAATAAAGAAAAAAGTAAACAAAAAAAAGAAGGAGGAGAAGAAGAGGAAGAAGAAGGGAAGACAAATAAGAGTAGAAAATCGAGACAAAAAATGAGGCCCAGATCGAAGTAAATTGAGATACATTATCTTGGACCTTGGCAAGTGCATAGTAATCTGTGGTATATGTGTATTGTTGAATGATAGGGCTCCAAACACCGAACGTTTTACAATAATTATCACTAACGGATGCGATTATAATGGGCCAAAACGCAAACCACAAACGATGTAGAAACCACCCATATACGCATTCACATATATGTATATGCATGTATATACATATATAAAGTGATTAATGACAATGAGGAGACGCAGGCGTAGTGTTCGAATGGTATATGACGCCGTAGACGTGTGGATATATACAAAATGAACTACGAATAAATACACATATACTATTAGATGTTTTTTGCACGCACCTAAGGGTGTATTCCGTATGCATCTCGCTACCAAACTAAAATCCATCAATTTGAATGGGGTCTCGGTGACGTGCTACAATAATAAATAATAACCCCGAGGAAAGCGATATTTGTGGGAAGAGATCGCGAGAATAAAGAAAGAAAGTGCGAAGCCTGATGAGAGGGAGGGTGAGAAAAATAGTATATATGAATGAATGGCCGATGGAAAAAAAAAAAAAAAACTATATGAACTTCAATGGGATTGTAGAGATTGGAAAATATATGGAGATGTTATCCCATATCAAACTACATGCACTTAATGGGTAAAATTCATGTGCCGGCAACCAGTTTCAATCATTCAACTTCACACAATTATCTTCCGTGTATAAATGATGTCCAGTAATAAGGATTACAAACATGCGAGCGGTATTCATTGTAAACAGAACTAACCGGAAAAGTTGATATATTGCAACCAAATAGTTTTGAAAATTCCACTGAAACATTTGATAAAAACCTGACGGGGTTTTCCAACAACGGAGGACACGTTCAGCCACGCGCCTTTTCGTTCCTTTTTTTTTCTACTACTGTCGCATTTATTTTTATTACACTTTCGGCTATTTCCTCATTGCAAACAAAATTATGAATGCTCGTCGATGGATATTGTGCACTGAACATCGTACGTAACGTATATATATATATATAATATGTAGTGTGTATACTCGCACGTTCAGGTAGTTTATAGGCCCTCTCTCATGGTTGAGGATCCTAGCATCCCTCTCATCCTCGATACAATAAGTCGTAAAACTTTCACCTTGTGCCTGGCACGGGATGGAACGGCAACGGTTTAGTTACCGTGTCAGACTACTTAGAGTTTAGAGTTTAGGACACAAGTATTCGAGACTCCTGAAGATTTATATGCGTCAATACGCAACAGCCGATGTTGCTACCACATATATGTATACATATATTCACGAAGATCCCCAAATTTCTCACCATTCCACACTTATTCATTCCGGAGTATGCGAGAAAAAATGGGAATATTGAACTCTATCCAAGTATATATTAGCTACATATTTTTTTCATAATATATTCTGAAGTTGTAACAATTTCTGTTATCATCCAAATTACATTGGCTTTGTTTATTGATAGTGGAAATTTTTGTGATTCATTTTATTCGCATTGGACAATTTCGTCAGAGAAACAAATTCAATTGAGGTTTTCTTCTGCTGTGATGTGAAATGGCGCGGATCCCAGGGTCGACATATGTGTGGCGGACTACCCTCGCACGAAAGAGAATTGAGAGGAAAAGCATTACGGTGCAGAAAAAAAGGGGCGGCGTTTCCAACCATTCTGAATATCATAGGAAACGTCAAGGACCGAAATTATTAGAAAAAATCGCCATTTGCAATTATTTCGTTTCATGTATAGTCTATTCGTAATAAATAGAAGTATCTCATGCATTTATATAGTAGGAAAAATTGTATTATTCGTAAGTAATCAAGTGTAACTAAACAAACACATGTGTGATCTTTTCTTCCCATATGTATGTATTTCCTGATAAATAGAGCTATAAATCGAACAAGCGCTCTCTATCTCATTTTACATTTCGGCTAATATGAGTTGTGTACCACGTCTTATCTACCAAATCAACAATCCATTTAATGTTTATTTTCCAATTACCTGCGATCCTATAATATTAACAAATATACGAATTAATCATGAGTATACAGAAGCTATATTCAAAAATTTATATAGATTCACCCCAAGTGACAGAATATATTCTATTTACAGAAAACGTCATGTCTGATGACGCACAATAAATTGGTGCCGGTTTATCCTTGAAAATACCAAAATAATAATAAATGACAGATAATCTTCGACCCGTATTTCAGGTATATTGTTTTCTTTCAAACGTTTACGTGCTATTTGAGATTTCTCCAGTGGATTGTCACTGAGACCCTAATTTTAACTGGCTAAATGTCCAAGCCCTCTAAATATAAATTGATATTATATGAAATAGATGAAATGAAACTGTTGTCTCATTAGAACAATAATAACATAATCCGATAGAATGAGAGACACACTTCATAGATTACGGAACAAAAATGACTTTGCTGTGGAAACTGACACTAAGTCCAGAACAATGATGATTATATGAGGAAGATATAATGATATTCTATCATCATACCTTATACCTTTCAAGAAGGTATAAAATTATGATATGATGACACTGAGTAAGAAGTTTATGTTCAGGACTGTGGATGGAACTATTTACCCCAGTCTGCTCCTTTGTCGAAAACTCATCAGCGCCATGGACGAGGAACTCTCCATGGATATCGGAAATAGGCTGGGGGCCGGTTGCATAAATAAAGAAAAATTTTTTATTATTCATTGTCTATGAAGATAATTTCCATATTGTGAATTCTTTTTTTAGTTCAAACTTATTCATACAATTATACATTTATACAGTCTTTTAGTGTATTATTTTATAAAATGTATAATAATCTTGTTATGAGTGTATTATTGTGTGAAATTGACTATACACCACGAGGGCAGATTAATTTTATCTCGGCAAGTACTGAGAAGTTAAGGTCATCTGGTGGTTGCTATTGAATATATAAAAGTGGCGGAAGTCCGAAAGATAAATTAATTTATTCAATCGGTCAGTGGCTGCGAATAATTATTTTCAATTCCAACAACGCTTCATGAAAAAGATTAATTATCACAAAGTACAAAGAATTTGAATACAATTGATGGGATTCCACTTTTGATCGCATAATTGTTATGAATTTATAAATTACATGTATTATAGATAATACAGTTTGTGAGAACAAAATTTGATGTTGTATTATGATGTGTGAGAAATAATGAGAAATCAGCGAAACATAATGATGTTGCACACATCCACATACACATTCATGTATACACACATGAAAATTCAATTGATCTTATATTTCAATTGGTATAAAGGCGATCTATCTTGATTCGTTGGTTGGTTGGCGTTTCCTCTCGTCGTTCGTCTGTGATTGTCCATGCTACGTTGGTTGTGCAGTGACGTTATACACACATACTATACCTTGTCTACATAGTAGTACAATTCCGCTTCGTCTAGCCGAGGAGGTTTTCCGTCCCGAAACGAAAAAAACCCAGACAGCTGTCCAACTCACTGCCAAACTATTTATTAATTACAGAAAATAGCATTGTACCAAATCTCCTGCATGCAGTGCACTTGTTTATCTTTGTATTCGGATCTATGACAAAATTCACTCCCACTATCCACATCCTCATATGTCTAAGTCGTGTTTATAATGAGTCTTAAAATTAAAAAAAAAAGTTTTTAATTCACTCAATTTATAAAAAAATCTTCGATGTAATTATATTGAACAACAGGATCATTTATCATAAATGTGAAGGTTCATTACTTTTATGTTTCTATGGAATGTGATGAGTGAAATTTGTTATGAGCCTACATGTACATGTAGCGAAGCTAATAATGATAACGATATTAATTCCGTGCTACTGGATTGACCGCCAACAAGCGCTTTACTGATTCAGCATGAATCTTATTATACGCATATGACTCTATTATTATGCTGTAAAATGCTAATAAATTAAAAAGACGTTTTTATGTTAAAGTAAGGTGATGAGATGATGAAAACGAAAATGCGGTTGAAACTAAAGAGCGAGTATACGAGTGCAGGTTCACTATTTTGCCATATGGATTGTATTGTCGGTATCATGCGCCCAACTCGAGTTTAGATCAGATTTACACGCTGAAACACACCATTCATGAAGTTAGATTTGACAAGATATGAATTTCAAAAACCTGATGCAAATGATAACATGTTAATTATAAGTGTACATTATATATATATTAGTGTTGAAGTGTTACATGTGTATGGATATATATTTTCAATGTGATCTAAATTTTTGACATGAAGACGATGCCAAAAATGACAAACGATCGTACAATGTTATTTTGAAATCTTGAAATACACATATAATAAAGAGTCCAACCGAGACACGTGTCATCACGATAAATCGTCAATGCACACGTCATTCGTTGTTTGTTTTGGAAACGACATCATTCTCCATGCACATATATACTGACATTGTCAGTGCTATGCGGCATGATACAACGACATGTGGATAGCAGGCATATAGTATATACTATGTGTGAGCGAATGTGTTTGAAGAAATATATATATATATGTATATATATATATACATGCACGCCAGTATTTTAAGCAACGCATAATTCTATATCATTCGTACATATATGTTTGAATGGATAAACATATATGTGCAATTGAAGTAGTAGTGGTGCAAAATAAAACGTCGTGATCGTGTCTACTCATTTCATAAGATTCTCGCGCGCATCTTCAGGCTTACAATCTATAAGGCGGAGAGAAGACTTGAAAAGCATCACCGGGATTATATGGGGCGCGTCCGAAATTCTCAACTGTCGTTTTTCTATTCGGCGACTGATGCGAGAGTTGCAGAGTGCCACGCACAGTTTGCGTCCACACCTCGCGCTCTTTATTTGTTGCTTCCGTTCGTCCTAAACTATTTCTATCTTTGTTCCAACCGGCTTTCGGTAAGAGTTCACATGAAATAGATTTTCGATGACTCATAAATTTATGACGAAAAATTTATACCAATTTACATTGAGAAAGAAAGAAAGAAAGAAATGGATGTTGTGATTGGAGAGAGAAAGTTGGTTATGAGTTCTATATGATACTTTCCAATGTTGCGGATATGAACAAGTACGAATTTCATTCGAGATATATCGAATGAAATCAAGATCTTGATTCCAAGCAGGGGACATGGCCATTGGAGGGTAATGGCGTGTGCATTATTCTGATAAATTGCTGCGGTTGTCATCAAACTTGACTACGTGCTGACGGCAATCGCTCCCTCAGAGGAAGTGAATACTTCTATTCACTCTTCGATTTTCTTTTCTCATACATATGCAAATCGAGAAATTTGTACTTTTGTTGGAATCATTTGCTTCTTCAGTTGGCTTGAACAAATATCCCTGCATGCGCTTTTGCTATTTACGTCATCTATAGATGCTGTATACAATCGACTTACCGTATATTGTCAGACCTACCTGCAACCCGATATTTATGAGGATATATAATGATTTGGAAGATTACAGGAGATGTTAATGTATTACGATTGCATATTTGACACCATTGAAATAAAGAGAATTGTTTCCATTTATTTGTATAAAAATTTTTGGGTATAAATGCATGAAAGACCGTTATATTACATGAGCACCGACCTTGAAATTTAACGACAAAAACAACTCCATGACAGTTGCGTCATCTCCGGCTTCTACTCAGTACCTTCCTCTCCATACACTTCTGTATTAGTCCCTTTGATCAAATTGGGCAGTTCTGTATTCATTCTCACTTGACCGCACAGAACTTGTCCAAGGGGTAGGCAACTAAAGTTCAATGGATAGGCAATGTATTTTCAGAATGGTGTATAATATTATTCAAATTCACCGCGTTGATCGTGCATTTACATAAACGAGGTTCTTATCTACACTCTAAAATCTAAGGTTTCATACCAAAATGTTCAATGGATTCGGTGACCATGAACGAATTTTTCTACATCATTGACTGTGCTAAAACAAAAATGATTATGAATTAGTGCCACGTACATTTCATACTGCCTGTAATTTTGTTTCTTATGCTCATGCAATGAAATGATGAAGTTTTTAACCGCATTTTAATTTTGCAAAAAAATATAATAGGAACGCAGTGAGCTGGAATCCCTCAAGTCCGAGTTAGCTGCAATGGAATGTGAGGCGCTAATATTTAGTAATGGCGCTGAACTTTCGGACAAATTGAAACAATGGAGAGACAGTGACAATAAAAAGTCTAAGAACTTTCTGTAATGCGATACAAAAATTACTGTCAATAGAATCTAAACTTTCACAATTACAATTTCACCTTCATCATTTCCTATCGTCGTCACGAAAATATACGTCGATCTGGGTAATAGTCGGTCGGACATAAGAAGCGTGACGATGGGGCGGCATCAGCGCACATGAATATCAGCCACTTTGCGTGTGGCTAATTAATAGCTGAATATTAACGTAATCAGTTGGAATTACAGTAATGACGTGGTTCGCCGACGTTGAGAAAGGAGAATGGAGGGACTGAGATTTCAAATTTCTTGCTATAAGCAGGGAAGGTTATGCGCGATTACCTGTGAGTTCTTCTTTTTGTACAATTTTCGCATGAGCTCAACACGATGGTTTTGCGTAAAAATTGAGCTTGCTATTGTATTCCAGTTCATTCATGTTGGTACTCATGCAATAATTAACCATTTACATAAACAATTTAAATATTGTTATTTCATTCAATGATATATTATGGATGAGTCGTATGTTCGTATAATAGAGTTCATAAACTTGTTAAATGAACAATAAATGTTTATCTTAGAGAATCAATTCTTTTCGCACGATCCTTTCCAAAAAACAGAAGCATTTGCGGAATTAATGGAAATACACATTTTCGGTATAAATGCATTGATGGTCAGTGACTGGGCCATCTGCCGCAAGAATGAAGAGACTGATTTAGTAAGTGTGAGTTGTCGGTAACAGCAGACCGTATCTTCGACATTCAGCGATGGATGGTAACAGGCTCTGAATTTTCATGGTTTATATAATCAATAAAATACGAGAAAACAATGTTGGTGAGCGAGTGAGTTATCCCACTATCGCAAAAGAACCGACGAGATCACGAAAATCTATTGTTCATGTCAAATTTTGATCGTTGTCATTAGCTCCTTTTTCTGATACGTTTATATGTTCCAATGAGACGAAAACTGTACATGATGAGTAGAAGAGGCGTGCATGCTCTTTACTTTCATTCCTGTAACAGATCTATGATGATGATAATCTTTTTCCATTGTTGGAGAATCGGAAGCAAGATGCGTTTTTTTTTTGAATCTGAGAATTTTTTTTCGTCAAGGTATTCATTTGAAACTTGTTCAGTTTGTTTAAATATCATTCGAATTAGTATTGCTAGATATTGAGCTGCTCCAAATAACTGAGACCAGTTGAGGCACATTCCTTTGTATCAAATATGCGAGAAAATTCCTCAAAGCTGTATTGGAATTCTCAAAAATGTGGTCGCAAGTAACGTCGGTAAGACAGAGAACCACAATAGTATACTCGAAATCTCATGTTGATTTTTCCCGAATCATATATAGACTAGTACTACTAGCCATCTCACATAGTTCCATTTGACAACAACTTTTTCTCTTGTGTTGATTGAATGAGACATCGAATTCTCTGATGAGCTCATGCATAGATTCGAGATAAACAATTTCCATATGCGCAAAATTTTTTTTTTGTGAGGTTCCGGATTTTCGACAAGCACGTGAAAACGACAAAAATGGTACCGTCAAATGATCCGCCCTAACATGAATATAATTGTTCATCAGCTTTAAGACCGTCACAATAATGTTCCATCGTTTCGATAACATTTATATCTATACATTTTTCACAAGTCAACGGAATTTACACATATTAAACAAATCTACCATCTTGACATTGTTAATTTCACACGTTCAAATTCAAATAGATCGACATAGTGAAAATCGACTTAGAAATGATAATATTTACCCCAGTAAGTCATCAATTCTATATGTTGTGTTAGCTCACAGGTATTCACATGTGAATAGATAGGTATTGATAGATAGCGCAATTCATCATTCTGGCGGTAAGCCGCTATGAATGAAATGACACTTGCACAGAGCAAAGTCGATACACTGTGAAATCGAGTTAAGCAATATTGCCGAAATGAAATTATGAATAACCACAAAGAACAGATGTGAGAGATAAAAGTACTGAGTTGGTCACCTTGAATCTGCAATACGAGAGTAGAGTGGTGGAGTTTTTTTCACTCTGCAATGACGCATCAGTATTTCTGAAATGAGTGATTCAAGGGTAGTTTATGTTGACCGAAAGAGACCAGGGATGTTGAGTCGTTGTAGAGTCAGAATGGAGTAAACGTCGAGTCACTTTATTGGTGGATTACACCTCAACAGTTTGCTTGCAATTCATCACATCAGAACTATTAAACAGATTTTGATCAAGCGTATTTTAATGATAATCCTTCATACAATGTTGCGGCGAATACGTTTCGATAAACTACATTGGCGAAGTCGTATTCGCCACATCCTTATCCATAAGAATAATATCTAATAATTATACATTTGTGCAATATATCTCATCAATGTATTCGATTTCACAAATGTATGAAGACCCTGAAAGGAATGTTGATCTTCCAAAGCAATCTCTTCTGCTCTGACGAAGATTAAATCAGTCATAAATATGGTTATCGGCATTTGAATGTGTATGCGAATTTGTTTACTATCTCTTGAATGAGTTAGAACAATTTATTGAACATGCATGGTTTTTATGGACAAGTCAGTTAATAATGAGTTCGAAGGTAAGAAATACTTTGAATATTACAATTAGCTTGTATAAATAAATGTAAAAGACGAACACGAACAATGATGATATTTCAATTGGACCGTTTCATAGTCAAGAGAGAAAAGGGTTTCCGTGCCATAATTGTATGTATAAAGAAATTTTCTAATTTTCAAAAGAATATCCTACGAGGTTTCTTATGGGTGTGAATTCAAAGATAAAGATGGAATGTTCTGATCTGAAAATGTTATGTTATATAGTTATGAAAAATTCAGACACTAGCCTGTTCGCAAAAGGGAATTGTTGCTCATCCAGCATCATCACGTGTTAATCAGGCAAATGGATGAAATTACCCAAACCAGAATTTAAAAATTTTCAAAACCGGGGAAGAAAAGTAATAGAACCAAGAGAAACTCAAGGATATTGAAAATGAAATCAGTAAATTATATAGTCTCTCGTCTATTTCCACATATATAGAGAAAGTTTTCTTCTGCTTGTTGTAAGTGAGACTCATTAGCTAATGACAGTCCATGAGTATCATCTGAAATTTAGTAATCACCAAACCAATTAAGCTACATGAGACTGATGGGAAAGATAATGTTCGATAAAATCAGGGACTTTGAGAATGCATTTGGCCATATCAGATGTATCATTTACATTTAATGATTCGAATATTTACCCGAAATTCGTAAAGCCAAAAGCCCACGATGTGATAGAAGAAGCGGATTTCGCAAGCCTAATAGCTTCGTGGCCTTTAGTTTTGTTGGAATTACGATAATGAAATTTGGGACTCATCTGATACATTGGTGATCGTTAAAGCTCTTGGAAATCTATATGTCCAGCAATTTATCATATTGAATTCATATTTCTTTTTTATTTAAAATCAGAACAGGGGGAAATTGTATATATTTTTATTGGTGATAATGCGGAAGGAATAAATGTTAGAAATTGTCGCTAATAGCAATGATATTCTCTATCAGATGTGTTCGACTGATGAATTGAAAGTACAAACCGGTTCAAAGAATCAATTAACCTACAGTGTCCACATTAAAATAGTATAATGAACCTTTATAATGAAGATTCATCACTCACATACTTGATAGTGACAACTAGTATTAAATTGCATTGCTATTGACTTACTAAAATGTGAATGTATGAGACACATTAATAGCTAGTGGTTTAATTCAATTTCTACATAAAACGCACGTTCAACTCCATTTATACTCATCTACGGGACCAACATATAGGTGACATAACTCTGTATAGAATATTGGGGGGTTTGTGTAGGCCACGTTGCGATCGGCAGTGATAAAAGAGTTCATTTACATCGTAAAAATAGATTAATGATCTATAAAATAAGCAAATGTGTTGGCCGCGAATCAATGGCATGCCTTCATTGTTGACATTTTTATCTCAAGGTCATCTAAGGCCAAGAAATAATCATCCATTTTCCATTTTGATGTCTTGATTTTTTCATGTCAAGTGCATCTTCATTCGTGATAACACATATACTATTTGAGCCGAATGTCTATTCAAAGTGGCAATCCATGTATTTATTTATTTGTCCTGGTGCGCATCGAAGCGGTAACAATCGATGCATCACAGACTTACAATATCTCGTAGGAAGCAATACGCGGTGTTGATTATTAAGCTTATAACTTTTCCATATTAATATCATACGATTTGGTAATACACAAGATATTCAATTCGAAAATGCAACATTGGCAAATGCGAAGTGACTCAATCAACAGCATTTGCGTTTTATTATAAAATGGCAACAGGTTCGAATTCGACCGCGGGCATCGAGTGTTTTTTGTTTAATAAAATGAAATTGATTCCAATATTTTCTTATTCTCGAGTTCAAAGTAATGGAAAATAATACGCATGTTAAATTTCGAGTCAATAAATAATTCGAAACGTTCATAATAAATAAAGGAAGATCACTGTAAATGATCGGACTCGAAAATTTAGTAGTAATGAAATTTCAAATTGTGGTTTCAAATATTTTGCACATCAATTTCTAAGGAAATCTCTTGGCGAGATTCTGTTTTTCAACAGAATAGTCGACCAGTTATTGATAGATGGATGACTCGCAGAAAGCGTTCTCGGCTTTCTTTCTGACAGAAAGTTCCCACTTTCGTGCAGTGCGCTTCCGCACGTAAAACATCCAGAAATTACATGCATCTTGCTTGAAATACTACTATTTTAATGTTAAATCTACCATATTTTTCCTCAAGTCTACAATGATCATTACATTAGATTGATTTTGCATGAAAGTCTGTAACAGACCGTTTGAAACCAGCAGAATATAATGAATTTAACGCAAATTTTTCAACAGCGAAAAAGTTTCATGTATGGAATTAGCAAGCAGCAGAGCGGAGCTTTAGAAAATGGATGATCATAAAAGTTGGATGGAACACCGTTAATAGTTGAAAGTATGTCCCAGTTGATTATCCTCGACTACCTATCATTATGTATTGCATTTGCGTATGGTGCTATATGATGTTTTCAGATCTACATGCACCGGATATCTGATAAACGCCTGTATTGGTTTTTCTAAATAACAACAAGAAATGAGATCACGAAGGGCTGAAAGGCACCCAAATTTGTCAGTAGTAAATAATAACCATAATAAATTTATTATTATTGGTGTCGCAGCGATGCTGAAGATGCATCCAAAGAAGATATAGCTGAGGTATAACTTTGTTATATCGTTATGGCAGCGATATTGTTTTCCAGTGTACCCACAAACATCACGTTATGATACATGTTCCATCAAATTCTGTGAGTGTAATCTAACATTCATGCGATGATGTTTATAAGGACGTATGATTAACTTTTTATGCTCACTCTCGCAGTTTGACTGTGTGTTCCCATTTTTATCGCGATGCTGGATTCATAACGTCTAATGCATAATTCACGAGAATCAAAATGTTTCGAAATTCGGGCGTGACTAGCATTGAGTCGATTGGTACATTGGCATGAATAAGAGCGATATAGGAAAATGATGAGAGGGAATGTCGAAGGAAGGGGTGTAAATCACCTGGGGACACGGGATATATTACTAACAGACTGACAGAATCGACTCTGAGTGCACAGTACTCTTCCTCTGTATAGACACATGAATATGAGAGTTCGTGCGAAATGTGTAATTTAAATGAGTTACGAGCATATCACACTCTGGGGGATGCAGGTGCTAAGCGGTTTGATATGCTGATAGCGAATAGTACAGTGTGCGCAATATACTACAAAGTCCGATATCGTAGTAGGTCGATCAAATCGCGGAGGAGTTGTGTTATCGCAACTATGAGATCATGAGCGTAATAACATTCGTGACTTCTTCTTGAGTTGATATTTTAGTTTCACAGTCTCATTCTAGATACAATCGATGACTTGCTTCCATCGTGGGCTTCAGTTCTCGCATTAGTTTCTCATTTTTTTTCATCACTGCTCGTGGAAGTACTTGAAATTTAGGGGGTACAAAATAAAATCAAAAGTTTAAGATAAATTATTCTCAGAGTATTAGAATAATTTCTGCATACCATTATTATGGAATGAAAATTATTCGTGCCATCGTGAGTGCTCATGGTGGATACAGTGTATGGCATATAATTGGAATTGGAATTTCATCGAACCTCATGTCAAATTTTTGCAAAGATGTTGAAATAAGACTGCACTGATTAACATTAATTGTTTATCGGGGGTTTCCTCGTTTTTCTTTCGCACAAGCACTGAATCCTGCCGCTTAATCGTACAAGAAATTGTTCTGTATGAAAGATTAACATCTACAGTATATAAATTTAAAATATTAGTTCAATTTATTAAAGTATTGAATGTCCCATGTACGTATGTGGGAGTAATGCATATAGCTTCAATCGAATTTCTTGTTGATATCGTTGGCAATGGATTGTATATGAGAGAAGATGAATTAACATGTTGATCTATATTCGAGTTGGATCATTATTTGTTGTATCGTAAATAATTAATACGCCATGTATATATATATACGCGATCCGTGAAAGATTATGCTATATAATGATATTATGACGTGATGGAAGGTTGCGGATAACATTGCGGTACGAATCTTAATGGTAATGAGAAATATTGAACCCGGCGAGATGAAACTCTCAAGTGGTTGTGTTGTGGAATATAACGATGAAGAGGATAAAGTGAAGAAGAGAGAGAAATGAGGGGAGGGAGGGCAGATCGAAAGAGAAACACGAGTCCTCAGCGAATGTATCAAGTCCGATTTAGAGTCTCTACCGGTTTGTAGCCTTTTATTTGTAACACCGGTGTTCCAACAGCATCCATTTAATCTCTCTCAGTGAGGAGAATTTCTTTGATCAGCGCGCGACCGCATCTGCTATGTGCAATATCTCAGGCTGTGCCTACAACCCGCAACTTGGGCGCGAGCTCCCCGTCTTTCTCACACTAACACATTTATCCATGTCATCCAGCACCTTGCACGTGGTGCGTGCTACGTCGTTATACTATCAGAAACTCCTCGTCGCGGGATGATGGTTCCAGTCTCTTACGTACATGTACATATTTCTATAAGTTATGTGCGATTCCGCATAAAAAATATTCCCCGATTATAGGCACTATAATAATATTGATAATAATAATAAAAATTATTATTATTGTTATTTTTATTACGATTATCATAATGTTTTAATGATAATGTCGGGGAAAAAATGAATGTATAACTCAACAATCAACATCTTGTCGTTGCGCAACATTCATCATATAAGAGGATATATATGCAGATGATAATGTGTGTACACATTAAAATCTAGTAGACATACACAATTTCATGATATCACAATATATGTGTACATAACCTATAGGTATGTATTGTGTGATGGAGGGAAAATACCACATTGTCGCACGATGGTAATATGTATAACGCCATTTGGAGTAATATGTCGCGTCAAAAGCAGAGCGCCACCGAAAATATGAGGTGACTGCCGAGGGCGTCACTAATAAGCCGTCATTTATTACATGCTTATACATTATTTTTAGATTATTTATTTGCGCCATATTCTTCTCTCATAAAAATCAAACAAAACATATTTCATTATTTATTTTCGTTGATATATATTGACTATTAATGTTCACATGTACACAAGTATATGTGATCGTGACGTTTACTAAAATCAATAAATATTTTTGTTTAAAACATTATATATGAATGTGTAAAACGTTACATAATGTTAGATGTGTCTACAAAAGTTCGAAAATGAATGCTGTCACGATTGAAGATGAAAAATAGAGACGGAAAAAATAGTGACGGGTAGAAGATAGGGTAAGAGAAAAAGTGAAATAGAAAAAAAAAAATAACTAAGGAGAGAAGAGGAAAAAAAATGGGAGGTAAAAGAGAAGGCGAACAGAGGCTTGTGTAGGAAGCTATACTCTGGCTCTTGGGTTGAACTGGGTAGTCGCCCTGTGTTTGTGCTCTCGCTGGGGAGCACAGAGAGAAATGGCGAGGTATTTATCAGTGCTCTCACCCTCTGCTCGGGCGCTCTCACCCATTGCGCCCCTCGCACACACTCTTGCTTCGCTATATTCCCGTTCCAACGTTATACATCCAAATCCATTGCTCGGCTCGCCGACTCACAGACCCCCAGTTCCTCTTCCGTTCTCCGCGAGCTCTTTCCCGATGCCCTTTTGCACCACGGCTCACGTACGTATGAGTACTCCATCTTCACACGCTTGACTTTGACAGCTGTCCGAATCGCATATCTACTTCTATACTATTTGGCAATATTTTTTTCGAATTCATCACACACATAAAAGCATCTATACACAAATATACATAATATTCCAAACATCTTCCATACACAATATTATAATGGTCATTCCAATAATTTCTTATCAACATTCACCATGAATGAATTGAAAAAAGTGAATGTTTTTGAATTCAGTATACTAGTTATAACTCAGTGTAGTGCGATTTTATGGGGAGTCGATCTCATGATGGGCAACACTAGTAGTTAGTAACACACATAAAAGACAGCAAATATATATATATATATATAACTACATTTTACTCATGGATTGGTTTTAAAATTAATGCTATTCTTTCGTTTCAGCTGCTAATGGATTATGGGTGGAGCTCCGCGAGAACCAATCGTCCCAGCAATTAGTTCATGGCATACAGCGATAGCCAGGTTTTACCACTGAGACGAACTATGAATGCATTTTTCTTTCCATTCATTCTTGTTCTCTCTCATATTATATATATCTACTTAAATACGCATATACGAATGTATATACATTTCGAAATGTGATGAAAATAGTAATCAAAGTATGCGATTATCTAGGAAAAAATGATTGATCGCGATTTCGGAAATGAGAAATGAAAAAGTGAGTCGATCTATTGAAGATTAGTCGTCCGGACATTTTGTACATCACGCGGAGAATCATGAGTATGTAGTCTTCACTTGGTGCTTAGTGGATACATGAAAGTGTGTAGGCGTATTGGTTCGATGCGTAGGCCATAGAAAATTGAGACGTCAACCACCCGCAGCGCTTGATGAATACTTCTCATCCTCAGATACGAAAGGTCTTGCGCTGTATTCGTATGATGTGATTCACAATGTCGTGTCACATTGAGAAGTAGTACATTCTATAAATTCATCTTCATTTTGAATGAGCCTTTGTTGATGCTCCAAGACATTCTGTATACATTAAAGTAGGCAACGACAAATTCGGATGGCGGAAAAAAAGTCGAAGAAGCAAAAAAGGGTTGAAGAGGGTGAGTGTAAATATAGTAGTTATATATGAGTAACAGCATACAGAGGAGAGAACGAGCAGGGTGAGGGTAGAATGAGCGGGGGCAATTAATATCACCAGTTTCCACAATGCACTTGCAAATGAAAGGCCTTTGTGACGTATGATTGCGTTACCGAGTGAATAGTTGAGTAATGGCGACCGGCAGTGGGGGCTGCTTTTCGCCGAATCGTCCGACTACCAAGTTATATGGCCGCAATATCTCGCTTCTATTTTTTATACATATACGTGCATGTGTGATATTGTTTTTATGATTTATTCAAATTAGGTTAGAGTGTGGCTGCATGAATATACAACTTGAAAGAATGTTTATGTTATAGGGTCGTCTCGTGTAGGAATTCTATCGAAGAAAAACAGTGATCCCCTACAGGATTCCTTTGTAATACATCTTACTTGGGATCTCACGTTTATTTTATTGTTGTACCATATAAAGATTCCGCGCTTGGCGATTTAAGACCTATGATCTTTTTCACACTTCTTTCGGCACAGACAACTTATATGTTATCGATACGAGAAATTCATTGCCATATGTCAATCATTCTTAACGTAGAAATAAATAATTGCTTTATTATTCATGTATAATGCACCGCGATAATAACCAGTAATATGAAATATGCGATTATGTTTGTGAATTTTTTTACAGAAACGCTTAACGTACCTTTCATCGAGAGCATATAAATGTTAGCTCGGTAATTCGCTTTCAACGCCTTTGACAATGGTAACGTGGAAAAGTATATGAATGCCAACCACGGACGCCATAACACGCTGTCGAAACATAATGCTATTACTTCACTATGGAATACCACATAATTGCGTTAGTGCTGTATGAGTGATTATCAATACTGGGATTAAATTGTATTTTTAAGGCATTTTCTTCTGACACCCAAAAAGTCTCAAGTCCCAAGATAATTAACATTATATTTGAATAATCATTGGATTGTCGTGAGCCTATATGTGAGAATATATGAAATCACGATGTATGACTGTATACACATGTATGGTGTTTTTAACGAAACAATTAAAAAATGAATAAATTGTACATAGTCATATGATGTGCAGTCATGTATTCACATGAAGGATGAATGTGTTGACTCTCGTCCATGGACAATTGACACTCGGTACAAATACACAAGGGATGTTGAAATCCATAGTACATGTTGGATGGCTCAAATCCGTTGAAATACATGCAAATAATTTATCGGGTTGTGCAACGTGGAAAGCAAAAAAGCAGGTGTGAAGCGCAACATGGATTTTACATCAAACGTGGACAAATAAATATACGGATTTGTGCAGCGAACGCTACGCTCGTTAAGCGTCGTTTGTATGTTGCACTCACTTTCGAAGTCCCTGTATATTGCTATGTAGCGTTGTTATACTAATCTTCAATGTAGATGTATATACAAACCACATGTATATACATTTGTATAAATACAAACATAACTCTTTCGTGAACAAATAATAATCAACGCGATGTTAATGCATTTGTATAAGCATTTTCGGTACAGTTGGATAAAAAATTATTAAACATTCGCATCATATAAAACTTATCCACCAGAACATGTATTTAGATAATAATGAATGTTTTTGAATCAATGAGAAGGAGATAATTCAATTTTAATAGATGAAAGAAAATGAAAAATAAGTTGGGAAAGAAATGCACTGGGTAAATGAATGAATAATATGAGGGGTATCATAGGACGAAATGTAATGCGGAATAGAGAGCCATCAACTAAAGGAGAGAAAGAAGGTGAAAGAGGGTAAAAGAGGGTTGGAAAAAGAAAGAGAGTATATACGCAAGTGAGATTCTATGTGGGACTATGAGTAATATGGTCGGGCGGGAGGGGTAAGGGGACTATTTCACCCCCTCTGGGGGACACAGTAGCATGAGTTTGTGGGAGGTTGGAAGTCGATGGGTTGCTCGTGGGTTTTGAGCGCCGGGCAGAAGGGGAAGGGGAGCGAGAATGAGAATGACATGAAAGCGAAAAAGCGGGAAAGGGCAAGGCGAGAGAGCTGAAGAGAAAGGGAAGAAAAGAAAGAAAGGGGAAAAAGGGGAAATAGTGAAGAGAAAAAGAAGAGATGGTGGAGGAATGGAGGGTGGAGCACCAATCCATCAGCTTCCCTCCACCCTCACTTTCCCGCCACTCTCATTTTTCTCTACAGTCCGCGCTCCATCATTCCGCGTCACATCCGCCCCCTTTCATCCCTCTCTGAGTATCGCTGTGCGACCTCAACTCGCTTTTCTCTGATGCTCTTTCCGCGTGGCCATCGTCTTCTTTTCTCTTTTCCATCGTCACTACATCCGGCCACTCCCTAGATCGACTTACTCATCATCATCATCATCATCATCATCACCATCATTATCATTTCATTCACCTTACTATATTTATAATGCATATTAGATGCAACATACTTTATTAATACAATTAAAATCGTATTGTCCATTACTCATAATTTGAACGTTTTTTCGATACCGTGTACATTATTGTAAGATCTGTTTTGATACACTCTTATCGAACATCATTGTCATTAACTATAGTTTTTTTTTTCTTCTTTCATATAGTGACCATAAATATATAAAGAGTTAATCGTATCGAAGATGATGAAAATATTGATAAGAAAGACACTTGTTATCCACTGAATGAAACCACGCACGAATTAATTTAGCGTTAAAATTCATTCTCTCTTTCTGAGGCTTAATTAGGCATGCGTCCCACTTAACGAGTATCGATTAAACTAATAAATAGGGGGAATCCAATCACATATCTTGAAATAACGAATACCATCTGTCTCGACTCGCTACTGACAATAACCACTCTACCAAAATAGACACCCGTGTCCACCTTGTGAAATAACGTCTTTACCCCCTCGTCGAATCCTCATTCTTATGGGAGCAAAGAAAGAGGAGTAAAAAGAGGAAGGCACAAAAAAAAAGGAGAAGGAGGGGAAAAAGAAGATCTAACGCGGTATCTTTGCCTTTTTTTTCCTCTACCTCGTGACAGATGCTTGCAATCAGAAGACATGGAGGAATTCTAGTGAGAGATAAAAATAAAAAGTGCATTATTGAGACACCCCTGATGATTCTTATGTTCAGTATTTGATCGCGTTGAAAGTTTTTAAATTATGATGAACCATTGGGCGAATTTTCTATAATTCTTTTCACATTTGGAAAAAGGATATTTCATTTCTTCCAATAGAATTCATTGACAGAAAATGTTTCCAAACCGAATGTCAATTGCCGAAAGAGTACTCTCTATATAAATCCATAGATAAAGCAGTAGAATAAAAAGAAAGAAAAAAGAGTTCTCCTTATATAAAGTAACATGGTTGAATGCGTGAGTCGGCCATGGTAATTTAATTATCATCAACATCATCATCATTATCACTACCTTCCTATTTTGTTCCGTCCCATCACGTCTCATCGTCAGACTCGTTACATTACATGCTTCGCATTAGCCAGCTACGATAAACTACCAGTGGCAAATGCTTTTCGCACCGTGCAATATATGTATGTGAAGTATAAAGTTATTATGCGTATACGCACATATATATACACACACACACATATATATATATATATATGCAGATATTTTATTGCCGAATATGCGACGCGCACTTTGCCTTCACTGTATTAATTTTCTAGATGCTTATAATTATAGCTATAAATGATTTCCTTTGCGCATGTATGTTATGAACATTTATCAAACGACGAAGGGAAAATTAATTCGCACAAATATAACGAAGAAACCATGCGGAAATTTCAGTGTTCCATTCTCAGTAGCTATTAAAATATGATTTCATTCCGTCATTTATTTAATACCATGTGTGTGTGTATAGATCTCTATCGAAATATCGTGTTGTTTATTTTTTTTCCAGCGAAACTATGTTTTCTAGAATACACGAAATAAGAATATGGAGAGCTGATACACACGTATGTATACGTTATTCATAGATGCATTCAAATTGTGGATACGCACATGTACACATGCATTTATATATATGGAAGAAAAATGTTTTCGATTGGATTTTCAGAGGTGTAATCAAATATACATTTACACAAATTGTGAACGCCTTTCACAGAATTTAGTGTCCCAGTTAACGCGCTTCTCTCTGTTTCCCAACCCTCTTAAAAAAATTTTCATGATGTGGTGCCGAGCCCTTCTACATCATTGGTTGGTTGCCTTCCAGATATATATAGTAACCAACAATAATGATACTTCGAATGTAATACCAGCTTTAATTATATGCTAGACATGTCTTTTGGACATGCAATAGAGCAATCACGGTCAACACCGAATTATAAACGCATACTATTCATCCCATAGCGTAAAAACATTTCACATTTCAGTTGAAAATAACACTCTACACTTTATATTCGTGGGAATATTCAAGAATCAGAGACGTGGTATTATCTTCCTTATAGTTCGCATCAAATGTTTACTCACAGTACTCATTATTATCTGCAATTATACTTTACTCATATAGTTATATTTATATATGTTTCTAATTTTTCCGCACAATTATTCATGGAAAATTTATTCAATAAGCGCTGATATATTTATGTCACCCGAGGCATCTGTATGAATTAATCTGCGTGATACAAAGCGTGATGTGGAAGCAGAGAGAAATTCAATTTAAAACTATTTCCATCGAATTATCTGTTTTACTCAAGTTCTACTCACATTTCTAAAACTATTTCACCACCACAATTTCATGCATTGCGCGAAAAAATATACAGATGCAATAACTCCCGATTATCACTCCATCTATATTTAAAAAGTGATAAGGATAGTATAAATATATTAGCAGAGTCATACTACTACAGGTAATGATGCCATAAATATGATGAACATTTTCTCCTCGCCGATATCAACACACCACAATTCTTCATCAATAAACAAAAATGCGCACATAGGAAATGATATAGAAAATGACGGACTGCATTGAAAAAATTGCCGCCGAGCAAGAAGTAGAGTTATAACATCCCATACTGTGTAGTATAGATATATATGTATTTATATGTATTATGTATGAAACATGTACATATATGTGTGTCGGTATATGCAACGTCAAGTTGTTCAGGGTCGGATAGAGTGAGAAAGGTGGGTCGTTATTAATCTGGTGTCGAGTTGAGCACAGAGTTATATAGGAGCTCAGGAAATGAAACACGAGAAACCTCCCTACGTATTCTCCATCTCTCTCCAGCTCTAGCTCTCTTCCTACACATATACACACAAGAGATACTCCCTTGTTCGCGCTCTTTCCCGTAGTTCGCAAGCGTTCAACTTTGGATGTATTACCAGACCACCGTCACCACTTCCGTGCTACCCTCGGGCCCATCACCCTTACCTTCACCCACATCCTCATCCTTATTCATATACGAGCTTCGGTCAGATGGAGATATAACGATCACGAGAATCACATTTATACGCACGAAAAAGTGCGACAATGCATAGTTTCGCGATTTTCTGCCAACCCTGTCCATTCTTATGAAAATAACGACAATCAAATGAACAATTTAAAGAACATCAGAGCGTTTTGTGGTTACTCACAAAATTCGACGTTGCCACGTGTATCATTATTGTCTTACTATAGTTATTATATCATTTAAACCGCGAACGAGACCACTGGGCTGATTTTTGACTCATATATACTTCTTTCTTTCCACGGCCAGCCATGTAATTATCATATGCTTTCACTTAATTTTAATACATTTATGATGAATCAAATATATGCCAAAATGTCGCTGATAATTTACCAGACATGTGATGAACAAGACAATTTCAATGAAGGTTATTATACTTACTGTAATAAAGTCATACTCTCTTACATCATTTAAAATTTCTATATACTGTGTAGTAGGTTGGTTACTGCGAAATCCTCTCACTGATGTCTATATGGATCTCCGCGAACCCTCATCTTCAGCAATATCTTCTTCAGCTTTCCTTCATAAAATATTATTTGGATTTTTTTCATCAAACGCCAATTTACAAATTATTTGTGCATATATGGCAAGCAGTGTCTGAAGCCACGGACCATCCATCAGGAAAGAAGATCTTGAAATCGGTTCTGTGCTGCGAAAAGTGCAGCATGTAATGCAAACTCTTAATGATCATACGAACGAACGAATAAAATAATGAGTTTGAGAAAAATCGTAGCATTTATTTTTTATGTCGCTAATCGGAAGCGAGAAAATCCGCTTTGTCATCATCGTTGAATAAAAAGTTCGTGGTCAGCGATCCAAGTAAGAATTCGAAATGGGTAACATCAATGACTATGGAGACTCGCACTTACGTTACAAAAGATACAGAATGGAAGACATAGAAAAGGCAGCTGCGCATCGTTTTTGACTCTTTGGACGTACATCGTTGCGATGTTGCGCGGGTTTCCTTACACATAACAAAAAAAGGCATTCGATCGTTTGACATTTGACGAATTACAGGGTCTTGGGGATTTTTACCCCCCTACCTATATCCACGTCAAGCTTCAACTTACAAAGAACAAAGACATCAAGTTGATGAATGTCAGTCACATATACAACACCTCATGTCTTACAGCCAGTGGTATAATAATGATCAGGAAAACTCTCTTGTTGTTTTTCGGCTCAGTATGGCTTTTGACACGCCCTTCCTCACCTAAATGTGCCTCACCTTTTTAGTACGATATACTTTGTATTCTTTTATCGCTGGACAAGACAAACATCCCGATCACATCATGCATATTCACTTTAAAAACAGCAGACTAAAAACAGAATCAAATATGTCCAACATTCTTTACAATGGACACACAAAAGTTCAAGTTTCACCAGTTCACTCAATCGGCCATGTCACTGTATATTGATATGAAATATGATCATACAGCATATACATATTTGATTTCATTATGCATCTCTATTATTGTGTTCATATTTTTGTCGATAAACATGTAAGATCAATCAAATATTATTCAAATTGCTCAAGTTAGCGATATGAAAAGTTTTGTTATCTACTCCGTGCGAACAAAATGTCGTCATATCATAAAATACACCGATCATGAAAAAAACAGTTCTTTTTCCACTTGGAATGTCTGGCCATATCAAGGTAGATTGAAGCGAAAGGCAGAAACCAACTAAGCCCTACACCAAATACAGATCGAACTCAGGGTCACAGTGTTCTTGTGTCGTTTCTATCATGACATGAGATAGCGAGTAATCGTAAAATATCCACTAGGGTTGTTAGCCGCCACGCTGGACCACCTTTGAAGCTTGGGGAAATATCAATATTTTTAACTTAATATTTCTTGATAAACTGCATTGGTGTAGAATTAAAAAAATGGCATACTCTCATATTACGATACAAAGCCCGAAAGTTGGATCCTCTGACGTGCGTGATGTAAAGGCCGAGGCGAATATACGGCTATCAAAAATTTTCAACGCGTTTGCGCGCCTCTCTGCTTTATTTTAATGTTTTCCCTGTCGCTGAGGCGCACATCTACATTGTCATTTTTTTTGTTTTTTGCAGACTTCCAAGTCTAATCATGAGATAAATAAGTTTTCAAAGTTCCAAAAAATTTTGTCACGTCGCTTTATTATATTTCATACAATAAATTCTCCTCTCTGATGCTTGATTATATTGCATATGTGTTAACGAATTCTCAAAATTTTGTTAAATACTTCTGCGTTAAATGAGGAAATAAAAAAAGAAAATGATACGAAAAGTGAGAAATATGGTTGAAATTGAATAAATGTGTATGAACGTTTTTCCGAATGAGAAAGGTGAAGAATTAGACCGAACTAGATTGACGTGACTAGCAGCGATGTTGGTGACCTTGAAGCGATTTATGGCCGGCCTATTGTTCACTTTAGTCTGAGTCAAGGTCTTCTTCGCGGTATGAATTAAATTTTCTTTTACACTGCGTGAAATATCCTGCATGCGGTAGTGCACTACTGTAAACAGCAGAATCTTCCATGAATAATAGGTTGGGAATTCGGTCGGCGAACATATTGTTGAATTTTCGTTGAAAAGATATAGTCCAGGAATATTTGGAGTATAACCAAAAGATACGATGCATTAGATATATGTAACGTTCAGTTTGCCATCAACTCTGAGCAGTTTTATTTATATTCATGTTTGGGTTTATGACGCGCAGTATACATATGAGGAGCAAAAGCGTAATTAATACTGTTGCAATCAAAAAGAAAACACAGCGCTGTGAAAATATTTTCGGCGTTTTAATTTTGTATAAAAGCTAAAATCAATTTCCATGACACACTATATATTTTGTGTTAAATGGAATGTTGTTACGAGCGGTCCGCAGGAATTAATTCGGAGACGTAAAAGCTGAAATAAAATAGAAAAAACATGGGATACACCTACCGTGTACATATATATACATATATATTTTATATACATGCAGGGATATACATAGGTACATCAGCTTGTTCGAACCAGTGGCGCGTTATTCTCTTTCCGTGCTCGCTAAAATTAGAATGATACTTTGATAAAGGGGATCCGCATCCGCGGCATCAGATGATATGTCAGGTGTTGGCTCAACGGCATATACAGTAGTTCTAATTAAAAAGCCATACGGGCTGGACACTATCACGCTTAAACCCTCCAATTGTGTCTCGCTCCTATACGCTCCTATACGCTCCTATACGCTCCTATACGCTCCCATACGCATTTCGGCATATCTACTTGTTATCGTCGTTACTCATGTCCTCATATTATTGTTATTTTTTTTGCATGCACTCGCTTTATAATAACGGCTGTATGAATATATATATATATGTTTTATATGTCGAGAGAAACATGCAGGGAGACACGTCCGGGGCTTCTATCCAATAGCTGTCGACTTTGTTTCAGCAATTTTTCAGCAATATTATTGAAATAAAAGTTGGCTGTTGTATTTTTCCATAGCGAACGCAGTTGACGGGCCGGAAACATAAGAATAATAATAACAATAGCGATGATGGTGATGATAAATATAAAAAAAGTAAAAGAGCGTATCTAAGAAATCAAAATGGAGGTTGTCAGCCGGAGGCATGGCATGTAGGACGGACGTGAGTGACATCCCCTTAACGACGTGCCCTTCCAATCCGTCGTCCACGGACCCCCTAAACTGAACTGAATTGAACGGATCCCACCCCTATGAGTGTTACGCTGCTATACGGCCCAGTGGAGACCTACTCGTATTATCCACAGTGACAGCACAGCGAAGTTATTAATGACCGCGACAGTGACAAATGACGAACTGTCGGCGCAAGCAAGACTGATATCATAGCGGTCTTCGCCTCGTCTCGCCGCTCTTCTCCATGTCATTGGCTCTCTTTCTCCAACTACATTTCCTATCTTCTCTATGTACGTCCTGATTCTCCTGCCACATCTCGCATCTCATTCAGCCTTTCGTCATCGCGCGTCATCTCATCCCAGTTTCTCCATCCGAATAAGCCTATATTTCTTTTTTTTCTCCCGCAAGCTGTATCATCATTTATTTTTCCCCAACACCCTATCTATGGCATTTGTGTATTTTGGCGCGTACAATAAACAATCGAGCCAATTGAATCCGCATTCTCCGTCACATATAAACCCTTATCTCAACCTTATTATTATCCAAATCCATATTTTGTTTTGAAGTCAAACAGATTGACTTTAAAACTGTATGGATGAAAGAAAATATCCTTATATGTCAAAATATACTCGTGACAAATGGAATGAATTTTGGAAATTATATCGGGGTTTTAGTCTCCCTGTTCAGGCGAAGCTTCAATTAGTTGTACTTTTTATGGTTCTTGTTCGTAATTTCATGACTGGAAATGGTGAGAAACACTATGAATACATCCGTATGTTCATATATAAATGAAAGACTTCATGAGGTGATGGAAAAGAAGGAAAAGGAAATAAAATACCAACGAAATCAACGGAATTAACGAAATCAGCTTGATGCTTGTGTACAGAATCAAAATAAATATATTTACAGATTATCCACGGCAATAACTCATGGACGGTTTGAATAGGCGGCAGGGGGTCTCTTCGATTTTTATTTATTTTTTTTTTTTCATTTTTTATTCCATCTCTCTCTTTTCTGTTCATATTCTCTACGCCTTTGCCGCAGGCGTCATAGTCAGGAGAATGTACGTTTTACTGCTTGATATTCTACATGGTTGCTCGTTCCCTTTCCCGTTTCACCGCTTCGACAACTCTCGCAACTTCAACGATCGTTGCTTCTCGCTCTTTTTTTTCTTTACTTCTCTTTTCACTATCACCTCGACCAAAGCCATCTTCTCTTTCTCCACTCCATACGATCGTAACTTCATGCTAAGGCTGCTTGATCCACCCCTCTGCGCGACGTCATCCTCTCTTATGATATACCCCGTCGCTATTCAAACCTTTATCATACATCTCTCGTCATACACTCTTTATTCTTATCCGTCAGGACGTTGAACATTTTGATTTTCGTTTAATCTTTTCTGTTTAGCAAACTTCAGTTGATAATTTATATGTATTAATTCAACCTTACCTTCCATACAATCGTTGTATTTGTACACAGGAGATGAGAATAAATAAATGACTATTTGAATTCAAAGTTGCATTGGGAATATGTGTACGGTCGGAATAATCATCAGACTTTAAGATCATTAATATACATCTATCCAATCAATGAGTAAAGTCACGAAATTATCGATTAGATTCTACCCATTCAAGTGGTCTAATGCTTCACGAACATAGGGATTATATGTATTGCCCTATTTGGAAATAAACTGAGGGAAATACGAGAGAAAAGGGGCGCATTACACCGCGTATACATATACACATATACCCATACAATGATGATTGTGTGTCGCCATCATGGTGCACAGTCGTACGAACACGCGATCTTGATCGGCTCATGAGTGTGGAAATCCCTCGTGGTAGCCTTGGGGCTGCTCAGAGACATCAACGTGATTGTGTTTCTTGAACGCGAAGGGATTCCATTATACCGAGGGTAAAGGAAACCCCTCTGCCTTGCAGTCATTCCACCCATTTTGGTACTCCGAACCACCCTCGACAATGTCAATCTTGGAATTTCATTGTAGTTTTTCATGGAAGCCACTTATTTACTGGCCATTCGGAGAAGAAATCACTATAAAATTCAATATAACACTTTTTCAAATAGAAAGTGCAAATTTTTCGTAACATAAGTGCTAAACAACTACAATATCCCTCTACAGACGACTGTGCAATGTATGTAAACAACTGGTACGCACAAGTCTCTATATCCTCGTTTTCATTAACATTCCACGAATTCTGTAACGAATTAAATTACTTTTGCATTACCAGACGCTAATGGATGTTGGTAGCTATGGAGGATGCAGGGATATATGGAATGGATAGAGAGGTGAACGATTGGATGAGTAGGGTTGATTTCAATAATCAATATAGACCTGGCGAGTTGCAGCGAAATATTCTATATGCATATGCAAAATTATAACCACATCAATTCTATATGCGTGTGTGTATGAAAAAAAAAATCAAATTCCTGCATAAAACTTGTTTTATTGTAGAATCAGTAGTGTGAAAATATATATAAAATATGACGTAACTAAAATGTATCAATGCGGATATATACAAAAACAAAGACGCTTCGCGTAATTTAGTGTGTATTCCGATTCAACATGTATACCAACAGAATGGTGAATATAGAATTGTACAATTGAACGGGAGAGACAAATAGCGGGAGCGAGAGTGGAATTGGGTGCGATTGAGAGAGCGACGAGACGGGAAGGGGGTGGGTAATGGCGTTTGCTGGGAGTGACATGAGGCTAACCAAGCGGAATCACGAGTTCTCTGAAATCGAATCCATGCGTCACCTAAGCTGCCAACACCATCCGCAAGCTCGCAAGTTCTCAAGAGTCTCGTCGTCGTGTGCATTCGAACGAAATCAAAAGTTATATACTCATACTCACTCCAATACATTTTTCATCATTTGTTTTAGCATTTGATACACTTTTTTCCACAATAGCATTATTTTATTATTATTTTCAGTTCCAAATGTTTGGATCGGATACTGTGCTAATTATACCTCCTCAAACCACATTCAAGAATGACAAAACGAATTTGGATGTTCGAAATGGCGCTACTTTCAAGAAATGTTTGGTATTTTTTTTTTTTTTTCACTTTTTCAAGAGACGAGGAAAGATAACTTGTGAGATATACAATCTGTACACTATGAGAAATTGAGGGGAAACAATTGATTATTCGTGTGATGAGTTATTTTATTGATTCACATTCCCAAAATGTGGACTAATCAAACACATCAGATATCTTCATAGTTATATATTTCTTCACCCATGTCAATGTGAATGCATAAATATATATATTTAGTCTTATATGACATTCACGTGGTATAAATAATGCCAGCACCGCATTATCTATTGTTGAGCTCATTCCATTTAATATTGTATTCTAGAGCACAAACAAAAGGTAAAATGCGAATTAATGTACTCGATTTATCACGCTTTTATGCCCTGCTGGGATGCGCGCGGACAACCGTCGAGTCTGCGACTCTGTCGCATTTTCTCTGTTTCCACTTTATGCCTATATTTGCTGCTATTTCTCTCCTATACTGTTCTCTCACTCTGCCATTGTTCAGATACCATCATTGTCATCTCTATGTACATTTCGCAACTTTTCCGTCACTACCAAAAACACTAATTCATTAAATTCCCCTATTATTCGCCTTTATCACCGCTGTCTAATTTTATCATTGCATGTTGATCAGTATATCATTTTTAAATTAATATTGCAGTATCAATTCACAGAATGTCTGCCCGATGACGTCTAAATTTCCGGACGAATTTTTTTCTTTCACGATATCTCGTAGTTATATGAGAGTGCTCTGCTCTATTCGTATAACTGAGAAAAAAGCACAAAATTGAGAACTAGCAGGTGCCGATGATGATAGTCCTTTCACTCTTCACGAGATGCTTTTTTACTACCTTTATTTGCATGAATGTGTATGTGTATGTGTATGTGTATGTCTATATAGCGTGCGTTCACTGGCTTTGCCCTGTATACATATACATATATATATATATATATATATATATATATATTTATATATATTAGGGGTGAAGCATTCGATAAACTGGGAAATCCGCCGACGAAATGCCACGAATGCCACTCACTCGATGCCAATAAATCTCAAATCTTGTGCCAACTATCGTTGCTACCTCCGTGTATTTTTTGTCAGTATAATGTCGCCTGCTCCATTCTTGAATCATTTTTGCAATTCCTCGAACTGTCATAATATCACTTTTGTCTACATCTATAGCTACATTAAAATGTTGGAATTCGCTGAAGTCGAGCTTTTTGGTGAATTGTGTGCTCAGTGGAGAAACATAAATTTTATATACTCTCTATATAATTATAATAAAATCATGAATTTTGAAAGAGAATGATGAGTATATGTCAATAATGTTATAAATTATTTATTGTAGTGTATTTGGAAAATTCAATTATATATAGAAGTATTACCGCACCCTCAGTATATAAAAGAGGGAAGAGTATATTGATTATCGTAAAATTTTGTTGTCATATATTTCGACCGCATAGATTCACAGTGACTGTAATGAAAGCGTAGGTCGAGCGTAAACTTTAGTTTTGTGTGCGCAACTATATGTCTTATCCATTTTATTGTGATACTTGCCAACAACATTTTCTTGCACGTGAAATAAAAGCCGCGTGATTTGTCTTTGATTTACGATTGCCTAGCTATAAGAACCGAGTGCCGTTACTGCTCTATTCTTCGTCTCACTCACATTTACGCGTTATGAGAAGAAATTCCACATGGGTTGAACAGAACCGCACCACCGGGGTGGTCTACAAGATAGACAGCGTGAGAGTTTACACCAAGAATAATCTCTCCGGAGAATGGAGGGGAATTGGAATAGAAAAAACCTAATGAATGTCATTGAACGATTCAACTCGATAATAAATAATGTAGAAGTGAAGGGAAAAAAATGAATCGTTCGATTTGATTTGTTTATTTCGTTATCTTCGTCTATCAAAAGCGAGATTATATTAATGATATGTCATTTATATAGATTATTGTATGTGAGCACGCGTGAAATTATCCGGGATATTTATTATCACTGAAACAACAGAACAAATATAAAATATTGTACTTCATTGATAAGACACTGTAGTACAGTAGGAGGTATTTGTTTGTGTGAATAAAACCGACAACAAAAGACTGTGAAATCATCAATCAATATGGCCAAATGAGGCTGTCAGCAGAATTCATTAAGCTACTTATCCATTTTTCATTATTGGAAATCGCAGACTTTGCTCTGTGTTTATCTCACCCACAGCCTAATCATTATGGTTCTCCTGACACCAAGCCAAATGATATGTTTTTCCTCTGAATTCGTATCATTCATTATATTATTGTACCACGCTTAATGAGAGAGCATTTCACTCGTTATTACAATTTAACTCAATACTATTTATAGTTTTGCAGAATAAATTTCAGTTCTTGCATAATATCATTTTTCTTCTACACATTCTATATGCGGGGGAGGAGAGGAAGAATCATGCTATTTGTGAATGAAACGAGAAAAATTAGAAATTATAATTTTCATGATGCACTGATGATTAATATCGATTCATACGGCGCAAATACGATGAGAGTTAATGCATAATTTGGATAACAATCTATATTCTTGCAGACATCAATACAATATATCAAATATATTAAACATAAATATACTTCTAATATATTTTACGAATTTAAGTGAAAAATACTGAATGCATGGTCAATATCACTGTAATATGTATCGTTTCGTATTCATGCGGTTGCATGTAAAATGTGCCGTTTAGAGTCAAAATTAAAATGGCTCGTTTCCCACATCCGTAAACTCTATTTGAATTTGAAAGAAACATAATGTCCTTGACCATTGGCAATAAAATGAAGCGATGAAAATATCCGTTTAGGGTTTGTGTACATATATAGTGGCTATGTGATTGCAAAGTTCCGACGGTGAGTGCGGGCGGGCAATTTTCAACGCAAGGCTTGAACTGCACTCTTTCGTTACGGAGATATGGAGTTATGCAAAATGAATGTAGGCTGATACCTGCCCATCAAAATGCAGCATACAATTTCGACCTGTTCCAAAATTTTGACCGTCGGCTAATCCTTCCATTCTGCAAATGACCTCAACGATCCACCTAACATTCACCTACGAATATTTTTCTATTGTTCACGTTTTGAGTTATTGCTTGGAATGAAAAGGCTTACGAATGAGTAGTGCACATTCTTTCATTATCATCCGTCCGTCATTGTGTCTTCAAAGTTAACCTGTTTTCAAATTTAGTGTTTGCGTTTTTACACTATTCTTCCTGTTTCTAGATGTAAATTATGAAATTGAAGGTCACACTTTACAAGAGTTTAAATGGAAAGCGAGGTCACAACTCGTTGGAGGATGTATAATGGAATTAGTGTGGGTCAGTTGCGAGTACAGTGTGCGGGTGTATGGCCGCGTCAGACTTCGAGATCGCTCAGAGATAAGTTGGGTAAAGTTGTTGGATTGAAATACAAGTGCATCCTCATGGAGAATGAGTGGGTGGATGTGGGTGACGGAAGAAGATTCTTGTCTGTGTGCATGTAGATGTCTACATTAAGAAACAACATTTGTTCATAAGAGTTTTAAGTTCTTACAAGAGAGTTATTTTTCTTTTCCTGTACCACGAATAAATCTTCTGCTTACTGGTGGAAAAAAATTGAAAGAAAACAATAAAACTTTGTGGCAACAATTATAATCGTCTTGCAATGAGACACATTGAAATCTTGAATATAACATTTTGCATCAGACAAATATGAAATTCGTTAAAGTCAATTTCAGAAGAATTATGATAGTATTGTCAAGTAGGAAATTTTTTGCTATTAGCAGAACTATACACAAAAGCGATGTGCAGAAATTCGCTGAAACTGCATGGGATTAAAGTACAATTGTTTCGAAAACACCATAAACATTATTTTTGCATTGATACATTGACATGAGTTTGAGGCGTTATTCCAATCTTTAACCAATTCTCATATTTTTTTAATCGTGTTTTCCATTATCATTAGTCGTTATTGAGAATGACATACAAGAACCAATGCTTTTCGATTTTTCTTCGCATAAAAAATATCAACCCAAAGTCTCACACATAAACCGTATATCAAATGAATAAAATGAATGAATATTGAAATATATACAGCGCTCGTACATTGGAAGAAATAAACTGAATTCCTTTGAAATAATTCAAGCATTCTAAATGTTACGAAGTTTTTTTTTATTTTGACAACATGGGAAAAAATACTTCGAACGATTATTTTGACATGCCGCCATGGCCGTTTGGCACTGTTTCTCCTCAGCCGCTTTGTAGTCATATTTATATAATTAGAAAAGTCACAGGAACTGATTTATACTGAGAAAATATAAGTAATAGCATATTTTTTATCTAAGCATACCTCAGACATTTTTTTTCACAAGTTTTTTCGTAACTTTTGCTGATGGTTGTTCTTCAGTGAATGTAAACAACTACTAACCATAATTTGCATAAGAATTCATGGAGTACTGAAGAGATATTAGAAGGTAAAATTCATTTGGATTAAATTTTGCAATCTTTCGATGTATAAAACCTCAATTTTGAATGTGTTGTCTAGTAACTTTTGCACAAATCGCATGATGAAGAAAATTTGCTCAATAAAGACAATAAACTCCTACCTCACTTCAATTTGTAACAAAAAGTAGAGGAGTAGTTCAGTTCTAGAACAGACAATATCATTCGCGTTGTGATGGTGAACAGTATACGTTTAGAAGCGTCGGCCGTCGGCGATGACGTTCGTCTCTCACAACAATATTTATTCTTCATAAATTTCGCGTATTATCTTTCATATTAATTAACATTCATCTATTTAATAACTATGCTCTGATTTCATGATACCTCACCGATTAGCATACCTACACATATATTAATAAAATAGTTGTTTCGAACAATTATCTATTGCCCATAGTATTAGCGGAATATTCTCCTTGTTTTTTCCACAGTGAAATGAGTTATCAAATTACCCACAGCTATTAATCATATGAATATATATATATATATTGCAAAAATATGATGACGTTGTCATATATTGATAATTAATATAACTCTAAATACAAATGAGTGTAACACTTATCCATGTTATCAAATTATCGTTTCGTACCTTTGGTATGAATGTTCATACAATTTTAGTAGATAAACAAGATTAACGGGGAAAAAACATTGCGACGATTAAATTTCCTACGCACAAATCATATTTACCGAGATAGCTGGCAGCCAAGTGTCACCCATTGGCAATTTACACAGGATATGTAAGAACCCGCTTTGACTTTATATACATGTATCTCTACCATTAGCAGTATAGGAAATAACAAGTACAAACAGAATACCGTGTGATTGAAGTTTGAATAGCGAAATTAACATTCTTCCATAATAATTAAATGCAAGCAATTGATTCATGTCATATTTATAATATAATGATAGTGCTTAGCTCTTTTTGTACTTGCGAGTACTATTATCGGTAATTTGAGCGTTGTCAGTGCAAACAAAGAAAAATGATCGTAATTCATGTTTTTGTGACAAATTTTGTTCATACGCCAGAATTTAACAGTTCCCGACATTCGCATAATGAGTTTGTTTCCAAAAGGGCACACATTTGGGCATTCAAACGGTAGGGCGAAAATATTTCGCATTTCGTATAGGTTTATAAATGCGCATACATTTATTAAGGCCACTCACGTTGTCCCGGGTTGTATTTTTAAATGAATGTCGCGTGACGCGACACCGCGGCGCTGTCGTCAGAGCGCTACGAAAAGTGAAATATTCGCGTCGTATTTTCACGTACTCGGTGTGGACAAATGGTTTCGGTGCGTCTGACGGATACCAGTAATGTCACACCAACGGTGACTATAATGGAAAAGGAAAAATTCTGTCAAATAACTAATATATTCCTCATAAATCAATACAATATACATTACCAAAAATCGTTACATATATGGCGCTATATCTATCTGAATTTCTTCGGAATAACAGAAGCCTAAATAAGTAATAATATAGATGAACATGTATATAAAATCCTTCGAGTCGAAAGAATCGGTATAGATGTCAAGTGTAACAAAAGAATATTTATCTTCAATCAAACTATTATTAAAATTATATAAGCGAAAAAATGTGGTAGGCTCTCAAATAAGCACCAAATGCTCATGCGATTTCAATCATCCTTTGAACCGTTTTCAACAGCAAGGGCTTTCAAGTGCACTCAACACACATATATCACTATCACCACACTCAATGTACAAATTACAATTACTGTCATCATCTGCGTTAATCATTGCGATTATTAACAGGCGATGGTGCGTCTAATCGAGACTCTACCTTATGCATATAAGTAAATTACAAAGTAGTAAAAAATTAGAATAGAAAATAAAAATCCACTCATGATAGAAAAGTCATAAAGTTTCACATGAAATATTGCTACATTATATATATATATATATATATATATTTATATTCATATAGTGACGATGGCACATAGAATCGGAATACGACCCACTGGCAATACACATATACATATATATCCCCTCTTGCCGCGACGCATTTTAGCTCGGTCGCGTTCTCTCGCTTGGTCCAACCTCCCAGAATCCGGTCGGGTCTGGTCGGTCAGGATTGTCAGGGGAAGAGATGGATCATCCATCGCGGCAGCAATGAATCATGGGAGTGCTAGCTGCCGGCGAGAGAGAGCGAACAGCCCCAACTGTGTGTGTGCGTGTGTGTGCGCCTGTATGGATGTTCACTATGAATATATATAGATATAGATGGTATAATATACATGGTCAAGGGAAAAGCCCGCGCGAGCTGAGCGAGAAAAAGGGGATATGGCAGGATTGCAAAGCGGGGGCGGCTACGAAGAGAAAACGTGTGTATATATATCTATATGTGTATATATTCGTATGAGGTAGGGGCTATACAGAATGGTTTCCGGAAGTCCGTGCGCTCCATTTTTCAAAAAATAAAATGCGACCGCAGCGCCAACTTCCCTCACTGTTGTTTGGTTCACCCTCCAAAACGTTTTTCGCGCGGAAAAAGGTTATATGCTTGTATGAAAGCTATATTACGTTGCTGAAAACTCAGCATCAATCGATAGGAAAAAAGCTATTTATATCGCAAGAATTGTATGTGGAACTATCATGTATATATATATTTTCGGAACTAGTATGTATTCTGAATGTATGAACATCTGACACTTTGTTTTATTCATATCTGCCTGCTTGCTCAAATTCTAAAATTTTTGTTGGTATATAGACGACCATGGATATCAGTAGTTGAGTTATCAAATAGATTACCAAGACGTCAATCTAACACATCTATTTGCGATAACGATCAACGAAATCAATACTCTTGAGTGAAAGTATGATAATTCGATAAGATGAGCTATATCTTATTTCATGGTTAATGATGAAGACGAGCTGGATGAAAGGGGGATGCGGGAGATGAAAAGGATATCCAAGTGCCGCGTCGCACCATGGCGTGACACAGGGTTGATGACGAGTTCACTCAACGTCTGACGTTTTACCGACCAAGTAATTAGTGCTGTGAATATTTTGTCACTCACCTAGAACACGAGCCCTTCTTTCATCATCTCAAAAGTCAACTGACAGACTTATCTCTCACATCTTGATTAAAATCTATTTGTTATTCCATGAGCCCCACTTGAAATAACTCCACCAACATTTGTTTTAATACTCATGAAAAACGAATTAATAGACATGTTAACGTCAACGTATGTAAACATAAATTAGTATTAACATAACAAGGTAGTTTAAAATCAATAGATTCTACAGAATCTATAAATATTGCAGACAGTGAAGAAAAACTATGACAATAGGATGATCACACTTGTTTCTCTCAGTGAAACAAACTCCTCCACCTGACTGAATAAACGGAAACACTGACAAGTACTTGTTGTCCACATCTATTCAAACGTGAAACTGATGACAATTTCGACTCTCTGAATTCAACGAGAGCCGATATGCAGGTGACTTTACGTATGTATATATGTATGTATATGTTAACGTTTAGTCTTAGAGTTACAGTTGAGGTTTGTGCTGAAGGCTGTTGCATTGAAAGTGTAAAATTTATGAGGAGCTTCCGAATAATATGAGACAACTACTGAAATTTGTGGACTCACCTTGGGAACAGTTGGAGTCTTCATGTGTATATATATATGTATACTTATAGGCAAGCAATGCTGTAAGATTCGTATGGGGTCCGAGGGATTATGTTTGATGCTTGCATGCACATTGACCTAGTTACATCATGTCACGTTACAATACCACAACAGTACAGACAATGCGACTGTGAGCCATAAATTGCTACAGACGTCATGGAAAAAAGAAATTCAGACGAAAATTGTGAAGTAATTCGAATTAGTCATGAGTCGTGTTTCTTCAGTTAAATTTTCAACTACATTTTGTAAAAACAGAGAGTTTTATATGGCGATTATGGAATAATGTGGACAGTCCGACGAATTTTGGGAAAACATTTTTTTTTAATCTATGAAGATGTAAAAAAAAATGGATGTGTCGAAATGAAGTGGTATATGAGAATATGTAAAATGAGAATGAAAATCAAGGTCAGTTTGCGTGGCAATGTCGGGTTAAAGCCAAGAACGCAACAGAGAGCGTGAGCGTAAGCAATGAAAGCAAGAGAGCAGCAAGTGGCTCGTACGTCAGCCGGTGGCTCGTAAACGTCAGCGGCGGTGCTCGTAAACGTAAACGTGATGCTATAAGGGGGATTCACGGGGGTGTGTAGTAGTCAGTGTGTATATATAGCTCTTTATACATATGCCGTCGCGTAACCAGCACTATCGTGAATATTGAGCGATCAAATAATATATTTTTTTAAATTTCAAAACTTTTCAATATCTAATTTTGTTGATTTAATGAGAAAATGATAATTCTAATCAGTGTAATACATTACAAGTGTATAGGAGGTAAACTCAAATTTGAAAGAAAATGGATGGCATGTCATTACTGGATAATAATGATGACTGATGACTAATGAAAACGCAAGCACACGACTGATGGGTGGATTCGAAGCTAAATGAAATGAATTTCAGAAAGTTGAATTGAAGGGTGAGAGTGGGTGAGAGATGAAAGGGTTGTTGAAGGGATTATTGAATGGTATGAACAGAATAACGGTAGTGATTAAAACAGACTCCACGAATCTGGGGTATCGCCAAAACGGAGGATTGCACAACCAAATGGTGGTAATGGAGACGAAGGTGGGGTAAGACACGAAGTGGAGATGAACGCAGCTGAACGGTTAGGGGAACGTAGACAGTGGCATTCTGTGTTTAATCATGTCCGAGCAACGGAGGGAATTTTCGTGAAGGGATTGGGATTTGCATAGCTACGGAGATCACGTGAATTCACATGGATGGGAATAGTAGATATATATACATTGCCTATAGACATTACTGAGTTAGATTAATTTCCTGTGGAAGGGTTGTGACTCCGGTTTGAGAGTAAGACAACCTCTAACTTTATAAAACATGAAATTGTTTGGAATCCTGTCAAGAATAATATCGCTACAAACATTTATTTCATTCTATTTAAAAGTCGTAATTAAAATTTGTTCAGATCCCCACAAAAGGAGAATTCAATTTATTTTGATTTAATAATGGAAAAAAATTGAAATAACATTATGATGTTGTGTAAACCTGCAGAAGTTGATGGTGTGATGAACTTGTGTATGATGAAAAGAACTGAAGCCAAACGGAATAATATCTCAATCATGTATGAAGAACGTGGTATGATAATTTACACCGCCACCCAGTAGATGTTCACTTATATGATTGAACCAGTTGAACACCAATGGTGAAACAATAATGCCACGAAAAAATGGCCAAAATTATGATAATGATCCTGGGATGTTTTTAGTTAAGACATTAGATGACGTATATAATTTTGGATGAAAGCAACCATCGTGTAAGTAGAGACCACTTGCAAATCGATTCTCGCGGCTCGTTTCCCCATGCTCACTCGCACATTAAATGTTATCATTTTTTTTTATCTCCATCGTGATAATAAACTTTACCTCAAATTATGTAGATGGTTGTGCATCATTATATTGCATTAAAGAGCCTCTTTTCTTCATTTTTTCTTCTGCAATATCTTCAGTGACTGCGTGCATAATTTCATTTACGAATCGATTTGTGCAACCTGCATTGTGGCAAAACTCAACTCTGACAAAAGCCCATTGAAATAAAACGGCTATCAATACACCAAGACTTGTTCATCATATCTCAAACTGTTTAAACGTGAATAAATACATATAAGTATTGACGCGTCTACATGGAAGCTGAGGAGAATGTGGTGAGTGTAAGTACATTGGACGAAGAGTGGGATAATAATCCTGAGTCTCGATCAAAATTATAGCCGTCGATAAATGAATAGTTTACGAGCAGCGAAAATCGCTTGGGTAAAATATCGTCCCGCCGCGTGGAGACGTGCCGCTCGAGTCAACCCCACTTTCCCAATGCCCTTTATCGAACTAACCAGATTCTCTCGCTCTCTCTCTCTCTCTCTCCCTCACACTTCTTCTTCTTCTTCACCACTTCCTCAAACACATTCTCTTTCTGCCATCCTCCCAATTCTCTCTCACACCCTACTCCACCTCATGTTTTCTGGACCAAAAAAGGAGAAGGAAATAATAGTTAATCAAACCTGGGGTACCGCGAGTGTCGAAGACAAAAATCATGCTGTTACAGATAAATTTTGTTTCATAACCGTAAATATCCACCAAATATTGTTATTTCGACCATCGAAATTTTTTATCTAATTATATTACAGACTATAATCGCAACTGATGTCATTTTTTTTTTGTTTGCGTTTTTTCTTCTCTAAATATTATACTTGCCATCGAAAGTCGATAAGTGGCTTTAGAGGAAAAAATGAAAAGGACGAATGGAGTGGAGTAAAGAAAACAAGTATGATAAAAGTATTATTCAGGTTGACACACTATCTCCTCGTGAGCAACGGCGTGCTGATGGATGACAAATGGTTCCTCCACAGCAACGTGTTTCTCACTGAACCCAGCTATAGAATCATATATATACGCATAAGGATGTATGTTTGTATATGTGTATGTGTTTAATATATAGGTGATCAGGCGCTCGTGTGTAGAAAGAGGTTGGGAGATGGAGGCTGCCGTTGCCGCCACCATCTCCCAGTGACGGTAATGAAAGAGTGAGACAAACACAAGCAGACGATAGTGGCGACAAGAGATGAAATGAGACGCGGGAGGGATGAACGCGAATAGATGAACGAGAAGATGTGTGTGTATGCGTGTGTGTGTATCTGTGTTCATTCGAGAAAGGGAACGTTAGGTGCGGATGCTTGTATATACGTTAGTTTAGGTGGCTCAAGGGGGTTGAGGGGTTGGTGAACGCACGGGTCGGCAGAGATAAAGTGGGACGTCTGATCCTCCGACAAGCGAGCAAAAAGATCCTCGCGCTTCAAATCCCAAGAGACACGGAAGCCGGGTGAGACTGAAGGAAAAACTCCTCTAACGCCCAACACCACCCGCCGCTCTCTCCTCATCCGACCCCCCTGTGACCTACACTCACATCCACCTTTTTCACGAAAAGACACCTCCCTTCGTATCCTTGTCTCTGTCTCACCACCCTATAGCTCTTGCCGTATCCTCACTGCGGGTGAAAAGAAAGTTTGAAGCAAAAGAATCTACTTCTTCTTGTTCGCCTTTTCCTCTGCTGTGCTTCTTTGCTTCTTTACTTCACATATACCATTTTTAACCTCATATACTACACTCTTTCACTACCATCTTATTTTATTCTCCTTGCTCCCACACTTTTATCCCGATAAGTATATTTTCCATCCAGTTTTCACAAACTTCGTGAACGCATTTACTCTATGAATGCATAAATATATATACGCGTTATTGATACAGGTAAAACGAAAACAGCCACATTCAATATAATTCAGATGGAAATACTCAAACGCATTACACAAACTGTGTAAAGTTTGTTGTCAGAAACTGTATTGGTTGTGATAAATATTTGAAATCGGATACCGATATATTGTTTAAGTGGTCATTTGTTCTGTTCGTGAGGGGATTTTCAGCAATGGCCAGTTTCAAGTTTTATTAGTGTTTAATATGTTTTCAGCTCGATAATAATAGTCGATTAGAAGACGTGAAAAAAAAAAAAAAAAAAAACAAAATTAAGTCATGGGATACTAGAACTTATGAGTAAAAATTTCACGATGTCCAACCAATCCAATAAATCCTCATGGCAGTAAACCAAACTGTTTCGTTATATCTCAATCATCCGAATGAAGTGTGGCGAAGCATAAATTTTCTGGCCGATACGAAATGTTTATACGAACGTTTTGATTTCACTTCAGTCTCATGCTCATATGAGGAAAGACTTTTGCATAAAAGTACTTCTCCATTAATCAAATTGCCGATTTGTAAATAACTATTGTGTGTTTTCCTTAAAAAATAAAGGAAACACCTAAGCAAGAACAGATTCGGGAAGAGCATGGAGTGGTTGTAGGGGGCTGTAACTCGAAGCATAATAAACAAATGTGGTACTATGGTTGAGAAGAGATAAGAGACACACGAACCAGTTTAAGCCGATAAAAAATCTGTAAATAAGCAAACTGGGAGGGGGGGTTCGTAGAGCGACAGCATCATTAATAAAAGTGTCAATGGTGTCAGAGAACTAATGTCGGCAGTCACTCGCTGGCTGGACAGTTGGGTGGTGGCATTTGCTATTGTATATCAGGAAAATTCTTCCCTGTTTCTTCGGAGTATCTCTAAGGCGTGACCCTGCTCTTTTCCACCCCGTCAACCAAACGATCTTTTTAGATCTCTAAAAGCTCAAAACGATTCAGTCTGTGTAGCCACGTGATTCTCCGTCTCTTTTATTCTTCTCACATGTTTTTCTTTTTTATTTTTTCTTCATTTATATACGGTGTTTCCCACCGATACACAAACATCTCGATCTATCATCAGGCAAAATGGGTCATGTGAAGCATTTGAATTATCGATTATTCATCATTCTTTTCAATAATCACGTAAACATCGAATGCTGGACGAGAGCATGAATGTCTAAATTAACCATTCGGTCATATGAGAGATGCATCTCCCATATTCATCAATGAGATCGTTCTTTGTCTATTTTTGTATGCAAATTCTTATTATACGTGGGTATCTTAAATTGTTTTGTCATCGATGAACATGTATATATATGTAGAGTGAATTTTAATAGCAGGAATGAGTTATCATAGGTAATAATGCAACACGTTCAATTATGTAACCCACCTGCGGTGAGAACGAACGTATGGTGCAAGTGATGAAGATCCGTTGTACAGGGGATGGAATAATGCTTGTATTGGCATTAAAATAAGAACAGGCTTCGTTGGTCGCGCTTTATGTGCAAATCAGCCCAGAGGGAATGGGGAAAAAGGAATGAGTGAGGCAGAAAAAGGAGAGAACAGAAAGTGAGGGTAGAGGGAAGAGTGAGAGGAAGGATGAAAGGAATATATCCATATTTTTTAACTGCACATCTCGGCAGGTTGAAAATACTGAGGTTCTACTGTAATAAGAACCGGTGCTCATTCATTCTGGCGAGGACACCCGGGGGCTGTCACCGTGGGCGTCAGCGCGCCAGAGGAAGCAACTGCGGAGGGCATAGGGTGATTTACATAGTAATAATATCGGATCGTCCAACGACGACGAAGACGACGAAGATGACGACGGCGACAAAGACGATAGAGGTATAGATGATGACGATGAGCAGACTCTGTGCAGCAAAGAGTATAAGCTCGTTTGCTCCAATGCGTCTCAATATCCTACACACCCGACACTCAACTCATGATTTAGGGAATATCAACGCTTCGATTGTACTTTTTCTGAATAAATATAGGGATAGTTCTCAGAGAAGTATTGTAATTCTTTCAGTTTGACTTTCAACTATTGGCATAATCTTTGAAATATTTCGCAACATTACAGTTTTACTAAATGAAGGTGTACATCCCAACACAATTCCTCCCTTTTATAATTGGTTGTGCAACAATATATGCAATAAGAACGGGGGATAGTACAGAGCATGATTTGAATACCAATTGACTATAACTATGGTGGATGCCGGTAGAGTAACATGTACGCAGTTTGCATAATGATTGCGGGACGAAGACCAATAAAAGGGTTTCCAGTATTGAAGGGTGAAAGAGTGGGTGTATGCTTGTGTGTGAGCACATTCAGAAGGACAAGTTGAAGCAGTCAAGATGAAACGTATCTGCCCTATGACTATTTAAACATCGTATTTTTTCTATTCGCACATTTCATAATGTTACTTAATGGGTTATATTATGTCTCCATAATATCCTCAAACAGTATATTCACATATATAATGTATTTATACATGTGTGTAACTTCAATAAACAAACGTGTGTTCATACAGCTCTCTTACTTTTCGGCACGCGTTTGATGTTACTACTTCCTCTAATGAACTTTGTTGTACGACTGTTTCATCATTGTTTTCGTTTTTTTACTTCTCTTTCGCTTCTCTGATTCATCCATATATATGTGGGTGCCTCCATTTTTCTCTCTTCCACTACTTATAAACTCCTCCCTTACACTCTATTTCCTTTATTCTACGCCTGTCGATGCCAAATTCTCATTCGCGCTCATTTCGTTGCGGGCAACATATTTGATAGCCGAAGCAAGGAGAGAGAAAGCAATGACGCCACGTACTCCCCAATGTCGTCTGACGCGCACCACTGATGTTTTGAGAAAAGATTAATGGGTTTGGGCTCGGAAATCCAGGAAAATAAATAGCGAACGAAAGAAACGCGACGTACATGAGGGTGAGTAGGCGGTGGGGTATGATGGTGTGTGATCTGAACGGAACGGATCGGCAAGGAACATTTGAGAATCGTTGTGGACCCTGGGGAACAGCCGCAGTTGCTTCTTTTCCACCCTATGGATGAAGACTAGGGATATGTAGAGCCATTCTTACCGGATAGGGGGTATCAGAAGCCCATTATCGCTCGATTCTCAGAAAAAAATGGACATTTCACCCTTGGCACACGCACGCGCGCACACACACGCACACTCATACAACACACTTGAAATGCGTTTATTCTTTTGTTTAGTTCAATCAAATAAGTTTATTATCTATTCAGTTATCAATTGAATAAATTCGAGAATAGGATGTTAATGTGATAGTTATGGCTGGATTGTGAAAATAATGAAAATTTTTTCAATCTCCAAGATGGCCACACTCAATTATCGAGGGTGTCAAGTAGAGAACGCTAACAATTACTCGCATCGTGAGCTGCGAAATGTTATGAGAATTAAATTACAAACTATCGAAACGTGAATGTTACCTTCTGCATTATGTATGAATCAACTTGCATATTTATAAATTTCAAATTTTTTATTTCCATTCGACCGATTCCTCTTTTGACCGTACTCTACTTCAACTGTGCTTCGAGTTATCATAATGCGATAATTCACACTGTGGAAGAATGAATCGCAATCAACACTATTTTACGGATAAAGAAAATTTATTGTAAAAAAATTAACTCTTGCGTTATGTAGTTTCCTTTCTAAATCGATCCTATTGTTGTGCATCCTTAAATAGTATCTCATAATTCGTAATTGATAGTAATACTAGATAATTGATAAGCTGAGAGCACGCCTAGATATGCTTATTTTAATCGCAATATCATAATTGTTATATAACCCTTTTGGAAATTCATCAGGCCCTATCCTTCTTCTAGATTTTGAATTATAGACATAGAAAATCAATGAGTCTGCATAAAAAATGATATATCGAATGACGTAATTCGAATTATGAATTACATAATCGAATCGAATGATATAGTGAAGAATGAATAGGAATGCAGTGTAAGATGGCGAAAAAGAAAGCACAAAAACTTCATACGTGCAGCGCAACTAATATTAATAACATGGTAAAGTAAAAAATATCTACTTTATGTTATACAGACGATATGAGGACGGAGAACATGGCAGCGGAGTCGGATGTGATTGATTGTCTATCTCTACATTTCTCCCTTGGAGTCAGGGGTGTCTCATTCCTCTAATAGGAATTGTTGACTTTGCCCTGTGTTGCATTTATATCTCCCCACATGCATCCGACGTTATAGACAATAAATCCGCCTGGATATTATTCGTGTATTTTTAGTTACAAATCATTTTTTTTTCTCTTCCACCATGTTCAAAGATCTTATCATTTCATTGATGTAGGACTCACATTATTATTATAAGGATATTTGAACTACTGGAATTTTTGGAGGAAAATCTGTACAAGTATGAAACTCTCGGAATTTCCTGAGTGGTCCTACAGAAATCCTAAATTGAATGGAAAATCTTCAACTGCCATTGGAATATAAATTTGCGATGGCATCACATACATTATTACTCTTCATTATTGAATAGAATTAGAAAATTTGATAATACAACGACTTTGTTTATCATCAATCCTTGGACATTCATACGAGTGAGCCTACGTTATTGCACCAAAATTCTATTGGTTCGTTCGGTATTTGTGTAACACGTGTGCTCCAAATGTTTAGATGGTATAGGATACAACAGGGTCGAAACTTTTATGATGGAAAGTTGCATAACGGTACACTACTGGTCTTCATTGGTGGTGGTAAGCACCTCAAAATATATAGATATCTTCTCATGATTTATGTGACGGTGTGGAAAATCTTTGAATATGACATATGTATCATTGGACAATGCTCAATTAAAATTGAGCCTGGTCGAAAATAAAATCTGTTTTTTTTTGTTCGTTACAACACGGCGGGTATGAGTTGACAATTGTACAGATGTAGTTGTTGTTGAGAAATAGTATAATTTTGAAGTAGAAACTCAAAGATTAGAAATGAAAACACTTTCGAGGTGGTATTCACGTAATAATCAATCTTCAAATAAAAAAATTCACGTCTTAAAAGTTCCTAAGTCATGATGGTTTGCGGTCACGATGGAAACGCGTAAACAGTGTCATATTATATAGTATTATAGAACAGTAATGATTGATACAATAAATGTGCATGCTGCGAGACGATGGTGCAATATGAATCCAATATTAGTTTGTTACATTCCCGAATGTGACGAATTCAACATGAGTCCGTCAAATGTTGTTGTGAAATAAAATAACCAAAGCAGTTTTGATATTGCATTTAGAATTCGGTGTAGTACGAGAATGCTATTCAATGCATAAGAATGAAACTGGTTAGTAGTTTCCCTCACGACATGCGTCAAGTTGATTGAAGACATTTCTACAGATAACCGTATAGAAGCTTCAATTAAAGTTTACTAGTCAACCGAGCCTACATCACTATCAATCATTATGGATACAGCTGTATTGAAAACAACAAACATTTGTCTTTCTCAAATGATGTGATGTTCTGTACTGTTAGCTAACAAAATTATTTTTCAGATCTTCAGCTAAAGCATTCATCTGGGCCAGATAGAATTTGGAAATAATTACCCTGAAGTTTCATTCGTAGTTGGAACCGCGCACATATTTTGTAATGACTATAAACTCGAATTTAATATATTAATATGGTTTCAAGCAAGTTGGAAATGCTTTCGGTCACTGATGAAAGCATCAATCAAATATCAAAGCGATAGTGGAAATTATATGTGTTCAGTATGTAATTGGAGTAATAAAAGCTCGATTTATGTGATTCGGAGCATAATCCAGTAGCTACGGAAGCATGAATAATAAAAGGGATGAATTATTAATGAATCATATCTGTGCAGGGAATGATGTTTGCACCATGCACAGACAGAAAATGTTCCAATAAATATTACCGTGAAATCAAAGAAATATTGCTGTGTAACACCCGGTAGCCGTGGGATACGTTGTCAGTGCAGGTAAATTCTGCAGTCAATGCTCGACAGCATTTGTCGCCTGTACTTCTACCGCAACAGCCCTATAAGATTCTTCTCGTCACGGGCCAATGCATGCAGCCATTAGTGAATGGAACATAATTCTTGATACGAAAGTAATTTGCCAATCGAAAAATTTATCTTCGAAAAAACAATAAATTTTTACGAAGTTTTAGAGTAATGTCTATAACTTGCAATCATATTGAATATCATCGAGATTGACTGAACGTTGTTTTGTATTTTTTTCCTCCTTTCCCGAATAAACTGTTTTTCTGATTCGTTGGCAGAGCGAATCGAAGTTGTATCAACTAAACCGCGAGCTTGATGCGTCGGTCCATCGCATCGAAAATATTACAGGGCTCTTAGAGTGAAGTACCACGTGTTCATGAATACCATATACTACTTCAGATTCTTCTCCAAATATTGGCTCATTTGACTTATGAGAATATGCCCACAAAATTGATGGTAAGCATTATAATTGGCTGCAGAAAATCATTACAGATTGAGTTGTTTGGATCGATAGTCGTAACTTACAATTGTCTGAACTGTGAGCCGTCACACTATCATCAATCTTCATCTCGATCACTATGTCACGGTAATAATGAGCTGCTTATGAGAATTCTCATCGCCCTAATAGTTTCTCGATGGTTTTGTTAACCTCACATATAATGAGGATACAAAATATTAATGATGTTTCAATTCTTATGAGTTTGATTCATCTTCATAAAACTCCATACATAAATACCACAACCATTTTAATACAAAGACAAATCTTTCTGTTCAAAATAACGTCAGATCACACACAGGAAACTAAGTTTTACAAAATCACTTGAGTATTTTCCGCCAAATTATACTATGTAAAATAATCGGATTTTCTACCGAGATATGACTCCTGTTGATACTTAGTCTTGAGTTTGCCTCTTTTCGGAATGTTCATATAGATATTAATTGTGAGAAAGGCCATAGAAGGGCCAGTTGATTTTTATGTTTACGGGATTCGAGACGGGTTATCCGTTGTATATATATATGAACTCATATCAAGCTAGAAAAATATTGTACAAAGTGCGAAACATTCTGAATCATTGTTTTAAGCTCTAAATATAATGTGGAATTTATATTCACTTCAACTATAATTCGAAAAATTGCCAAAATTACCATCATATTTTACTACCGTCGGTCAATAGCATACTACATAGAAATATTTGGATATATTTGTATGCCTGCTTGTACATGCAAAACTACCTCAAACTGTATGATGTACTCAATTCAATTCTGTTTAGATCCGAGATGTATATGAAAATCTTACTTACATAAACTCTTTGATTCCTCTCCATGGTTTTTCTCGATGGCAATCAGCGACGGATATGATGTTCATACCTAACAATGATACAACGTATTTTTCCCTATTGATGAAAGACCACGTGGTTTTATATCAGAAGTCGTGTGATGTTTGCCGGCGAAATCGGTCGTTGGATTCAAAATGTACATTGCCCGAACTCTGCCGAATTTTGTGAACAATTCAGAGATCGGATTGACAAATGAAACTTGAAAGGAACTTCGAGCTTGTGATAAGTTAACTCAAATTTGAAACTGTATTCGGTTGAATTTTAGGAAATATTCGATGGATGACAGGTAGAATCGCGGAAAAAGTCCGCAATGCGTCCAAACTGATGAAAAAATCGATATAAAATGAAGAAGATTAGTTCATGATTTTGCCGCGAACAGTGGCAGCACATCACCACGATTTTCTCATGAACGTCGATGGCCGCATTTTTTGGTTAGATTAGACTAATGCGATGGTCCCGATGAGATATGGGCCAGCGAATGGGAGAGCGATGCCAATGCGGCAGGGGCGTGACGTACCTTGGAAACAGCGTGCCCTGGGCCAGAATCACGACGTGGACTAAGTGCTGGGTGGAGCCCCGTCTAGGCACTACCTACCCGATGGAACCATCATCCAAACTGCTGCTATAGAACCTTTGTGAACCAAATGGCCGCCGCATTGTCGCGAGACGACGCCAGTTTTCAACTTCTCGTCCAACCACTCGTTCACTCCTTGAGCGTTTCTTGAGATGACGTTTTTTTAATCCAAAAAATTGTCATTCGTCAAGACAAATAAGTATGTATGCAACCTTGTGACAACAGCTTAACTACCATCAGAGAAAATATCTTGTGTAATCGAATTGAAGGGAAAAAAGTAAAAATAATAATATGCCCTGTAAGTAATGGAAATCAGAATTGAACTTTGACCAAAATATAAAGTATCATTTGGCCATCCCATTATCAATTTTGACCCCTGGATTACTCGCGCGTTGTGTATGTACCTACCTAACTTTGACTTTATCATCAGAGATGAGCCACATCCCCTGTTCTAGTTCGTTTAAACAACCCCTCCAAATTTAATTTGCCCAAGTTGTGCAGCTAGCCATCCGATCGAGAATTTCATTCTTTGCATTTTCCCCTATTCAATTCCTTGTACAATGTATTATCTCCCTCTGGCATTAATCTGTTATATCAACGTGTATATACAAGCTGTGAATAAACTATGCTTGATCTTCGATTTGTTTCTTTTTTTTTGCTTTCCAGCATTTTATTGAATTATCAGATAACATGAGATCGATATTAATACACACTAAGATATATTATGTGTCGGTGACACGAGCAATACGAACTGGACACTATTTTAATACCGTGAATTTTACACGTAAGGACACACTAGTGGTGAGTTAGGACAGGGAGAAAAGGGTGAAAGGTATGTGAAAGATATATGTATATGCAAAAGGACGGTGGGCTCGAGACGCGTCGTCCATCCCTTGAGAGTCGTCCGCCAAGTGTCATCGGGACGTCGGACTAATTGTGAGAGTGTTTTGTTACCCTTTCAGTGGTTACGAATGTGCTACCCTTACAAGCCTTTGCATTTAGCCCTCCGTCCGTCGTTCCCCCGTAGGTAAATACATACGACTACATTTTCGTAACGTGACGCGGTTGCGTGGGGATGCACTACTCTATCCGTATACATATATACATGTATATATATATATATATATATATATATACATCTCGCGTGTATGAACGAACTTTGCTTTCCAACTTCGGGTAAACTCCCTGGTCATCTCTGGAAAAATATGAAATTATGATTTTAAATTTCTCACAAATTTACTTTTTTTACATTCCTATCATATAGTGTTTATATGTTTATTTGCACATTGTAAAAATAGAGCCGTGTAAGTCCGAGCGGTATCCGGTGTTGAATTCAGTTTCGATTCCGGTGTTGAAATACTGTCATCGGTTTAGTTATATTTTATCGATGTTTGTCGTCGTTCAAACTAACTCTGTTAATAACAATATCAGAACTCACTGAAAAACTAAATTCCAAGCTCTATTTCATTCGGAATGATTTCAAATGAATAATTAACTGATGAAGGAATTGGAACACCACTAAATAACAGCGCTTTATTGGCGCATATCAATTTCAAGGTTTTTTTTTTTTTTTTTGCTACAGTGTACAAATTGAATGCACGAATAATCTCTACCATTTATGCTATATCAAAAGTTATTACATCAAATTCTAGATGCCAAACACAAGAACATCCAGCTATTTTATACACATCGAAAGATGTCAATATATGAAGCGATGGTTTGCTAAGCCGATGGGGGTTGTATAATTGGTTATTAGTATGGGTGTTGCACGCGAGGAGGGGAGTCAAAAGAGCGGCGACAATATTATTGATTTATGTTGGTCACTGCGTATTCCGCTATTTATATATTCACTGCACTAAAGTTTATATAGGAAGTGATCTATCTATAGCATACCCAGAAAATCAATATACATTCAAACATTGGAGCATATATAGATATATGCATAGATGTTGCAACCAAACTTACGACCATGTCAGTTCTGTTATAATATGACTATCGTCAGGTGAATACACTTGAAGATTATATATGCATATAAATGTCACACCGCATTATTATCTCGACAAAAGAGAAAACAAAGCGAGAAATATCGAACATGTGTATAAAAAGTAACTATGGACTTGACAACTGATTCGCTATAGATGGACGTGATGAATTTGTGATCGCAAATAATAATAATCAAATACAAACTCAAAATGAAAGAAGGGATGGAGGATACATATTCAATGATTGGCCTGATATGAATCCCATTGGATCAGAACTGGGGGATGAGTGTGAATGTATAAAGCAAATAGATTATGTATGTTCTGTGCTAGCGAAAAAAAGATGTATCTGTATATAGATACACAATAGAGGTGAAGATGTGGGAGGGGATGAGGTTGTTGGAGTGTATGGAGAAATCGAAGGGGTAGTAGGCGCCGAAAATTGATGTATTTTTTATGCAAAACAGTGGAACAGCGGCACGCACCCAACACGACCGTGAATTCAATGGCGAGAGAGATCATACCCTCCCTCTGAAGTTCTCTAAAGTTGCCATTTGCTATATTTTTGTACATAAATGAGGTCGGAATAAAGTGAGGCATATGTAATTCGAAGGTAGAGTGAGATGAACAGAGGAAGAGAGAGATAAATGAGAAAGAAAAAAACAAGCATAAAAAAAGGAGAGATACAGAGTGATAGAGGGAATGAGGAGGACAAACTCCATAAACCAAACCTACTCAAGTCGGAATCGAGCGATATAGAAGCGGTTAACACTCTATTAACACTAACGACGCTCATACATAATATCGCCAGTGAGACCGGGGCCCATAACGTGCAGAGCCAGCTAGGAATTTATGATCCGTTAATGGGGAGTTACTTTATGCGTTGTGGCGCGTGCACAAGTTGTCCACGATGTCAGGTATAGTGACGTAAATTTTACGAGCTCTCACTCATATTCTCTACTACACTCATGTCAAACACACACACACACAGACATCCTCAAATATAATCGTATACATATGTAGATCTTTACACGAAGACGCTTTTCTCATCTTTATTTTTACGGTTATACCTCTCTCCTGCACCATATGTACATATGTATTCATACATAGATATATATATACTCTACCATTCTGGTTCCCATGCTCATTCACAGTTCACACATATATAGTGACATATACCTATATTGTGGACACACGATAACATCCATCTCTGTTGCTCATGAGCATGGTCTGCTTTATCTTCACCGGTAGCTCTATACTCCAGAGTCCCAGACGTTTGTCCGCCTAGCACTTCTGCTATGTCTCTCGCAGTGTGTCATCTGCTGGTTGTACTATGTACTTGCGACTGAGTTAAAGTTGAGATACGACCACAGTGTGACATATATTCTCCACGCTGACTACACTGCAGATCAAGACATCCATATGTATGCAATTATATATACATATACATATTTACTTAGAAATTGAAAAGAAACAATGATGAAAAGTAGAAATGCAAAAGAATTTCTTGTCAATAGACACTGTTTCAAGCTCTTTCATCTGTTTTCCTCATTCCAATGATGATTGGGAAGAAAAAAACCACTATAAAATACCCATGCGATTAAAGCAGGTGTGGTGGACATAAATATAGTTCATTGATTCTCCGCGTTCTTTACTTTTTGTTTTTCATAGCAAGAAAGAATAGCAGCCAAGTGGAAAAAAGTTCGAAGAGTCTCACCTTCGCGTTTGTGAAAAGCCCGCAGAGATGAGTGTGCCAAAGTTCATCGGTGAACATTACGGTGCTCTCTTCAACCACGCGGCGGTAGACACGCAGCAAGGCCAGCAAAGTGATAAAGCGGCCGTAAATTCTGACCGCCGCTTGCGGCCTCTCCCTCCACAACTATTTCAACGCCACACGAAGCTATTGCTTTCTATGCTCCTCTGTCTCTGTATAACGTCCAACTTTTGTATCAACTATTATTCCGACATTCATGGTGGAAAAATCTATGCTTCTACTCGATGCATTCAATCGAATCCTCTCCTTCGGGATCTTATATAACTGTAATAAAAGGAGCAAATACAACTTTTTATTGTATATGATGGCGTGAAAAGTCGATGTTATAATTACATCACTTCATTATATTATATTATTCATAAAAATCATGAATAAACATGGATTATTGAGACAGTGTACAGTGTGGACTGTAGCTGATTCCATACTTACTTTGTGAATGTTTCTGCTGTTTGAGAGCTTCCTTATGACAGCGATACGAAGCAGCAGCTGCCAATTTTCTCAGAAGATAATGCTTTTCAGCCCGCTTACTGGTGGAAATGAAAATCCCCAAATAAGTACCTCTGTATATGTATTTTCACACCAGCTATATACCCTGTAACATATACAAACTTTAGATTAGCCATTAATGTTTTTGTTACGAGAATGATCTTATGAAATTTTACTCACCCTGCGATCAATTCGTATCTACATTATATTTTTTAAGGGTTTCTTTTTTCTCTTTTTGCTTATCTTTTTAGTTTTATCCAGTATTTTTTCCTTGTGACGTTATTTCGATTTTTGATAATCTTCATGAATGTGGAATCTTTGTACAACGTTGAGAAGTGAATGATCGTAACGAATACTGGTTAGTTGTCTGATTCTGCCGCCTCTGTAGGAATGATCTTGTTGAGCATACTAACATACTTTTGAAACTTCAAATAAAAAGAAAATGCAACAGCTGTCGTGGCCGGTCAGAATTTCAAGAGCCATAGTCGAATGTTCCGGATATATAAACTAGAGAAAGTGAGTAAGAGTTTGATAGCATAGGCAAGGGGAAGTGAGAGAGTGAACGAGAGGAAGTAGAGTAAGCGAGAGAGAGAGAGAGAGAGAGAGAGAGGAAGAGAGAGGAAGAGAGATAGGGAGAAATAGTGAGAGGGTGTGGAAGAGAGAAATGTATATAGGCACAGCATGTTCTGTGCTACAGGGGCGAACAGACAGAAAACCCAATAAATCATCCCGTCACGAACCATGCGCCAAGGCGGAGCCTCTTGCTTCGTATTAGCCAATAATAATCCTCTCTGACTCGGGGGCCATCTTGGATTATACAATGGTTCCTTCCGCCTTAATACGTACATGAATGCAAACACCCAGATCACAAACACCCCTATATATGCGATGAATACCACCCTAGAGTCATATCAACTTTTTCCCCCTTTTTTTTTATCGCATTCCGTTTTCACCGCTACGAATCTCCGATTTTCACTATTACCCTCTGTCTTACATCATTACATATTCATTTGGAAATTAACATTGATGTTAACGATAAGTCGTTGTATTATGATTATTCATAATTTATGTTTTTTTTTTGCTTCTGACCGCAGAATGAAAGTTGAATCAATGTGTCATATTCAACCACAATTTATTTCTCGTTTCCAAACACAGTTGTTATAATTAATGTCGTTATTATTAATATGGACAGACTCTTATATATAATACAATATGGTTTTTGGACTCATCGACATAATGGCCAATAATACTATTATCGTTATTCATCATCGTCCACGTTATTTCCACGAAGGTTCACAACCCCCGCTCAAATATAGTCAGGTTGTTCATAATGTTCATCATCATAGTTTTCTTGTTTGTTTCAGATTCAATAGAATTGTAGTTTATAGTTAATAGTTGTTGAAGTCTTCTATCATTTTTTTTCTTTTTTTTTTCCATATACTTTAATGTGTACATTTAGTTTACATATACTGTATGACACTACAAAATAATTATATATACGTATTTATTTTCTTATTATCGTAATCGCACTGTTCCTATATCTTATGAATTTATATATAATGTATATATGTATATAAATTACGATATGTTTACACCATATATATACATATATACCGTTATATATATTTTTGTGCATCCATACCGTGTTTCACTATAATTGAGAAAGTGTTTTCGCTCCTCATTATTTGTTATTTCATTTTTTTTTTTTTTTTTTTTTTTTTTTTTTTCCACCAAAAGTACTCTCAATTCCCTATTTCACTCAATTTTCCCGTGTTTTTTTCTCCGGCCTCTTCTTTTATTGCACGTATGCGGCAGCATGACAGAATCAAGTGAAGTCAATTGTGAAAGACACATGCATATATTATAGAGTACGCACATTTTAGAAACTTGTATGACGCGACGCTTGTCCAATAATCAAAGTCAATGTTCGATTATGTCCTGCGAATTTCTCACGTAAATCGTGTCATTTTCAAATGAATATGCATTACCGCGCAACTTATAACGCACTGAAAAACCATTGAGTATATCAATCATTGACGAATAACTTTGGCTGGCCTACATCGAAAATTACTATTGGGACAGTGTCAATACTTGTGCACATCAGTAGAATCGCATAGTTTTACTTCAAAATTGAGAAGTATATCCGCAACTGCAATAGTATATTTTCTGGCGCAGAGGATTTATCTTATTATCTCTAATATTATTATTATTATCATTATCATTATTAATATTATTATTATCATTGTTATTATTATTAATATTAATGTTATTGGTATTACTGTTATTATTATTATTATTATTATTATTATCATTATTATTTATTATTTATTATTGTTATTTATTATTATTATTATTATTTATATCATTATTCTAAACAATAAAGAGAGCGCAGAACAAATGGGGATGTATACTAATTTCGATTCAATTTACAGTTATAAATAATTTCTCTCTACAGCTACCCAAGTGACCCCTGCACAGTGGGCTCATTTATCAATTAACATTGGTATTACGCAATATTGTCTTCCCATTACCCTATGGCGATGATTTAGGTACAATGACACGGTCAAAACTAGGTCGAGTTAGCATGGATGAATGAATTTGTTTTCTCTTCGGCGACCTGCTCCCTCCCCTCCAGTGCTAACTCTTCCCCTATTGTTCGGATAATCCTCCGTTTTTTCATCAATTACAATATGCACAGATTAGTACGGTGTCAAAACACTTCCATTTTATCTATATCAATTATGAAGTATGTCTATATTTGCTGGATTTTTTTAAATAAGTTCTCTGAAAAATGTTATCCTATTATCCAGGTACCTACTTTACCTACACGGTATCGTATGCTGAGGCGCAGACCGCAAATTTAATGTCACGATGTCGGACGTTGCCTCCGTAATCATTGCTCTGCCGACTCGAATATTGGGAAACACAGGCACGAACGAAAATTTTAATAAATTATTAAATATACGCGAGAGATGAGGATTGCTTCCACGCATCCACACTTGAAAGAATGTATCATGATTCTAGATGAAATAATAGATCTTTGGAATTGTTCAATGTCTATACCATCATGCAAGTTCCGTATATGCCATCAATTTATATACATATATATATGTATATATATATATATATATAAATCGGAGGTATTAAGATGTTCATTATGAATTACATGACAAAAATTTTTACTGATTCGTCAGTCTTCTTAGGATGAAGCCTTTTGTGACAAGGTCATATTTCATATATATAACCATCATTAATTTATAAGCGAATCGTGTGTGCTACTGAAACCACTATGAAAAGGAAATCTTAGAGATACTCATTAAATATGAACGTATTATGATCATTCAATGAATTCGACTAGGTGAAATTGTAACCTTCTCCTTTCGTTCCTAATTTAGTTATTTGAATTTAGACGAATCAAATGTATCATTGTCAAACTTAGGGTTGGAAATGATAATCAAATTAGAATTCAATGTTGAAATGACATTTTCATGCGTATTATAATGCACGATATTTACATGTATTTATAACACTGAATGTGTTGTTTCATTTCTCATTGGCAAATTCAACGCAGCGATAGCTATTTATTCAAATTGAAATGTATGTGAGTAAAACTACAGGGGAAAAAAAAAAAAACAACTGTCACTGATAGAGATGAAACAGATCGTATGTGTGTAGAATAGTGTCAAATCGTTTGTAAGTACGCATCATTTTTGTAGTTCGAGTTGTGAAAAAAAATTTATTATTGAATAAGTTTAAAACAGCTTGATGTGTCAAAAAATAACATCATAATAATAAATATTACATAACTAAATAATATTACAAGCTGGTATTGATTTTTCGGAATACCACATTTTCATCAAGTTTTCAGATCCGTTCGTGTTGATGTTCGGCGTATATAAATATTATTCCAGCGAATATCAACTTATTTACATCTCTACAGAAATCTTTGTTTAATCAACCTCTGATTAAATTTTTTTCATAACCATCCCATAACATGAATATTCCATTATGGAGCTTATTTCCTTCATGTATCCCATATACAGATATTGGAACATAAAAGGAAACAATATCAAAACAAGTCTGTTTGCCGTTGAAGAGTTGAGCGAGTTTCATTTTCCACCATTCCTTTGCCATTACAACTCATACTTTCTTTATTCTAAAAAAACCGTATCAATACTAAAAATTTTATATTTTATTTCAGAGACTTTTTTTCAAACATGTGTTTGCTCGGTACATGCTGCATCATTCGTGCTTTATGACAATGCACATACATAATAAATATCATTAATTTCATCATAAATATTTTTGTTCACTATTCGTTTTACTTTCCCATTCGCGATTACATAGGAATTAAGAGAAAATATATAATTCACTTTCGTACGCGACTCATAAATTTAAATCTATAACTTTTCTTTGTCACATTTTTTTCCCTTCGTGTAACCGTTATGAAATGCTCGCAGTTAACAACAACAAATATCAAGAGCCCGTGATGTCCAGTGTTGATGAAGAGTATATAATCTACTTTGTTGCATGTGATTATAAAATGAACGATTAGAATCCAGAGATTGTAACTGACGAACAATCCATCCTAGGTATGACGCTCATTTCGAATGAACATCTCAGAAGTGCATACTTTTCTTCGTCAACTCTGTATGTATCTTTATGATGAGCGAACGAGCCATCGCTTAGGAACATTCATTTTATATTCATTCTAAAAAGAAGAAGGGGATTAAATCGGCGGATTCCATCTGGGACGGTTTTATTTCGAGTAATTTGTTTGAGTGTTTTGGAAATGATAATGCAACGATGCAATACGTTGAACAGGATTGGAAAAAATACGATACTTCAAAATTATATGTGCCCAAATATCGACGAGCCTCCAAATATTTGCACGATGCTGCACGCAGAGAGAAATGATATAAATATCTATTTTTTAAAGACTCTATATTGGCCGACGAGCTTTCGAATTGCACTTGAACGAGTCGCAAATTTGAAACGAGCAATGGCGTTTGGTCGTACATTTATTCATTCATTTATTCATCCATTGAATTATTTATTTATTTATTCATTTATTCATTTTTTTACATTTTTCGTGGTTGCGCATAAAACATTATGTATTTGCGAAATTATACACGTCGAATTTACAGAAGTAAAATGTCCCGTAAATAGAAGGCCGGCCGTGTCCTTGACGAACGAATCGGACCGTTTTATTACGTATATCAGTTCTATACATATATTATTTATCATTAGAATGCACTAGAGACTGAAAGAGCAGCAGAGTGTCAATTCATCTCATATACTGCACTTATTCGAGCATTCTTAGTATGAGTGCCGCATTCAAACTATGAGGAATTTAAAAAAATGTTGTTTGTATTTCTTGTTTCTTATTAAATAGATTATCATTTGCTATTTTTCATTCAATATAATAAATCATTGCGTATAGCTCTATCATGGTTCATTCGCACCGAGAAATAGTAATATAATAGTCAATAATAATAATAATAATAATAATAATAATAATAATAATAAAATTGAAACATAATAGAGATAATAGTACCTACTAATAATGACAGTAAAATTTATAATACCAAACTAATTTTACAACACAGCACAAAAATTCACCGCGGCGCGCTATCGATCAATTGACTACCGGAAACTTTTATTCAACTAAAATTTTCATTCTATTGAATCATAATTTTCAGTATGGCGACCATAAAAGTTTACGGAATTCCCGGATATCAGAAATTAAGTTATCATACGCGCACGTGGAAAGCGCTCGACACCTTTAGGTAAAGTTTTTTGTTTTTACCATTTTTTTCTTACACGTTTGGTTCAATCTAAACACATTAACTCATCTGTGAAATCGACTATCTGTTCCCTCTACCGATACATCCAATGTTTGCATGCGCGTCAGATGTACAAATATTGTTACACATTGTTTAAGGACGGCTATGATTATTATTGGTACCCAAACGGTTTGCAAATTTCACGGTAATTATAATGATAGAGTAGTGATGTCTTCATTTTTTTCTCCAATCCATAAATATCAATAGATTAAATTCTTAAAATAATACCGGGACAAGAATTTCGAAAGAATTTTTTTTCCCATTGTAATTTCAATGGAAGTAGCATTTGCAATGAAAAACGCCGTAAAGTTGTCACGCGCCTCCCACATTCATTCCTTCCTTATTAGAATTATATTAATTACGTCACTGGTAACTTGGCCTCACGTCCGCGGAGCAGGTGTGAATCATTTGGAATAGGAACAATGACATTGCGGCGAAACCTCATTTTAATTTTTGTATCCGTCCTTTCTTTCCTTCTCCATCATCATTTTCATAATGTTTTCGTTAATTTATCCGTGTATTTTTAACGCGAGCATTTTCGACAATCTCTCTTTTTCCTACCCAATTGAAAAAAAAAAAATGAATTAAATTACAAATCAAGTTTTTTCATTTGACTGTGGTCAATTTATCGATTTTGTTTTTTTTCCTCATCTACGAGAGTCATACAGAAACATAATCAATCAACAGTGCGCGAAAAAAGTACTATGTTTGAAGATAAATATTTAGACACAAGTCATATTTTTCAATATTATTATCAGGACTGACCTGGTTGAAGAGATTTACCGAGTAGAATGCGGAAGAGGGTGGGAGCCAGAGAGAACGAAGGTGAGGGTGGGAGAAATTGAGATAACTGATGTGCCACAGCTCCGTCAATGGGTCCACCATTCACGAAATTCCTCTAATTTTCTCCACTTTCTGAGATGACATTGGTGATGATGCACTTTTGTTTCACCATTGCGTAAAATTACTCTGTTCACTCAAAACTTTCTACTTGTTCTCATGTTATTTTTTTATATTGATTTTCAAAACACAGGAGGTGGATCAAACCACAATTTTTTCAAACTGCATTTTACACGCACTTCAGTCCTTTTGTTTAATTACACTGGATATTTTATTGGCTTGTTTGTTTGTTTTTTTTTTTTTTTTTTTCAAGGTATTCTATCTTTCCGTCTATTTCTGCATGATTCTCCATTTTCCACGGACCTCCAGCACATGCAAAGAGAGGATGCGGTGAAGATCACAAGAATTGGCACGAGTCACGAGTTATCATTATCATCATCATCATCATCATCATCATCATCATCATCATCATCATCATCATCATCATCATCATCATCATCATCATCGTCATCACATTTCTCGTTGCTATTGTTTCAGTTGTTGTTCCCTCTCGTAGAGCCATCGTAGTTTATGAAGAAACAATTTTAAATAATTTCTAGAATACTATAATGTTTATGTGTCTGATAGTACTTAAACTTAGATGTACGCATTACATTTCCATGCGTACATCTCAAGGGAATAAATAATAAAATGTATCTCCAAAATATGTACCAGCCTCATTCTCACAATCAAATGTGTCATCAACACATTCGCAATGTAATTATTGTATATATCTCCATTCTCACATTTTACGATATAATATATATATATATATATGTATATATACTCATACTACCATTCATGCATTATTATTTTACATGCATACGTCACGACAATAGATTCTTATAATCACATCATTATCTGATCCACGCGTCATACTTCAAGCATGATTTTTTTCCACTCTCGTTATATCGATTCGAATTTTATTACTTTTCTTCTCTTTTTTTTTTTCTTGCCATTCATACTTCCACGTGAGTTTGCAAATTACACATGATTAAACGTAATGAGAGGTTAACGCGGTTCCTGATTAGCATGAAGATCCGAAATTTTCTGATAAATCAAAAACAAATGAATAAATTTGCAATTAAAATAAATGGTTAATCATTCATATTCTCTTAGAAAATTGCGCATTCCCAATGACCTCGATTACATCGATTCTGCGTACGTTTTTGTGACAGCCAGACATCTAGATCAATATTTTCGCATGTCGCGCGTGCGTCAACAATTCTGTCTATTCATCTATTTATTTACTCACTTTGTTTCATTTTGAGATTTTAAATCTGCCACCATATCAAACTCTTTTCTCTTTGTCATTTTTTTGGTACGAGCAACATTATTAACACGACAAAATAAGCGTCATTACTGTAGGGACCATTTGTCGGTTAATTCGAATAGGTGAGGATATTTTTAGGGAAATAGGGAACAGAGCATTTGATATTTTGGGGGGAGCTATGTGAAAAATGAAGAAATTTCCATGATTTTATCAAGTTGGGAGTCTCAGGAACGAGATTGGAGGTAGGTATTGGATACAAGGTGACACGGAAATTACACGTGAACCCTGCGGGATGAGAAGCTCTTTGGAAGACCTCAACTCTTCTCTAGGGTTCTCAACCCTGCGGTGAGGTCTGTGGTGAAATATCAGTATCTCCATCGCCGGAACCTGGTTCACCCTTCGTTTTATTCTCTTTCTTCCACTTCATCCGCCTATTTTGAAACCAAATTTTGATTTGTCGTTCTGTGAGGCACAGGGCGTGAGCTATTTCGATGCGCCTCCGTCTCGTCAGGTATCTGTTGAAATGAAACTCCTTCTCTAATTCAAGTGTTTGGTAACGTGTATACGTTTGCCGACCCCGTTTTCTCTCTGCAACAATCAAATAACAATTTTCATCATATTCTCATATAATAATCAACTGATTAGTAATCACCGATATGTAATACAATTATTTGGGGGCCTATTCATGAGCATTTCAAGTTTTAGAGCTCAATCTTTTAGTTATATCTTTCAACTTTCTCGTAAAAGAATGATCGAATAGTTTCATAAGTGACAAAATCCCGTTACAATAATCATTGGCATTAAACATACAAACACTTCTATGTAGCAATACGACTCACACATATATATCTTCTACCTACTTGCATGTATATAATCATATACATGTGAGAGCGCTTCACTCACCCTATAAGTAGATAAATAAACAAAATGATGTTGGGAAAGAGTGTATATTTCGAATAAAGAAGCAGAAGAAAGAATGAAGGGGGAAAAAAATCAACGTAAAAGAGAAGAAAGACTAAGGAAATTTCTCGACGCGCATTCGAGGCAAACGCCGCCCGTCGCGCTGTCGGCCGATGAAGACGAATGGCGGTTCTCTTATAGCACAAGAGGGAGAAAGAGAGAGTTATACAAGGAAGATAGAAAAAGAGGCAACGAGAGAAAAAGAGACACGGAAACAGAGAATCCACTGGGGGACACGGAATCAGAAGAAAGATAGTGCGAGATATGAACGGAACATTCTAAAGAGAGAAAAAAATGTATTCCTCTTTTATGTATATATTTACTTTTTCTAGACTTTCAACTTTAATCTCGAATCAACGATACATGGACATCTATTTATTCATATACCGTGTATGTCTAATTTTACACTCACATTAACATTTCCAATTTATGAAAAATAACACAAATAAACAAATAAACAAGTAAATAAACAAACAAATAAATAAATAGATAAACAAAAGAATAAATGAATGAATAAATGGATAATAGCAATTATAATAAAAAAAATAATTAAATGAATGGATGATTGAAATGAGGTTCTATATGAAAACACAAATCACGAAAAGATGAATTAAGGTAATCATTTCAAGATGTATCCGAATTTTGAATATTGTTCGGGAAAGAAAAAGTGGAAGAAATGGAAGAGATGCGAGTCGAATGGGCAAATGCATTTGACTGTGCCCTGTGTATTTTGCTGCCGTCACTCTGACACCCGTATTACGGCTCCTCCACATCGCCCCATTTCTTTCGTCTTTCTTCCACATTACTTCTTGTCTCATGCTGTGTATATATATATACCCTCAACCTTTCGTTTTTTGAATGTATACGGCACGCGGGGTTAATTAAAGAGGCAGCCAAAACGCTCTACGTTCACCAGAGCCTATTAATATATATGTGCGCGTGGTAACGGAGGTTGCGCGCCAACAGTGACTGGGCAAGTAGTCGACATACCACCGCGCGAACCTCGTTTGAATACCTCAACACATTGCGGAATTCTCATATTTTTTTCAACACAACCATCGAATATGTACACAAATGGCTGGTGAGTGCACAAATGTAATCGATTATTTCTGGAAACTTCCTATCGATATCCTCACAAATTTAGTCAAAGGGGTAGGAAACTAATGAGTGTGAACATCAACAATTGAAGAATTTATCATATAAAACAAACGCGCCAAGGATTAGATGTCTGATGAACGCAGTATGTTGTGTCATAGTTAAAATATTTCTGGTATGGACTACATAGCAAGCTCCGTCCATTGTCACAAGCGACATCGTTTTATATATTCTCGCACACCACATTTACGCCAAAGACCACCCAACATCAAGTCAGGAAGGTTGAGTTGATTAAAAAAAAGTATCTACTTCACTGCCAATGAACGCATTTTTTCTCTCTCGAATATTCAAGTTTTGTTTTGTTTCTTTTTGCTTTTTTTCTTCTGCGACTCGATTCGTTTTTTCGTTCATGACTGTTCCATACTCTGATCGAAGATGCAAGAAAAATTTTTTCATCCCGCGCATCACTCAGACTCCCGTTATATCCATGCACATGCATATATACATGATGTATATGAATTTATATATATATAAATACATACATAAGCATATAAGATATATATATATATATATATACATATATATATACATTGTGTAAAGGCTTTGCTTGGACGCCTTGTGATCGCCTTCTCGCGGACAGAGGTGACTTTAAACGCGGGGCAATAAATTAACGGCGTTGGGTTACGCAAGGATCAAATGTCCTCCAGAGAATGCCGAGAGATTTATGGGTCTGCCTTCACTGGCGCAGCATGGAAGAACGAAACGAAACATACAGAACTGAATGTACATAACCGTTCGCGCATATTATAGGTTATTCATATATATAGTCATTGCTAGAGCGTTGTTGCTGCGAGTGGTTATGCATATCGGGTGTACTAGTACTTATACTCTCACCTCTCTACCATCGGTTATGTACATGAATCTGTTCTTATTCTCACTTCAGCCCCCAGGACACACACAGGACTTTTCAGATTAACAGCTAGCCGGATGCCGTAATCAAGCCAATAAGGCGCTCGGCCCATAACCATTCGATGCCCAATTAAGCTAAGCTTACCTCAGCCACCTCAGCCACCTCAGCCACCTCAGCCACCTCAGCCACCTCGGGGCCTAACCTTGAAACGTTTCTCGATTAGATATACTACGACCCCATTAATTACACTTTTTATTTTTTATCCTCGTATTCTTCTTTTTCTTCTCCTTCTCCTTCTCCTTTTCTTTCTTTTGTGTCAGCAGCTTGAACGTATCAGAGCACGAGAGAGAATGGTACACACGGTAGATGTAATGAAAAAAATGATAGACAAAGATGAACGTTTTTCAGTGAATATAAAATCTATCGGTTTCTCAATCAGTGATGGCGTGGGTATTTGTAAGTTTTATATATGATGCGTGGTCAACAAAAATCTCGCCATTGAGCATTACAAACAATGGAATAAATAGTTTAATATCGATTTCAGACAATATGAAAATAAGAAATCTCCAGGGAAAGTGAAAGATTCGTGAAATTTTCGTATTCTGTTTGAATATGTCTCAATAAATCTCGTCTTTCATTTCATCTTCTCGGATCTCTATGTGAACTCTCGACGTTGATAAAGGAAATGCAAAGAACGGAAAACTGTTCTTGTTTTTTTTTGTTTTGTTTTTTTTTCTGTTTTCTTGTTTGGTTTTCCCCCTCATTTCCTCTATATGTATATATATGCATTCGAAAAACATATTCTTAGTCGGGCGCCCTAAGTTTTCTGTGTGGTACCAAGTTTCTCTTTGTTTTTATATTTCCTGCGATGATATATGGAGGCGTGAGAAAAAAGATTCTGTCATAACCATTTTTGTTTTGAATGGAAAAGGAAAAATTAAAAACGTGATGGAGAGAAAAAAATAATATTGAGTATAGAGAAAAGTAACGCGAGACTACGATGCTCATGGTATATAGGGATATGTCTACATGAGTACACCAAATGTTCATCAATATTTTGAGAAGAAAATGCGTGAATCAATGTTTGTGAGAGAAATACCTCATATCTTTTGGTGCAACCCGTATATCGCTCGCACGGCGCGGTTCTCTACCATCTTGGTATATGATGGTGGCCTTCAAAAGCTTACGGACCTAGTGAGATTCAGTGGATCATTCATCATCGTCAGCCTTCCCTCCGCCTCCTTCACCATAGGCTCCATCGTGTTGTATACCGTCGCTTTGCCCCACCCTTTACCTCTCTTCCGTCTACGCTTTTTCACTGCATACCAGCCCTTTTTAAATATCTTCAACGCCGCCATCGCTAAGAATATTACTACCACGCTGCATTAATATAAAATGAATTGCTTTCGTTCTTTCCTTTTTTATTCCCGTTTTTTTTTCCCCACTCGGTTTTTTTATGGAATTGAGATATGTGAATCCCTGGAAATCTTTTGAGTATATTCCATGTATTTCGATTGGTAAATGAGAGTCGTATTCTATTACGAATTAACGAGGGAAGAGATGAAGGAACAAACTCCCAAACTATCGAGAATAGATATGATTAATTGAACAGAACCATTTGTTAGTTGGAAACGTATGTGCAGTAAGTAATTCATCCACTCTGATTGAGGAGAAACAGAGTAATGAGAGTCGCAAACACAGAAGCTTTCATTTCAATGTAACCGTGTCGCGTAACATACTTATTTATCGCATAAACCAGGATCATAAATCTTTCCGTAAAGGAGCATCGCAATTATTCTGCGTGTATTAAACACATCGTACCTACTTATAACCGACCGATCATCTGTTACGATTCTTATTAATTTTTGAGCACTATCAAAAGAAGGCCAAGCCATAGAAGCGTCGTATAAGCAATGTAGATTTCATATCTAGATAAACGATCTCGAAATTAATTAATCCCAATTAAACAGAAAATTGTCATGACAGTGTTCGAATTCATTCCAGTTGACTAATAGTCAGCGACGGCATCAAATCACCTTCGCAAAAATATCTCTACACAATTCTAATTTGAATATTTTAATGATAATCCAATACCAGTTCAATATTCCACGAATGATGGATCATGTATCTAACGTATATCCATAGGTTTATAAATTTTTCAAATGAAAATTGTGTTCGTCAGTCCGTGAAAAACTTCAATTAAATAATTCACATCAACATGGTTATTCACTAGGCCGACATATAAATATTGCATTAGTATGCATGATCGAACTGAATAGATTGTCACATACCTTGGACAGCATGGATATTTCAGGAATTTATTGCGGCTGGTATGCATAATTGTGTCGGTAACGAATTTTTTGCTTTTGAATGCTCAAGTTATGACCCCAACTAACTACCCACAAATCAGCTATATCAAGCCCTTAGATGTAGAAAGAAATGCAATTTGAATTCTAGTTCACATTCAATCATTTGATTAACGTTGACAAAGATTTTGCTGAACATCCGAGGTAAATATATATTTTTCGTTGCTATCTAAACGATCATTGAAATGAATATGAATACCGTTCAGGTGTGAAAGAATGTAATCAAAAATATTAGATCAAAGTAATTGATTCACCCTTTTCTCTCGTTTGACTACTGTTCATGATTTGCAAGAGATCAAAGAAAATCGGTGCAATGACACCGTGCTGTTTGACAGATAGCCCCTAACTTCGTGTACGGGCGTTTCAATTTACAGCTCGGACAGGTTAAAGAATGAGTGTTCATAAAACATGTCGTGGTAGTGGCGAAAAAAAAAAGAAAAAGAAAAATAAAAAAGGGGGATATTCATCAGCGTATTTCTGTCAAGACTATACTCCAACAACTACAACTCATAAGGATTACTATTTTACTATAACATCGTTTGGCAGTTTAACAAAAATTACATATTATAGACAATTCTGATGTATTTTGCAATACACTTAACACGCATAGTTGACACAATGAATTTTTTATACTTTGCGTTCTCTATATTTTGTGTGTTTTTTCACCCACTTGACTTGTTTCGAGCTATGTCTAGAACCAAGTATAATATGATGATTGTTCATTGCGTAATTCATTATTATTGCATAAAATTCAGGAAAGGGCTGTCGCACAGCTTAAGAGATTGCTTGTACTCGCTGTTGAAGTGGCGTCTACCGACATCTGTGAACAGGTTCCGAGACCTTGTTCATTTCCACCATATGTGTATGTATGTATGCACGGTGTCATGTACACCATAAAGATAAATATACCCCTCTCTTATTCCCCTATCATCCCTCCATAGACGCCCCCCTTCTCCTTTCTTAATTTTCTCTCTTCACTCCTACCCTATATCGCTCTCTCACTTCTTATATTCGTTCTCTCTCTGTCACCATACTCTCAAATAGCTCACGCAATATGAACGCGCTCTCCTGTACTCGCCGCGGCTTCATAAGCGGAATGTTTATCGGCCAATCACGACGAGCACGCGCCGGCACACGGTGGCTCGTTTCCAAGTTCAACCGAGAGATGGTACTCAATTGCGTCTCATTTTCACATGCATCCGAATATCCCACATCCCCAAAACACAAGTATATGCACATACATATGTACACGTGTATACAAAGTAAATTGATATATGATGAAATATAATCATTTTTCACATGGATTGATTCAAAACAGGGCTCGGAATTCAATAATGAAATTAATGATTGTTTGATAATTGTCACGAATGGTTAAACTACACAAAGTAGCCGCTAGAATTCGACTCGACTTGTTGCACCTCTGAGCACCAAGAAGAAACTAAGGAGCTAATACAAATGACACCAAAATTGGAAAGCGACGCAATATTACATAGGTATATTTGTATGACCAAAAATTTTGTTTCATGGGTTCATCCTGCGATATTGCAGTAAGGATCTAGCTGATAAAGTGCCCAAGATTTTGACAGAATAAGAGCAAAATCAGCAGGGGGTCGCTTTACCTAAGTCAAGGGTCCAATACACTAGGCTACATTGACATAAGTTACGACCTGAGCTATTATCACTTCGTTATAGCCGTCATAAATCGTGAGCTGGGTACATCAGGACAAACACTTGGAAATTCTGTGCGGAGTACACGAGAGGAAATAAGAATATTTGGAGCAAGAAAGAATAGGAGATATCGATGGAGATTCACTAAATTCCAAAATCGTTTCGTAGTCTTTCAGAACTTCTAAATAACTTCGTCGGCAATTTGGCCTTCCCAAAATTACGATCAGTGCAGGGAATTCGAAATCACGTAATGAAATTGAGAGGGAGGTTTAAATTGTGTAGAACTGAATATCGCTGCTCTGAGATAAAATCATGTAGAAGTGTAAACAAATAACTGATCAGACCGCACAAGTATGTTGTAATGACCCAAAATATGATAGTGCGATACAAGAAATATGATGTAAGAAAAACAGATTGGACGATAACACAATATAATATGAATATGTGAATCGGATATTATATGACATTAAGTGTCACTGCTACCACATCACACAAGCTTATCGGTTTGTATACCATACGCCTAGTTGCAAACAGGTTACGTGAGTATCATGGGGCCACTTAACATAAATAAAAGTATATACAAACTACTGAAGTAGAATAGCCAAGGTCATGAATAACTTGAGAACACCGCACAACAGATAAATTCATATTTGGTTTACTTTGGCACTGAGCTTCACGTAAATTGTCGAACCCGGACGCATTGATAATTATTTTTTCAGAGTAAAAATATAAAATACAATGGCATCTATTAAAGGGAATTACTCACCAAATTGACTCCTCATCCATGGGTAAAGTGGGCTAGGTAAATTTGAATTAGCTGCACTCTGTGGCGTACTTTGTTGTTGTTGTCCAAGAGGCGATGCAACAACACTTTGATGTTGCTGCGTCTGAGCCTGTTGTTGCGCATGTATACCACCAGGCTGCGCTTGACTGTTTGGTTGTTGTTGCTGTTGTTGATACATCATATGCTGCTGTTGTGCTTGTATATTATGATGTGACTGTTGTTGTTGCGGAATTTGGGACTGTTGAGCTTGCATATGAGGATGCTGGGTATGCATTTGATGATGCATCTGAGTATCAACCAACGGCGGACTATCTGTTCCATCGAGTACGCTACCCTGGTGGTCGACCGCTGTCGCTTGAAGCTTACAGCTCGCGTAGACAATCGGTGTTGAGGGATGGCCATTTGGCGTTGGTGTATGGCCCATGTGTGCCATTCCAGTGCCAGGGGATGATGATCTGTAACTCGCCATCCCGTCGATACTCGTATGATCTTGCTGTTGATAATACGCCGCGTTTCGTATGTCCATTCTGTCATAAGGTGGAAACCTTGGATAGGGCATACCCTGTTGGGTTGCGGCCGTGCCATAATGATGTCCTGGAACTCCTTGTCTGAGCATAGTTGGATCACAGGGATCGGCAGCTTGCTGTGGCTGCTGAACGGTTTGGCCCTGCTGTGGCACCTGAACGGCAGCCCCATAATGCTGCTGGTGCTGATGCGAGTGTTCCACCCCGCCATTGCGCAGGTCCGGAATATACGAATTCGCAAAATACGAACTCATGCTACTAATACGATCACCGTATTCCCACACTTCTTTTTTCTCACTTGTTTTCAGTTCACTCTACACAAACACGAACAGATAGATACACACACACGCACGCACGCCTATACGCACACATATACAAATACAGATATCACACCTCGAAATTGAAAATTAAAAAAAGAACACTTTACACAAGGAATTTTGTTTCCGGATAATTTAAAGATTTTTACTTTGTACTCGCGTAAGATCACTGTCAACACTTATCCTTCACTTTTGTTCACCTCCCGCATTTGTGGCTGCAGGAGGCATTTTAGACATTTAATTGCTATTTTATTTTATTTTACCCAATTACTTCTTTTACTGTTGTTGTTATCATTAATATTATTATAACTTTTATTATTATTACGATTATTAGTAGTAATATTATTACTATTCAATTTTCAATTTTTCATTTTTATTGTTATTATCATTTAATGTTATTACAACTATTATTTATGTTACTATTAATATTATTTTCTTGTTTAGTTTTACACTATATATGTCGGGCTTACATCGTCATGACAATTATCACACTTGATTTTTTATCTGGAACAACACGAGCACTGACTGCATAAAACTTACGAATTATCAAACGCGGGTGGGAGCAGGAGGTGAGCGTGATTTTCGTCTCTTGTTTCCTTGTTCACTTTGGAAGCGTGTTAATTGTCAGAGTTCGTCATTGGCTATGTTACAATGATGGCCTCGAACTTCAGAGTCGCCTATCACTGTGACAAATAATGTACTCCGATCTTCCAAACAGCTCTCTGACGACGATACGCCAAACCTTCAACAGAAATAATAATATTTAATTCAATATGAGTATCCACAAACATAATATTATCAGCATATTATTGCAGAGCTAGGGTAGAAGTTCAACTTCCACATAATATGAAATATGTCGCCAGAGAAACGTACGAGAGCAGTGTCTCATACTGTATGACATACGGCGAGGTATACACGTGCTCGTCACGGTGACGGCCATCGCCCAGACGTCAAGGTTTTGCATCGACTAACATGTCGTTCGTGGGCGGGTCGCATGATCGTTAAATTTGGAAAAAAATTACCGGATCATTAAGATCACCATGGCCACCATGAGATGCTGTTGAATCATCTACTACCACCAGCCATGATGTATGTCAATATTATAAAACATACTCAAGTTCAAACGAATAGATACTTATCAGTTCACTAACTTGACTACTACTAACTAATCATTGCTCTGATTTGAATTAATTACATCGTACTGGAACAGTGTGATGATAAGAATATCAATACTGAGATTTGAGTCATTTTCATGCTCACGGCCGCAGGGTTGGAATAAAAAAAGATTCCATATGATAACAGACAGTGTCGATACTTTGACTCCATAATGTGACTATTGTCGTAATATATTGAAGTTTCATTCAATGAATACCATATGTGTGCTCTTGAATGAATTGGGAGGAATTAATTTATGACTTGAATAGGTTCGGTGTGAAGGAAAATTTCAAATTCGTGCCGACAGTGTTCTCCAAAGACGACCGTCGCGTATCGGCCAGTCTGTGAACCCGCTTCTCAAAAGACATTAGTCTGTTGATGCAATACCAACCTGCTCTACCGACTGCCATTAAATGTTACTACATTATATTCACATCATGAATATCAATTAAATTATAAAAAGGTAATTTATGTATATAATGTATGGCCAATCATGAATCTACCTGTCATGGAGCAACATATTCTGACAAATTGAATCCCATCCGAAATAGCATTTACAATATTATAATACATTCCATTAGCTGATTAATAAACGTTGTCAGTGATAGCTATTAAAGATAATTAATTGCCTTCTATTTGAATATCGTCGATATTGGAAGTGCGCCGAAGGTAGAGTGAAAAATTAAAAAGAGCCAGGAGCTTTTCAATTGCACGGTTATTGAATTGAATAAGGCATACAGGCATACACCTAAATGCTATGTATGCGAAATATTGTTGCGAGTGTCCTGGTCGCATTGGTGGCGGTGGCAGTGGTGGCGGTGGTGGTAGTGGTGGCATTGGTGGCGGCGCATAGTGTGATCTCGGGGGTTCGTTGCGTCGACCCTTGGGAGTTCGAAGTACATGCGAATGTGGTTCGGGTCGGACACGGGACGATCGCGATTAACATTCCGCCCGCTAGCTCGCTGTTCACGCGGCGCTTTCATTAATTCCAGCGTATTGATTCCACGGATTGATGAATGGCCGCCGATAGCGATTCTATGCGCTTCGTATCCCTTGGTGTATAAATTCTCCCCTTTCTGCCTGTACCTTTCTCCAAACAGCTGAACCTACTTCACTCCTATTATTGTTTCATCCCTCGCATATTCCATGAATACAGAACACATTTCTTTGATAACCCGAATTCTCCACCGATAAACAATACTGCAATTGAGTGATTGTTTTTTATAAAAATATTGTATTCTTGTTCGCACCATTTAAATATGAGTGAAAACCAAATGGGGATTATCGAGTGCTGTCATCATTCGGAATGTCTATCAACTTTTTACCCAGTTCAAAGATTAGTTAGTGCATTGATAATCCATGAGATGGCGTAGGCAATATGATGATGGAGCATTGAAACAGTTTAGGAAAAAATCGGGGTGGAGCGTGACTTGACAGCTGGGTGGGTTCAGGACCAAGGTGATTGAAAAGAGGGTGGAGCGTCACGTGACGCCATCGTTGGATATGGAACAATGACGTCATGCCACTGCGATGGCCTCTATTCATCAAAATGGCTTCAATTCAACTGTTCAGTCAATCCACTGAAGTATTTGATTCAAAAGATGACTTATCCAAATCGCCGCACCCTTTGTCATTACTTCCGCCGCGCTAATTTAGATTTATAATTTCACGGATGAACTATAAACATCAATTTTCTCGCCATAGCGCATTATTGGGCAAATAACTCCCCAGTAATATTATGTCGCAATAAAATAAAATTACTCAATCAACTTTGTCAGCTTTGTCGTAGTTGAATATCGTGAATATAGGGTCAGGTCGTGGTGAAAAATAACAGAATATATATATATATATAAGTTCTGTTATAAGATACCAGATCAGAAATTTATTGACACTTTATTTGTGTGTGCTCAGAAGAGATCGATTCGATGGCACGGTAGTAGTCTCGATAAGATAAACGACGTATCGTCATGACCAACTAGGCCCGTAAACGCCTCTTGGATGTGACAGTTATGGGACAGCAAACCCGTGCCTGCTGTTGACAAGGCGTGAAATAGTTATGAACTAAATATTGCATAAAATACTTTGGAACATGTACACATACATATTCATGTGTGTTTACATACAGATATACGCTCATTTGCATACAAATTATGTGGAACAGAGAATTTTGGAGCGTCATTAGCGTATCGATGGAAATTTTTTCGTTGACCGCTAACCTTTATCCAAATTTCGAAATTCAAATTAGGCGGAAATTCACATCAGATCGAACTTTATCCGATACCCAATCAAATAAAGTGTTTGGTTTGTTGTTGGGATCAGATAATATGATACTAATATCAATTATTCCTATCGATCACGTCCATTTTAACAAATCCTGAAGTTATTTTGTGGATATTTAGACAATAAAACACGAAGATAGCACTACATATTATTATGAATAACGTTTCGTATGTTTATTCATACTTCTTTAAACTCTCAATGTTGTCATGCTATTATTGTACTTATTGCGCATACACAACAGCTAAGTTGGATTCTCCATTTTGTTTAAGATCAATACATAACATGCATATATTCACAGTCTAGATGACTAATGATAAATCCAACGATTGAAGATAAACTGGATAAATAATTATTTTACTTTAGTCCAGCGCAACACATATGCCAGTGCTTTATTGTCCGAATATCCACTTTGCTATTCATGTCAATTTTTCTGATTTTAGAGTAAACATTAAAATATGTACACATAAGAACTGAGTTTAAAATTTTGAATTCATTTTTCCAATATTGTGGGGAAGAATAAACATATGTGTTGATGGAATAGTGCCGTCGGATACATACTTCTGCACACATGGACAAATCTGCTCCACTCCTCATCATCGTATTTGACTTGTAGGCCACTATGACCGTATTGATATGATTTTCAAACTATACAAGGACATGTCATATTGATGCTGGAGGAATTGTCGAGAGTTGAAAGTTGAGAACTTTCGTATAATCCATGCAACTCTATCAAGCAGTTCAAGATTGTTGTGGTAACATATGGCAACCAAAAAAAAAAAAAAAAAAAGAACGACTTTCATTCGCCGCACATTATATGCCATTTTCGCTCACTAATGGAATATTGTCTTATTTTTCAATTTTAATTATTTCTATCACTGTTATATAACATTTATTCGATGTGGAAGGTTGTTCTTTTAACCCGACTTTTCTTCTCACTAAAACAACAAAACCTGAAAAAAATGTCCACTCCATAATATCCTTGAGAAAGTTCAAATCCAAATGCGCTCCTACCACGATGGAGAGCGGAATTCGGCCGAATCACATTACGATTCATTGTCGATGAATTAAATCCACTTATCGCTGGCATAATTATTTGTAAAGTTAAACGTGAAGATATATCTCTTCTATGGGAAAGCAAATGAAACGTGATGTGGCAGAGTTGAACGAATGCCGTCTACAATGAACTTCATTACACACGTGCCATAGCGCTTTTCAAGATTCGAATGTTGAGAAAACGATAAGACAACTTCAGTAAAGTTGATTTCTGCTCTATTGGACGAGAAGTAACTTATCCAGAACGGAATATGTATGAAAGAATGAGTATGAACTGAGAACCAAGTGGTATTGGCACTCATGAAACGGTCGTGTTCGAAACTAAATTGTTTGTTGGGAATCTAAATGAGAAACTAACCTCGGAAGGGAAAGTTTTTGGGGTGTGAGCTAATTTTACGTCGAGCTCCATAGGGTGTCCGACACCTTTTCATGTATAAATTCATCCCCACCACTAGTTTATACATTTCGGGAATCCTTTCCGCGTGTTTCAAGGGAATCCTCCGGCCGAATTCGTCCCTAGCTTTCACTTTTTTTTTTTTTCTTCTTTTTTTCTCGGCTTACTAGAACAGAATCAACATTTTATTTTCTTATGCCGAAGGATGAATAGATCCGCGCGAAATTTGGGACGGCCGCTTTCACTTTATGGGTGTTAGAAACCTGGAGAAACGTAAAGAAGACCGAGGGTAAGTCCGAACACCTTCGTGTATAGTCGCCACGTATTTTCCCATCGGGAACGAAATATCCAAGCCAAATTCCACGCAATATACTTCCCTCATGTAAACCATCACACGCAAAGTGGATTCATAGAATTTTCTTCATCAGATTTATTTTGCAGTTGAAATCCAAAATGTAAACTGTATCTGCATGTGATACACGGATTTGATAGTCATAGTGAGCAAATGAAGATTCGAATAAATTTGAGGGTGCAGTCACGCCGCCCATGACACAGGATTTATTTAATCCAGATTCAATATGATAATGTTGAATTCCTATTTATATTCATTTACATAGCAGTATCGTTGACGAGTTAATTTCACACATCAATTTTTTTCCAAATTAAAGATGTTAATTTTAGTTAGTTGCCTTGTTTCAAGCCTATCATCATTAGAATCTTGGAATTATATACATCATATGCCTGTCCCGTAGTAGTTTTTGAACGAAAAAGGGCAATTTTTATGTACTTTCATAGCTATTCATATCAGGTGAAAATATTGGAGAGAACGATGTAGGATGTCACTTGTCACGTTACGACACTCTTCACCCTCCGAAAGAAAATGACAGAACAATGAATAAACGTTAATAATCATAAGAGATATATCGTCACTGTAGTCACTATTGTTATATGCTTTCATTGTTTTTTTCCCGACATGATTCTATGCATACATTAGTTCGAAACGTACAGTACAAAAAACGAAAGAGAACAATATGTACATACTGGCCCACACATAATTTAAAAGCTCCATGAGAAAAGAAAGAAAAAATATATCAATGAGAAGCGCGAGAGAAATAGGTAAAAAGATAACGAGGGAGTGAGATAGAGTGAGATAGAGTGAGATGGAGTGAGATAGAGAGAAAAAAGAGGAAAAGAGAAAAGAAACCGAGAAAATCTTCTTCAGTTAAAAATCCAGTGAAATTAAACACATTAACGCGGTAACGGCCCCATGGAGATTATCTGACTAATTAAAATCTTTGTTGTTACGTCCTGGTGATTCATGTTGAGAAACAATTGGAATGCGATATTTCTACGAAAACGGCATTGCGATGGAATGATATAAATTTTCAATCTCTACTTCAAATATTTTCAACAATTTTGATGATTGATTGAAATAAGAATTCAACCAATTAGACTCATATTCATCACGCTGCATGTGTCGCTTATGCATGTCAATTAATTATGATGGATAATTTTTTTAGTTATGTGTGTTTATGTATTGAATGAAAATAATCGAGTATTGAATAATATGTGATTTGCAAATGTGTGAAATGTATTGTGACAATGCAGATGCACACATTTATAACATAAATCGCGTATATTTATACAAACTATATTTTTAGCGTGCGGAGTATGTTTATACTAAAAAAAAAAAAGTGGCGGCGTAATGTCAGTAGCAGGAGTATAGATATCAAGCCACGATAATCATGGAAATATCCGTTGTGAGGGGAACGTTGAGTATGTCTCTTTGTGTGCGCCAGTAACCTCCTTCAAGCATCCGTATAGGTTACAACACTCTATAAAATATAATCCTGGTATATGGCGAGTATGCTCTCGTATACATGTATACATATATAGACATATGCAACAGGACCATAAAATATGGTGAAAAATTCGATTTTTTGTAAAACAACATGACGTCCATGCATTTTATTTTTCGAAACAAATAATAGCCAAGTAATGGTGGGCGGTAGCATTATATTTGAACATCGTTGTTCTTCCCAATAATGTTCTTTATATTGCACGCATCAGGTGAAAAATGTTATATTATACGCAATTACTGGAGGGCCATAATTTTCCAGCCCCTCTCACTATACTTATCGGGGGAAAAAAAAATAATGATAGATTTGATGCATATAATATGTTGGTGCTGAATTTGTGCAAACAAATATTTATATAATTAATAATAATATATTTATTCAATGACGGTAATGATGGCAATATAAAAAGTGGAGCATCGTTTCAATTGCCTCTGTAACTACACAAAAACTCAGGAATTTACTTAAAAGTCGTTCGCAAAAGTTCCTAAATACTCTTGGCAATTGCGAAAAGTTTGGAGGGTTGTGAAGAAATTGGAGATAAATAGTTAGTATAGAGTGAGAGGTATATCTATTGCAGAATAAAGAGAGTATAGAAGAGTATGAAGAAGCAGAGAACAAGGGGTGGGATCCGACCATGGTATTGGTTGGTTGTGTGTCCGACGGGTGGGGTAGTTTGACAACTTGACAAGAGCACAAAGGCCATAGTTCGGTAGAGCGCGCTATTTTAGACGATGGCTATAGGGGTAGAAGAAGAAGAAGGATGGCGTTAAAGTGAGAGAAGAAGCTTACTGACGCCCTTCGTATACCGAGAAGGGTAGGTAGAATGAGGTAATTCGCGATAGAACCGACGCGCTAAACAAAGGGAAATTCACGTCTCACACTCTCTATTTCCACTTTAGATACTCCTCCTCCTTCCCCTCATTTCATTTGCTATAGTGTTATGTACTTTCAATTTGGAATTTCGCATCAGTGATCTTTGAAATTGACAAAACCGAGTAGATACAAAAAAGAATTTATATATTCAACGAGTTTTATGAACATTTCATAAGTTTTATTTTCTATCTTGACCATTAAACATCCATTGAATCCATATTTTGGACGGTTAAGAAGATTCCACCTTTTTGGTATTCGATTAACACTAAAGTCATTTCCCGGTTTCGAGTGTGGACAAAATGGGCCATAAGCAAAAAAAAAGGATCGCTTTTTCTCCATCTAGTGAAATGAGAGTTGCAAATGATGGAATAGCCAGTTATGAAAGATAATGTCAGATTTTAGAAAGGAGTTTACGAATTTGATTGGAAATATGACATGCTCAAAATTACAAAGTATTAAAATACGGAGAGATGATAAATAAATGGGAATTTGAATTTGGCGAGTTAATGCATAGCAGGTGACGAAGTTTTTCTGCTGAGAAGTACGGTGAAAAACTAGGTGGGAGGTTGCATCGATAGGTTATATCGATAAAATAAATATATGTCGACTACCTGATGCGTGAAGGATATCGCCATAACCTCGTACAATAGTTGAGAACGAATGGTTTAGAACACATACCAAGTGTCGATAGCCGTGCTATCGGCAATAAATATTTTTTTTCCAACCAGCGGAATGGCAAGAGATAACTCCAGTAGCCTCCGCGTGAAACTTCCATTCATGCCGGACAGCAAACACACCGCAACCACGAACCATGCACACGCATATATCTATACCAACACTCCATATGATATACATATGTATACATAGTTTACAAGGCACGGCCGTGATTTATCGCGTTCTGAAAGACCCTACGGGAGATTAGCGGCATGCTCCGATATTTCCATCGTTATTCAATTTGATCTTTCTTGCATTATTTGGTGTTGCAATAAATATTATGTGAATGAGTGGTAGATAATTTACTAGGCTTTTGACAAATCATCCAATTGATTATAAATTTCGATGACATTAAAAGGCGTTGTCATCAATGACGGTGTAACAGTTTGTTTCCGATTTGGTCATTCGAAGTCAAGTCTGGCAAACCCTGACAGGTCTATAAAAATAATTCACAATTTGTATCACATGTCAGCCAGAATATATATTGAGGACAAAGATATATGGCTTCATTGTATGATGGATTACTGATCTTTTCGTCGGGTAGTCAAATTTTTCACCTCATATTTCCATCACATTAGTTATATACTTATGGTTCTCACTATCCGTAAGTCACATCATATAAATTTTATGATTTTCGAACGAATACAGATGCACAGAAAAACTGTCTTATTGTTTATTCTATTTTTTCTCATTCGTATGAAGACTATCTTTTCAAAGGTTAATGAGCTTTTTCTATAGGTTGATCTGATTAATTTTGATGAAAATACCTTTTGAGAACGATATTGATTCTTTGCTGTCATATATATTCCATCAAAAGTTTCTTGCGTTTATTCAAAACTTTCCCATGTCATGTGTTGAACACAATGTAATTTGTCATTCCAACTTAGATATTCTTCCACACGTACTACTACCACTACCATTATCATCACCACCACTATTACTATTAACACCACGGCAACTATCGATATCTGTGGTATACACATGAACGGAAGTAGAAAGAACAGGAATCAAAGTGTAGTGCGATACGAGGGAGAGAGAAGAAAGTAGTAGGGACATCATTATGCAAGACAACTTTGTTATCTGCAGGTAATGAACTGACCCGTTGTCCTTCATCGTTGTACTATTATATATTCCAACAGGCACATAACAGTGGCACTTAAACGGCTGCGCTCGTGCCTGAAAGACCGCTTTGCCAAGGATCCCCCCATCCATTGACTTGGCCGTCAAAGGAAATTTCACAAGATCACCGACCAAGATTATCGTTTGATTGTGTCGCATTTAGTCGGAACATTTGTCTTTCGCCCACTTCCAAACCATCTTCCTTTTTTCCTTCTTTTCCCTTTTTTTTTTCCTTTTTTTTCCTTTTTTCCTTTTAATTCGCTACATATTATTAAACATCTTATTCACATAAATATCACGATACATAATACTCGTACCGCATATAAATATAAATTCTCTCACCTATATACCCACGTGGCCAGGTGTCACGCGAATTAATCGTCTCGCTTGCGTTCACTATCGAATAATTTGCATTTCTAGGTAAACTAGAAAACGACGAGTAGGATATAATGCGGTGACATCGGTGAAGTGTTGACTTTACAGAGATGGTAATAAGTATGTATATAGAAAACTCATGCCGCAACACCAAACGGGCAATTACTGTGCTACTACGGACGACTTTTATGTGAACGCTAGCGTGCCATCGTCGTCGTTATCGGCGTATGCCTTGTCACCGACGCAAAATGCGTCGGTGAAGCGACTGTGCAAATAATGCCAATGATACATGTACACAGGTGCCGATCGACTTCGTTCTTTGGAAATTCAGCCGCCGAAGTATGTATGCTATGGCATCTCGCACACGTATTTTTTTTTCTCCATTCTGATGGAAAGATGTTCAGGAAAAAATTTTTTGACTTTCTGTACCGGTTCAAATATCAATTGATCATTAATATATCTTCGAATCAACACTCACACTTTTGTGAGACATGACATCAAACCATTTTATCCCACTCTTCACAAACTTATACGATTTTGTTTAGTGCATTTTTTGTATATTTTAATTCGTATGAATACATTGACGCAATGGCACACTAAAGAACACGTGTCCAGAACTCGCCATGCTCATCTAACATTATGAAATTTTGTTACCGCGCACTGCACAATAAACAAGCATTTGTAAACACACATACATACATACATGCATGTATGTATGTATGTATTCATACATATATGAATATGTGTATATATATGTATATATATATATATTTATTTATTTATTAATGTGTGTATATGCATGTACGTATTATTTTTAACTTTGCACAAATGTTCAAACAATAACTGAAATGAATCCCGCGGAATTGCAACGATCAGCATACATTTCTCGAATTTCCACGGAATTTCACGTGCACATTTACATATTTTATTGAATTATTTGTGCGGGTGGGTTGAATTTTGTGTTGATGTGTACGCGGGTTTTGCATCGAAAAGTCGATTCGACACAGTCTACACGACCCCGGTGTGTCAGGGCTTCTGACTCGACAAATGCAGACAGAAACGAAGCTCCACGATATGACGGCCAACACACACAAAAAAAGAAAACGCGTAAAGGAGAAAGACAGCTAACTGTGAGTGGACTAAAGTAACTATGAAAAGAAAAGGACGGAAGAGAGACAGGGGGAGAGATGGGGGGCGACGAGCGCGCGAACGAGAGAGAGTCAGACGGATGGCGAACCAAAGAGGGGGAGGAAAAGACAAACGTCGAGTGAGACAGTATAAAATATAAAGAGGGAGGAAGCGAGAGGGAGAGAGGAAGAGAGAACAGAGGGACGCACTAACTTGGCACTAACACTTCGTGGAATCAATGCGTGTAAACTTGCGTATATGTGCGCGCACGTGTGTGAAACATGAATGTGATACCCCAGGCGGTATGCGTATCCATATTCACAAACACAAACACACACACGCACATACGGATAAAACACATTCTCATGTCACCGCACACAGACGCATGTACACACACATGTAGAGGTTTTTGGTTGTGCGCGCATGTGAATGTGTACAGAAAGCCGTATCCTCCCGTCGAGCGTCGAACGGACGAAAGCGTCGAGCTGTCAGCGCACCCCATCCCAACCCCTCGATTCCGGACCAACCCCCTCCCGCGTTACGCTACAACTCCCCTTCCACCCTGGCCCTACACACGCCAAGTCCCTTTCCCTGGCCATTCTCACTCTTGCTCACTCAGCGATACGCTTTGCCGTCCCTTCTATTCACATCCGCACCCGCCTCTTCTCTTCCAATCAAACTATCAATACTTTCCAAGACTCCATTGGAAAAAAAATTGATTTCGACGTCAAATTCCACTGTTGATACGGACCGATTTAGAAAGATAAAATTGGTTGTTGAATAAAATTGTTTAAATGTGAAACAGATGATACAATTCCAAATTGAATGGAGGATACCATTTTATTCCGCATATATATATGTCAATTCTTAATCTGAAAGAGAAGGCAATGAAGATAAGAAATGAAGTATAGATCAATTGATTGACAATCATTTTCACCGTATTCATAACTGTGAATAGAAAAGCAAAGTTTTTAATTGAACCACTTCCCCAAGGTTAAGATAATTTCATGCGCGTTAGGCGTGAGAAAACGCCAACGACATCTTCAATAGTGAGACGTACAAAACTTCACCATTTTATATTTTTTTATTTTCTTTTTTTTTCGAGTCCCTGGATTCATCAATTTCAAGAGATAGAATAAGCTCGGTAAGTTGTAACTTTCGAGAAACTTTTTCTCATAGAATTTTCTCGTATTTATTACTGTATTATTTTTCTTCGCGCCCCGCCCCCCCCCCCCCCCCCCCCCATAATTGGAACGTAAGACAAAAGAATAATGTAACATTTATTAACCTTCAATCCGTATCATATCATTATCCGTCATCAATTCACCAGATAGAGGTATGGATCTTTCCGGTACCAGTATGTTTGATGAGTTACCTTCTCATAATTGCTTTCAAGTTATATGGAAATTTTTGGTGCCAACATTGCTCAACCAATTATAGCGAGTTCCAATTATACTACAATGATGTCAACCGCAACTTATATATATATATATATACGCATGTACAATATATATCATTGCGCGGGTGACATTTGGAAACGTCCGTGTTCACCGTGAACTGCATTTTGGTATTTCGTGCTTACATGAAGCTTTCACTATGCATATATGTGTGTGTTTGGGACGGAGAATTTAGAACGTTCATAGATATATGTCTACATATGAGACAAAAGGAAAATTGTATATGTTCACGAGATCGTTACCCCTTAAATATGTATGGGAGGTAAAAACAATCTAATACTAGAAATATGAACATTAAATAGCAACGTTGACGATAAAAAATCAGGCAAAAAAATGTTCTGTTTATCTCAACAAAATTCTTCAGAATGGCACAACGCTCGATGGCATTTCTCAAGTTAATATTGGATGTATACACAACATAAAACAGTTTCTGCAGCTGATAATGAAAGGAAGAGTAATTCAGTGCCATTTTGTTTGAATACTATTAGATCATCAATAAATTCCAACATATTATATACGATGGTATTTTTAGAATTCTCAATTTTTACATATAACTATATGATAAGAGTTGCAGAGGTTTATAACAATATGTTATTTTTACTGCTATCTGTAGAAATATATTGAATGTTTAAACTTACATGCATGGGTATATGAATTAATTTATTATGAATGCGTGCAATTGAAATGGAATTTTTTTTCATCGAAGAAAATGAATGCGTGGCTAACTGATGATGACTCTATCCAATCAACTAGCTCAATTTCTCATACATATGCATCCTGCTGTTGGTAGGCCGGACTCACGATCACAGCGACCAGAGAATTCACTGGCAAAGAAAAGAATGAAAAAGCCAAGGAAGAGAGAGGCGCCTATGATTTATTATAACCATTACCTACCCAATAATTATATATCGGGCCATAGCCGCCCCCTCCAAGTCCGTTTATAAAAGCCTCGAATGAAAAGAGTCAGTGGTGGATGATATCCTGTCGGCCGGCTGGCAGACACACAACACACACAACACACACCATCGTACCCGCCATGTAAACTCATACACATTAACTCTGCATATTGTATGTCGATACGTATAAACGTGAACATTCACCATCGCAGAGCCTATCCATTGCACCTAATCTTCGTTCAATACTTTCCAACCCCCACAATCCGTTGAATTCTTATCTTGATTAACCCACCGACCTGTAAGCAACGCAGACGTTCGACGTGTGAGAAACCATGTAATCGATCCTGATATATACCGCCAGCAATATTCCAGCCGTTCGAAAGTGAATGAGTATTTCAATTCAAAAGCATACAATTCTCAACAAATTTAGGTCCATAAATTCACCAACTTCATCGCAATATTAATTTGATTGCTAAATAAAAATTGAATGTTTCTCTATAACTATATGAGTGATAATGAAATGTTATTTTGAATGAAAAGGAAAAGAAAAAGAAAATTGTGATGAAGACATCAAGAAAATAAAAAAGCGGTTTGTAGAGGTATACAGCTAAAAAGGCTAAAAGAGCTGAAAGAGAAGTGGCCAACACACGTGTTTTCACACAAAATCTCCACCCTCAACCAGTCACGATGGTGGTCGTAAATATATCCAAGATACGAACAGGGGTCATGGCACCACTATACCGCTACTTTCTCCATGGCCTCCATCCTATTCCCCAAGGGCCACTCATGAAGCTCATTCTCTTATAGAATTCGCAATTATCTAGCTAACATCTCAACCATATTATTTTCCATTTAATTACTTTCATATGTCAAATCAATTCATTATTAATAATATGTAAAAGTATACAAAATCTTAGAGATAAAATAGAGAAATAGTATTTTTTTGTTGGACATTGTAATATTCGATTGAGACATTAGAAAAGATTGATGTACCGTTACGCCATATGATGGTCCGCCTCTGTTATAATAATAAATGGGCGCATTATTGTCTTCCTCTGCGTATATAATCGAGTGCATATACATATAGGATACATAAGCGTTCGTTACGGCGCGTCGACACACGCGACCTATCCACTCAGTGTACATATGTATACAGTGGTATTCAGCTGACATTAACATCATTTCAACCGGCTATATATGCATATATTATCACGAATATCGACTGCATCTTATCAATCATCATATCCATGATACATATTCAAATAACGTAGTCTCAAAAAAATTAGAGCGTGTAAATTCATCGGTGTTTTTGGAGGTCAAATGAAAAGGGAGTAGAGCGAAAGAGCGAGATCCTGAAACCCGTAGTGTATCTATATATACATAAATGCCAGGTGGCCGATACCACTTATGTTAAATTGCTCGTCAGCACACACTATATCCCGTCATAAACTGTAGCGAAACTTCTTCCCAACGCTTCTCATCCCACACATCCGAAGTGAGGTGTGGGACATGTATTTTCTTACTTTCGTTTCTACAATTCCACATAATTATCAAATTTAGAGCGAATATATATTTGGTTCCCTACCACTTTGAAGCTGTTCTACATGAACAAGTAAACTATGTCGACAGATGAATGATATTTCGAGTTACTTTGAATTTTGTTCAATATTAGAAAATCATCTATTTTTATTTTGAGATATATCAATTGTGGAAGAAACATTTCGTTAGTTGGTTGATTGGCAGAAGCAAATTAATTGGTCGCAGATGCTGATCGCTTAAAGGCTTTTTTTTATTAACGGCCCATGAATCTCGCAAGATAACAAGGTTGAGTACCCCGAAGACGTCACGGCGTCTTTCCATCCAGCATCCCATTCACGCCAAACTTGCAACTTTTTGCGTGAAGTATACAAATCAAGCGACACCTGCTCGCAACTTCACTATATTTTGTGACATCTAGTGTTCTTATTTATATGAAATTAGACTTGCATAACTCTCCAAATCGTCAAGGTGGATATATTACAATTCACCCCGCCAAAACAAACCTCAAAAAATGGAATACACTTTGGATAAAAAATTCAAAGAACTGTTATCTGCCAGACATATGCGTAATCATGTCAGCCATTATTTAATAATGATTTATAGACGCGTTTTGACAAGTGCAAGTGAACAAAAATTGTTAATGTCTGGTGTGAATGACGTATTTGATCCCCTTTTTTCACACACAAATCATTTCATCACAAAGAATAAATTTGTGAAATAATAATAAAGTTCTTGGCACACGCTCAATGAACATATTTGACCCTCAATAATGTAATCCACAGGTATCAATTCATTTCACCTTTTTATCCATATTTTTGTTCTGTCTAATAGTTTATAATGGCGGTGATTTTGAAAAAGCAATTCAAATGAGTAGAATGCACCTTTAAATTATTCGAATCCATTGATATAATTGATATCTCTCCAGTCCAGTCCGTCCCTAGTGGATTATGGAATATATACTATTATCACATCTATTTCTCACGATCGTAGTAAAATCCGAGTTTTTTCGTCTCCCACTGTGTCGTTGGGATGAAGAATTATTGAAGATATATGTTAGAAATGCGTGTGACAAAGGCAGCGGCATGACTAAAGTGGGAGATTACATGAGAAAAGATGAAAGACCTGAACGAGAGGAAGCCAACAGCCGCGCGCCCACCGAGAATTCGATTGGCACGTCGATGAAATTTGTTGAACGTGACCGGATAAAAAGTGAAATTGTAACGCGCTGTTAGAGTCAACAACGCGAAAACGTTTCAGTATAAACTGTGTGTTTATGTACCGGCGCGCTTTCTCTTACCGCTGTCTATCTATCTCTCCCCTTTATCCGCGTTCACTTCACTGACTGTTCGCCAACTCTTCGGGCAAGTGTGTGCAAGAAGCGCGATGAATTACGGTTAACAGTGGAATTTGTGTTTCTTGCCGGAGTGCGCGCGGTGGTGCGAGGTCCTTTGGAATTCAGTCGCGGCACAATTACAATTAAGAGCGGTTAGCGAATTAAGGAACGTAGTCGGCACGCGGCACGAAGAATTCCACATATATATCGTAACACAAACTCGTCGTAAAGTCCGATAAGAGATCTCTCTATACTTGACTTCCTGGTATATGGGTAAACATTTCCCAACGTCCCGTATCTCCTTATTTGTTTTTATATTTATACATACACATTCATTCAAATACTTCTACATATTCATGTAAACGTCCGTATATTCACGTTCAACATCGCATATCATATTTTTTTCATCCAATCATCGTATTGCCCCGATATTTTACAACTTTTCCCCCCTTTATTCCTAATTTACTCGGGCGTACATAGTATGTGTGTTGTTATCAATCAAACGGTTGATAGCCAAATGAAACAATCAGCAGCTCAACATCATCATAAGTGCGATAATATGCATATATAATGTTGATGATTTGTCATGATTGTACAACTGTAAGATGTTTACCAAGCTCACCTTCGTCGCCTACGCTTTTTTCGTCGTCTTCTTCGTCGTCTTCGCCGTCGTCGGCGTCTTCGTCGTCGTCGCCACTCGATGCGCCCCCTGGAAGAGGGGGATATTATACGAGCCCGCGTCTTCAGAGCCGTTGCTACGCGCTCGCCCGGATCGTATTCGATCTTGTCTCCCTGCACCGGGGACCTTGTATTCTCCCCGGCGCCGGACTCCGTCGTGGCTGAAAACTCCTGTGACTGATAGACTTTTCGTCGTAGCCGTCGCCAAGTGACCTTGAGATTGTTCTCGTGGCCCTTGATGGGCCGCGGCAAGTAAAAATTTTATTATTGACAATTTTGTCAATATTATCACCGTCGCCGCCACCACCACTATCGCAAACAACGATCACCGCAACAACTTCATGTTTATTGATCTTCCAAAATTTGTAAAACACCAATGAAACATCATATGTCCTGACTAAGCAAAATATTTGGTCCAGGATTGATAAATCTTTCGTTGGCCCATTAAACATCACCCTTTCACTTCCTTTGAGCACCCTTATAGCACGTAGACTTGCCACGACTTATGTATACTCAATTCTTATGTACACAACTGACCCCTCCTACAAGAATTAACTTTAGTCATTCAATGTTTATTTTATGGGTGAATGACATGCTAATCCGCAATTTTTGTTCTTTTCCTCGTAAAATAATTCGATATCCGATACACTCTCAACTTGTTTTTTCTCTCCAACCTGACTATTCAATTATATTTATTGTCCAAAAAAGAAGCCGCTATATTCGATTCCTCGTGATATTTGTATCATTCATCCATAATTATATTATTTTTCCCCAGGCTTGTAACATCATATGATTTGTTTATGTATTTTTTTCCGTATTTTTTATTTGTTTGTTTTGTTCTTCACAATTCGCTTTTCAACTGCTGATAAACAGAATAAAAAATAAGCGAGCGGTTCATCTAGTAGCTCATACAATTGTTAACACATTAGATATTACATATGCTGAATTTATACTCATAAATTTATCACGTGAACGTGACAGCAAGTCGTGATGTCGACGTTACGACTGACGCTTTTTCGAATTCCTCCGTCAACACTTCCCATTGAATTAGAAAATACTGTCAGCTAGAAAGCCCAAGTCAGTTTTCATGGAATGCTATCTTTCGCAATATTAAATTCCACAGTGTTGTAAGATTTTGCATGAATTTTCAAATGACGGTGGTGGTCGTCTTCTTCGGCGTCTTCGTGAATTCCATTGATCATCAATTTCAATTTTCATCACATAAATATCTTGCTGATGAGATGAATATTGATAGCAACACCGAAAGAATAACTTATCTCCGAAGGTTCAAGGGGTTATGTTACACACATTGGAATCAGCCACAACTGAATTGAATGTGGTGAAGCGAAGTGACATTGGAAATAGGGGTGCGCCAAATGTCGAATGGGTATTGACAACGATGGTTTTCGTTCCAACAATCAATTGCACATGGAGAATTGGAATTAAACGTTGCTATTCCTTTTATTTTCTCCACGCAATGCTGTTTTTTGTCCTCACTAAGGTAGGAATTAAATTATCATCACTATCATTTATATCCAGGAGCTATGAATTAATGAAGTAAGTGAATACAATGTTCTTTGACACTCTGCATCAATTACTTGACGGAGGTGATACTACACGGTGGTTTTTCAATGCCACTAAATGCGAGGGTACACATACAAAAACACGCGGCACACACGTTGACGTGCCGTATCCAAGAGATGGGACGACTGTGATCCGCGATTTTCGTTGTGGTGCTTTCACAGCCTCCGCGAGGGACCAGAAAGCGCCGCGACGCCCTGCACATGCGTTGAACGTCACCCACCCCCTCTAAGTATACTGACAAAGCCCCCTCCTCACCCACCCTTTTCCTCTCAGAGTTCTCTATCCCTCCTTTTCCTATGGTTACTCTGTTGCTCTTCGTCACTCGCTTTGGCATATCCGCCCAGTGAAATGCTATCCACGGTGGCGTGGCATACCCCCTGTGAAACCAGGGGACTATCGCGCGCCGTCACGCCATTCCTTTGTGCGTCAACAAAAGCTGTCGCTCACAAACATCCGTGTGTTCACACGTATACACGCAAAGAATAAATGTGCGTTTGGAAAAGCCCCACTACTTATTATTTCGTCCAACCACACGTCGATAGTTTTCACCCATATATACATATATGTATATATATATATATATATATGGATATATGAAATGAAATAGCTATTCTATGGCTTTCATATAAATTGATTTTGAATTTATCGAGAGTTGATACACGCTGAGAGCAATCTCATAATGGTTTTTGGAATTCATCATTGATACATACTTTTAAAAATTAAATGAATTCGTTTGTTGATAAACATGGAGATTTATTTTATTCCGTGTAAGTATAAATTTTGCATTACAGCTTGACAGATTGATCACGTGAAGACACGTGAATGGACAGGAGCTGAATGAAATCGAATCGAGTGTTCGAGACTTGAACCACGACCGAACGTGCTTGGAGTATACGACCATTCTAAGGAAAATTGCAGGAAAATCCGCAGTTCGTTTATATGCGCGCGGAATCGCTGACGGATCTGATCGTCAATCTTTCAACACAAACATCGTAAACGTATCAGTTTGTTTTACATTTATCGCTTTTCTCTGATTTCCACACCCCTCACGACCTTCTCTCTCTCTCCGTACATCCCTTATTACTTCCTTTCATTCATGTCAATAATCAATAAACTCTCACGATGTCAATTGCGTACAAATAACATGCTTTGATTACGAAAAAAATCCTTGAGATTCTTAAGTTATCCAACAATTGTTCACAAAGGAAAAAAAGAAATTTTTTTCCTTCTAATTCTTCACTTTACGTTACTCACCGTAACGTGGAAATTTATCCCCGTGGGTATTCATAAAGATTCCAGAGAACTCTTACCTGCAACAAAAAAAAAACAATTGTTCCATTCAATTATCCTCACAATCGCTAACAAGCTGCATACCAATGATAATTAATTGTGTACTTTTTATAGTGACTCAAGATTTATGCGTGTATGCATAAACGATTCATGTGGGGAGTGCTCGGTTATACTATTATGATTATTATAAAAAGCAAGCACTTTTTCCTTTTTTAATGTCGCAGAGAGGCCAGTTATTGGCGCGGGATGGTTCAATAAATGGCAGCTTGTAATGATTCAAGCTCGCCAGTCTATACTGCCTGAACGGAAAACAATTAATTTCTCCACGCATGGTTCGGGGGTTTATAGATATTTTTATAATCGATTGATAAATCCCAAATTCACCAACTAAAATAGGCAAGGGGAAACTTGCAATTTGTGTAGTTAATTGATCCTTCAAAATGGATAAATTTAAATTCTTCATGAACATCATCCACCACAAAATTCATTTCCCATGAACTATACTTCGATAATAAACAGGTCAATACTTTTTTTGCAACTTTATATTTGCGTATTGTATGAACATGTACGTACAAATGTCGCGCGCAGTCTACCCGAAGACATACGTAGAGAAACTCTACCAAGAGAAGCTCTAATTCCAGACAAAAGTGTAACGTTCCATTATAAAGAAATAATATATTCATAACTGTTCTGGCATCAAAATTATTCTATGATCTTTTTTTTCTTTTTTTGCAGTCTACAGAAATGAAGCAAAAAATACTCCAATAATTTATGAAATCATCAGCATTTTGTTTGATACGATGAATATGTTCTGATTGATGTCATCACAAAGTTGGAATGATAATTAGAAAAAGATATAAGGTAATCCCGGACATGAGGATTTGGTAAATTCCGGCCACCATATGCGTCGTTCATTGCAAGATCCAATGTATTGTCCTCCTCCCTACGTTCATTCGCAGATTAATATAGAATTAAAGGAATGATATAGATTTGCTGTGTTGCAATAATATTATGCTCGTCTTCTCTGCAATCATATCCTCTGTCACTATATAAGCGGGACCCTGTATAAGTGGCAGTGCCCACGTGAGCGGAATACGGTCAAGGTATAAAGTCAACGCGCGTGTAATTGGATTGCTGCGGCACTTGGAAATATTTTTCAGTTCGTCTCTCACGTTTTACCGTTATTGAATAATTATATATGAATGTGCTGTGGATCACCTTCGGATTGGAATTATGAATTAGCTCATTTAGTTGAAATAGTTTATAACGTATTGAATTAATATTGTTAACATGAAGAAAATTGTCATTGATTTTTCAATTTCTTAAAAATATCTGCTGTCTCTTGTTGTGCTCGTCGTGACGTTGGTGTTTCTAGTCTTATTCCCCTTCCGAGCAGCGCAGCCGTCTAGCGACAGCCCATAATTCCATCCCCTCTGATGGCTGACGGTCGCCGTATCTCACGATCGTAGATACAAGCGCGATGTCTGCAAGTAGATATGTACATATATATATATATATACAAGGATGTATGTACATATATACATATTGATATTTATATATCTATATAGTGACCCTCGCGCGTAGCATATGCGCCTCACCAAGATCACTGTGACCCAGTTCGCTGACAAGCTACAATTCCAGTACCAGTTGAACGACACTGCAGAACCGAGAACGAACTTTGTCAACATACCGAAAAAAGTATATATACATGCGTAAGTGTAAACATATATACATACAATATGAGTGTATGATGAATTTCATAGCATAGAAGCACAGACATTTCAAGAAATTATTGTGTACAGTTAAAAATTGTCTTGTTTTCAACTGTCCAAAACGCTCTGCGCCTATCCCTCGCTTTGGGCACCACTGATTTTATAAGCTCATTCGAGTTTGCCCAACTGGAACGAACAGTGCGCCCGAATTTTATTACATTCAATTGGCAGAATATCTTCAAAATATCTCAAAATGTTTTATGTTTCGGAATAATAATGGTGAAAATCCATACAACTGAAATGTTTTCGTTGAAAAAAAAAAGAAATATAAAATCGAAATGCTGTCAGCGCATTTTCAAATGTTTTCAGAAGTTGTTTGTAACTTCATTGTAATTATTGAAAGAAATGAGAAAGGGAATGTGGTAATAAAGCATTGTCGATTATAAAAATCAGCCGAATATCTTTGGAGAAATGCAACAAAATAATGATAAAACTCGCTCCACACTCACTCAGTGAGAATATAGCTATGCACGAGAGCTTACGAGTGGAATGGCGTAAGAGCGGATACGAAGTGATGGAGGCAGAGGCGGTGCGGTAGAGGCAGCGGCGGTGGCGGCGGCGGCGGCGACGGAGGTTGAAGCCGGGCAAGTTTCGCTTGAGAGCGTGACGGGGGTGAAACGAAGGGTGGCATGCCACGGAAATAGAGAGGAAGAGACAGAGAGAGGATGTGGAAGATAGAAGATTTTGCTATATAGATACGCGTAAAGTGAGCGACGACGAAGGGAAGTGAGGCAGTGTGAGAGAGAATGAATGAGCGAACGACTGAGGGACGCACGCGAGGGGATGAGCCAGAGTTGGAGCGATGGCAGAGTATTGATTTAGTGGGTTGCACCATCTCCTTCTATATGTCTTCTCACCCATTCTACATCTCGTATACGTCTCCGCATCTTTGCGTCGCACTGGCGCTGTAGTGTAAGGTTGTTTTAAGTAAAACCCGTTGATGTCACACGTGAGAAATTGGTATTACAGCATTGGAATACAAAAGCTAAGATGAGTACATTAATTGAATATTGACTGGTGGTAAAAATCGACCTTTTAATGTCTCGGTAATGAATTACGTATATCCGTTAAATTAATTATTTCTGTATGCAATTATCATTTCTATGTAAAATGAATGAATGTGTGAACGTAATTTATAGATAAATATATGAAAAATTCATCAATGGTTGGGCAGCACATCGATTTGGAACATGTAACAAGGTCACGTGTGTATTCAAAAAAAAGTTCCGAGTATGTGAGCGCAAGTAAATCATTCGCTTGATTAATCAGGTGTGGCCCAAAATATATACTGATACAATTTATAAATGATAAGCATCAAATTGTAGCCACACATTTCATTTTAGTATGAATATGTATTATACGTATGTTTACCTTTTTCTATATCAATGTACAAAATGTTAAAGATGAATTATAAAATTAGAAATAATATGAATTAATTAATTAATTAATCTTCACTCATATTGAATGTATTCATGAAAACGCTTGGAGAATACTAAAAGGGATCGACCATGATACAATCTCTATACAGTTAAGAGGTGTTTACAACTCCGACAGTGAATCTGCGGGTAAGTGGGAGAGAAGATGGCAGTAAATATTCCACGAGTCGTACTTCACACGACTGTTCGCCGCTCCTTCTTCCACACTCGTTTTTAGTTTCTCTTTGTCTTTCTCATTCTTCCGCCGACCATGCGCTTATACCTCGTTTTCTTTCTACTATTTATATATACTTGCATAGCACGGCAGTGGCATTGCCTACCACCACTGTTATACGCATCCATTAGTCTGCATCGAGGCAATAGAAAAAAGGGCGGATTCACATCTTTCTTTTGTTTTCTTCTTTCAGTGTGTCGTTAATTTTATTTCTTCACGTCACACTTAGTGATTAATAATTAATTTTTTTTCTTCATCATATCATGTGCTCTTGTGTGAAAACAATTCTCGTTAATATTGAATATTACAAGTAGCTAATATTCGAAAAACTCAGTTGTTGTCAACTGCGTACCAGGGGCGTTGAAATATCTACTGCAACATTATACTACAGATGTATGTGGCGAGGGTGTCTGAGAGGAAGAGCGAAAACAAAATCAACAGAGTGAAAAGGGGCGATGCCGATGGTGACTATATGTATGAATATATATAACTCTGTATAAACTTCTTCTGAGTGGAAAGGAAGGACGAGAAGTAACGCAAAGGTGAATACGGAAGGAGGACGTAATCTGCTAATGGCAATTGCCCAAAATAAAAGAAAAAAAAAAAAAAAAAGAGAAATATAGCTTGACGGTATAACAACTTTTTAGCCTTATCAAAGTAAAACTGATGAAACATGAATAATAGGACAATGCGAATGAGGATTATCATACCAATCTTCATACGCATTTACATTGGTGCACTGAAATTTCGTTACCCTTCAGTGAAACGAATGGCCTTGAAGACGAGCGCCAGGAGAAGTGTTTTTAATGGTCGGGAAATGCGAAAACGAACCATCAGGATTTCAACGGCGGAATATTAGAAATTCCTCGTTGAACGTTGAGCGGTGAAACCACGTTGGGCAAATCGCCAAGTATCTATTATATAGGATATGGAACACTGTGAATCACTCTCATCTTGTCCGGTGTCGACAGTTAAATGAAAAAAATTTCAATCCGATTAACTATACGAGTTCGAATAAATATTATATACATGTGGATAGTGAAAACAGCATCATTCAAAATTTTGAAATCTAATAATTTATTCTCTTGCTTCATAAAATACTGATGAATGATCAAATGGCAGATAAAATCTCATAAATAATAATTATCGAATGAATTAGAGGATAATAAAATTTCTAAGAATTATCTATGTACATTGTCCAAACAAAAAGTCAACAAAATGTGGAAGGAATAGGTGACTGTATGTGAGTGCGCCCAACGCAAATGATGCAGCTGCTGTGTGATATGTGTTTATATAGACTGCAACAGGCAGAGAATACGTGAAATGAAATGCGTAGGTGCGAGAGACCTATATGAAGTATGAGAGTTAGTAGAACAGAGACACTGCAAGAACAGAACGGGATAGATACACCATGAATATAATGAAGGATAGGAAAACGTATCGCTGATGGCGGCACGACCGATATATGCCATAGTTCCTCTTTCTCCTCTCTGGGTGATGCCGCGCGTATAACTGGAAATGAAAGGGCAGTTTGGCCGATGGACGATAATTCATTGGTGAATCGAACTGCTGCCAGCTGAATCGAACGGATCGTGCATGCACAAACCCCGCGCGCGTCGCTCCAGGCAATGGGCGTCGCTGGTTCAAGGACACGCCAATGAAAGATCCCACCAACGACGCGTATATAATTTTTCAGCCGAATTCATAATTTTATATCGATACAACGAAGACAAAAAATTAAATAAAATTTTATTCGTGTGTCAACACTGTCATTTATTGTGAAATAATAAAAATAATAAAATATGATAAATAATATAAAATAAAATTTTAAATATGACAAGAGTTTGTTTCAATGGTTGGAAATGAAATCACATATGTGTGTTGAGCTGACAAGAGATTTTGCCTTCAGGCATATACACATATGTTTATATTTTTGTTGCGATGGTATCCGAACATTTCGCCATAGGATATAGAAAATGTATAAATGTATATACCGTCAACCTTTTAGTTATTGCGATTCGTATATTCATGGATGTAAACTGTAAATGGCCCTGAAGTTTTTGTTTGTGTGAGTTATATATATACATATATAGCCGGGGAAAAAGTGAAACTCAGTGGCATTGTTCCCCGGCTTTTTCCTGACTATGAACAAAAATAGGGACGTGGTGTCAGCCTCACGGTCGCGACCCTCCGGGACACAACTATACGACTTTCACTGCTATAGAAATAAAAAGCTCTCTCTTTTCCTTTCTTTATTCCCTGTCTTTCTCTCATTCTCGTTCGCATCGTGTTTGCCCCTCTTTCCGATGCGCCAAGTCCTGCCGCTTGTCCCGGTACGGCGCGTTTACGTAAATCGGGAGCCCTAAATCTTCGGTATCCCCTCTCGCCCGCCAACAACTAACCCCGAAGAAAGCATTATGCGGGCAAAACAAAGTTATGAGAAACGCATGGAAAACGTATCGTCTTTATTACCTGCTAGAAACTATATTCTACAATGGTGAAAAGATCGGAAATGAAACCTCGAGATATACATATACATGCCCACATATACTCATATACATATATACATTTATGCATATTTGTACACATATATTTTTTGGTTGGAAAAAAAATGATGTAATAAACGATCAAGTCGGTGAGATTTAATATCTGCATGTCTCATACATTCTCACTAAACATTTTTCGTGTATTATATAATTGAAAAAGATTATTATACTCAAGTTAATTTTCATATACTTCGATATTTGTAATTTGCTTGAAAATCAATTAATTCAAATTTTCATAATCTTGTGTATCGATATCACGTTTTATTCATCAATGAAATTTTTCATTATAATGTAGCAGAAAACGAGTCAATTTTCATGATGCAGTTTATTTTAGCAGTGTCTATTCTTCGACACAACTTATATGGACACCCCTGAATCGTCCATCAAGAGTTTCTGACTGAGACTGTACATCGCCCGTTTCCCGCTACAATCCACCCTCTTCTCTTCATCTCATCCTCACATTGCCCCTTATTGGAAGTTCCAGAGGGGTGGCAAGGGTCGGCTTCGACTTGAAGCGTAGCCGAAAAAAGAGGCGGGCAGTCAGCGTGAAACGAAATATGAGATTTAGATGTCGTCCACTGACACGTTTTTCTGCTTTCATTTCAACCTCACTGTCTTGACGAACATTCTCAAACACCTATATCTTATGAAATATGTATTATGTAACCAGCAGATGATAGTCGAAAAAGCCGACTAAACTATTCAAAAGACCAGCGTGAGAATAATATATTCAATATACTGAGAGTAAACAAACTCCCAATATTTTTATGAATTTTTAATCTCATTTTTGGCAACGCCGAATTGACGAAAAGGGGAAAAAAATAATTTTCATGGAATTTAATTAATTCTCACTTTGCCATCGAGATTGAGAATAGGAAAAAAACTTCTTTTCTTTGTCGAAAGTTAGCTGGGAGGAGATTTCTTTTTCTTCCACAATGTTAACGTTCATCTGACTAGTCAATGAGAATCCTCCCCCCTGAAAAATACAGTTTGGGCATACACTTGAGAATTGTTACTTTCTGAAAGACCGGGACCGTAAATATTCGAGTTGCTCACAGAATTAGCTCATCCAATCAAGCGCAACATTGGAAGGGCGGGCTTAATTAAAATCCCCTTTCACTTGAATTGCTTAGGTTACGATATGCAAAGATGCATACGGGTTGTCTAAGATGCAAGTATCTCAGAATTCGTGAAGTAGACGACGAATAAAACTTTTCGTTCATCTAAACGATTTATTCTGTTGATAAAACACGAAACTTTGTTCACACAAACAATCTAAACGATAATATAGCCAGGGTGGATTGGAATTTAGGTGGTATATTGTATTGTTGAATTATTTATAGAAAAATATAACTATAGTCAAAATTTTTCTGTTCGTTGTGTTTTCCAAATAACAAAAATATAAAATATTGATTCTACTGATAGGTAAATTGTATACAATAATATTCATTATAATGAAGAACAATCTGAGAGGGTTATTGGTCTTCAGGCAGAATCGTGGTGTACAAAGAAGCGAATCGATATATAAGTGGTATTATAAATCTCAATCCAAAGTTGATCGAGCCTATATTTACTCTATTATCCAACGATCGTTTCAATTTTTTATGGGCCGGTTTATGTTCAACTGGAATAATCGTTGTGATCCCGGGTACCGATATAATGCCTCATAAATCGTGATGCCACACGCTGCAGTCTCATAATGGCGCGAGAAAGACACGCGTAGGTCAGTGCTGCGTGCACATAGGGGCGGAAATTTATACTCCACGGAAAGTTTCACATCTCAACCATCATGTGGCAGCAGTGGAGTACTTGCTACCCTTCTGTCGAGATTCCGTCGCGACGTCGACGTACTGGATATTGCTACGCTCGCCATCTCTCGTCGCACTTGCGTAACTCCCTTTTGCCAACGAGTTTCCCCTGTTTGCTAACAGAGGGCTAAATGACAGTCCGCGGGAATATTATTTGATTTTCAAAGATAGATTCGGTGAAATATCTTTCGAGAATAGAAAACCAAAAATAACTTATAACAGTGAAGAATTGCAATCATCTATGATTTGGAGCAAATTCTGTTTAATTGCACACGCAATGCATTGTATTTTCCATTCCGTTCATTCCGAATTGCGAATATAACTCACCGCTCGTCCTTGAAATTAATGGAAAAAAATTTTTTTCGTCACTGAGTAAAGGGTCATAATTCAAGTACGTGCGAAAAGGGACAAGTTGAGAAACAGCATTCATTTTATTGAGCGGTCGTATTCCTTAATAGTAGTCGAATGGGACGTCATGTCTTCTGGTTGTAAACGCCTCATGTTTTTTATATGCTATTGGACTCCTGATTTACGGGATCCAATACAAACAGCAAAACCCAGCCACATGGCTGTGGACGCGCACCTTTGCCGCAAAAAGAACAAAACGCAACAGTGTGCGCTTGGAATGCACCAATAAAAATTGCAAATCATTGATGTAAACATTTAAAGAAGGGGAACAACATGAATTTTTTTTCCAATGATTTTAAATTCATTATTTTTCGAATATTAACTATATTCTATCAACATCTCTTTCAAAAAGTTGACACTTTTGGAGTCAGGTAACACATTATCATGTTTCCGTTTATTTTACCGTGCACTTACGTTTCGTTGAGTATAAACGAATGGGCGCAGTTGCCTGAACTGACGCGTGTCTAACTCACATATTCTTGTGAAGACACGCTATAGCAAATAAATCATCGCAAAAACCACTCTTCTTCGTGCGTTCGCTCTTTTTAACTCAACGAAAGAGATGTACGTAATTTACTATAAAATCGCAATGTTGCATTTTGTGGACATTTTCAAGTAGCGGAATTCTTTCATATGACATTCTCGACAGTAAAAAAAGATTTCAAGTATTTTACCGATATTTTTGATAGTGACGATGTAAAATGAGACAGTTCATATGAAATTTAGATCAATTTAGGTAACGCAAGGATGACTAGAGACAACTACTGATTGCCATGTTGATTCTGCGTACTGCAGGATTTTCATATGGATTCACCACTATTTAATATATCCACGTTTCCATTAAAAGTTTCTTCTGGTTCTTTCGTACTGCTTTTGCAATTACTTTCTTTGAAAAAAATGTTTCCAGTAGATCAAACCATCTATCTGTATAATATTCGACAAATCATTGAGAGCCCTCAACTTTTTTATGGCATTGACACTCTCCATTGAGATGAGATAATGAAAGTCTAATCAAAATTTGAATGTACTATGATACTATGATTGTTTCGAGAAAAGACTTTGATTCAGAATCTCATGATCTCTGACGACATGTTGAGATCAGCTCTATATTTATGGATATCATTCATATTTATTTTATATACGAATATCATCTCTCTCTCTCTCTCTCTCTCTCTCTCTCTCTCTCTCTCTATTTATATTCATATGAAACTTGTGATCATGTTCCAAGATTCCATCAAATGTAGCTCAGTATGTTGTGAGTCATAATCCTGTTAGCCTTCATACAATGTAGTAGAAGAGTACAAAAACTTGGAACTGTGAATGACCGTTGATTTGCACGAAATTTGCAACCTCATTATGTCATGTGAACACGTTTCTGATTGTTTTTTTGAAATTCCTTATCATGCCAGGTCATCTCACATAGTATTTATTCATGGCGAATATAAACACCACTTTGCATAGTTACATTTCCTGTCTATGCATAATTGAGAATTATTCCCGGTAATTTTTTGTTATTATTATTTTGCAAACTGTCTTTATCGGATACCAGAGCGACAGTGAGAAATCGGTGTTTTGGCAACAAAATAATAAATGAACCGAACGAGGGTGAAGAAAAAAAAAAGAAAATCCGTGAGTTATGTGCCTATTTTGGTTTATAATCTGCACTTATGTGTTGTTCTCGCGTTGGTGTGGCAAATATTATGGAGGCTGAAACGACCCAAACTGGCAGCCAGGGGCGTTATGAAGAACGATCCCAAGCGGCCGCCTCATTATCCGTCAACTGTCAGACGTCTGACCAATCCAGCTCTTTGGAATAACTACCAAACCAACCACCCACAGCCTCAAGGGCAAATGATATTCTTTTATTATGTTATAGTTAGTTCTATATAACAAACAGCAGGAACCCTAGATATCTCTTCTTATTTACCTTCCCTTTGATAAATATGTATAGATATATCTCTTTTTTTCCTATATAAATATCACATCCGAAATGGAACTAACAGAATTACCTGTGAAAATGAAAGGGTTACTCGGATGTTCAGTCCCAATTAGGCTCAACGATATAAAGCATTACATTGGAATTTGTCACAAAAATGGCTGTTAGAAAAAAAAAACTCCAAGGGAGTTGACACCACGCAATTCTTCGTATTTTGCCGGCACAAAATTGCCACGAGGCTCTTGCTTTGCTCCCCTATGTCGGGTACTTCACTCTCTTTTCTCTCTCCGACAACAGGTTATGCCGAAAGATCGGTATTCTCGACGCGAGTCGCGACATACGTTCACAACTACTACGAAACCATAGCCATCCGCTATACAATTCTCAGAAAGTATATCGTTTATTGTACATTTATACTCGTTCATTTTGTATATTATTCAAGAACGAAAAACAAGTTCCCTTTTTACATAAATTGCAATAGTTTAACATGCAGACGATGTTGTAGCATATGGCTCCTCTTACACGTGTAATGTCATCACCAGAATATTTTGCAAATACCATTGACATATTTACTAAATTTCATATGGACTCATTTTATTATTCTGTAACTTTCACAAGCACGCGGACTATCGGTGACATGTTCATTGTGAATTTAAATGAAGATTCGACATTTGATCAATTCTGAAAAACTGATGAAGAAGACTATCAATATACTTCAGGAGCAAAAATGTAATTTTTTGAGAGCCCCCCTAACAAAAATTATATGACGCATTAGCAGTGCGATCTGATGCCAAATCACATAAGAAATCAATCAATATGTCACTCGGACAAGTTGAAAAAAGGTGGAATGCTTGGCTATGTTTTCCCTTGCGAAGAATTTCCTATCGCCGTATATTGAACGTTAAACGAGATTCCACTTCGCGGAATATCATGAAACAAAGAGGATAGTCGGAGACAAACGAATAAATACCCTCTGTGATGTAGTGCCGTGGAATCGACTCGACATGAGCAAAATATAAGGATAAAAAAAAAGAATATATATATATATATATGTATGTATGTGTATGCTCCTGTTTGTATGCGTGCTCTTGCGAGCATAGGGACATAGGTGTTTATGTATAGGTCATGAAAATTCACAAGGTTGGCCGTACTGACGTTTGCTATCAACGGTTGTGATATCAATTGGTATGGCTCTTCATCAATCGAATAATGACTGAGACGTAAAAATAACAAAATATGACAATTTTTACCAATTACGATACCGGCACATTATAACACTTCGCATTCGATGAAAATGAATCATAATCCACAACATAGGTTCTATTCTCTCGTATTGTTATATCTATTCACGCAATGTGAAGTGAACAATAGCAAAAGCACTCACCCGTCTCCGAGAGCCATCAAATATCGCGTAATTACTTCTTTGGGTAATGGAGAATGCTTTTAGCCTTGATATAAACCCGTAACATTCGCACCGATACTGTGAAAATGACCGAGTGGAACAAACAGCAAGCTTCGAGACATTACGCTCCACCACCTACGACCACGTTTGTGCCCCAATCGAAGTTACTCGAAAAGAAAAAAAGAAACGAGGTAATACTTGCAACGCAGTAGAGTGATCTGATATATCGCAGAATGGCAAAGAGTTTATTCCACTCCTCTGACACCTTTTCGACTTTAAGTATGATGAACGTTTATGCGTATTTTCATGAATGCACGGCATGTTTAGCCCTGTATGTATTATGTTATCAATTTATTTCTCAATTCTAGATTGGATACGCTAAATAAAACTCATTTTATTTTTCTTTGATACGATATAATGAAATTCATCCATGATCATTTATTAAATACGTCGATTATCGATTGGTGCATCCATCGTCGAATAATAGTGAGTGAGTCACTACAATGATAAACAGAAGAAATAAAACTTTTTTACGTTTAAAATGAGACCTCACGATGTGATGCAGAATATGGGGTCGCAATATATTTCCCTTTAGAAAATTTGTAAATTATGAATTGTAATGAAATTGTGTTTACGTTCAGAATGTACCGATTGGAATTATATTCGAAGGAAACTAGTCAATTTGGGAAGTGAAAATGAATTGTAGAAAAAAATATATTCTATTGATTGCGTGAAATTGCCGATAAACTTGGTGTCGCTCCCGATGTTATGCCATATCGGTGCGATTCTCTGCACAACGATCAATAAAGTATTGGGATTCCGAAAATTCTTCATATTCTAGCATTTTTTCATTCTGTGATGTAGAACTTTATATAATAATCGGTGTCTGATCCGACATACGTGTCCGCACGTGTTCAACGTTTGACAGAGCGCGAGTCAATATGCTCCTCCTGTCTCACAGCACGTGAAACTTGCGTAGTTGGTAGTAGCAATTACAAATCGCGTGATTGGCGGCCATAACTCGTGGCGACGGCGGCGGCATCGTGGCGCTCCCAACTAATGCCCGCCAAGGTAGCTGGCCTGGAGAAAAAGAAGAAGAATTTGCACATACTGGTATATTCACCCTTCCATTTCTCACATGTGGGCCGAAAATCACCTGGCTCACAGACTGTTCGCGCGTCCGACCGATACATAATATACGATATTATTTTTGTCGCGAATATTCACTCCAATAGAAACATCCATGAAATATCAAGTTATTTCTTCCATTAATTGTAACAATCCCATTTTTGCTCAACCAAAATTCAAACAAAATGTCTACTTGTCTATACACCAAGAAAAGTTATTATACTTAATTTATGCAGGGTGTATTACACAATAATGGTATTCGCAGAATTAGCTCCCGTGTTCGGTTGCTTATATACTTTTGACGTGGCAGATACGGAAATCAACATTGCCTGAGCCGACAAATATACCAACGATAATTATCAAACTCCATTTGAGAGTAGACAATAATGATAATGATTATATTGGAGTAGGAGGGTAGGCGGCCACGGAGGAATAAATTACAGGTTTACCTTGCCGCGTGCAGTCAACACACACCGCGAATACGCTCGTTCGATAGATGCGTATCGGACTCTTCCGTGCTGGGCACATACACGGTATCGTATATACATATATATATGGTTGTACTGAGAAACGAGGTGGCGCCAACACGCAGCTGCCTGTTTCCGCACTTTCTTACTGGCCCATACTCACAATCAATTCTTCTTCCTCTCACTCTCGCAATCGCGTCGTTCTTGTCTGTGTTACTCACTCACACTCTCATTCTTTTGCATTTACTCTGATGCTTCGAATGAATCTTATTTTGATCCGCTCACACATCTATACACAAATCATAAATTTTAATTCTCAAAATCGATATGATTGTTCGGTCCAGGTAGCAGTCAAGTGATCATGTTTCCAACCGAGATTTAAAGCAATATCGATTCATCATTCTGACTATTAAAACAATACTATTTAGCACTGCGGATGCTCTCAACAGACTAGAAAAACATGAGAGTTGTGTAACAAACACACTAAATCAAATGATTGAAGGGTATGAAGTTACCCCGATTTACTGTACAATGAGAAAAGTGACTTGAATCAATAATATTTCGTTTTCTCTTTCGACATATTCTGTATGGTGTTCGCACAAACGTCTCATTATGCGATTGTCGTTTGTTTGCAAGTGCGAATAAGATAACGCGCGGAGCTCGTAAGAGAGCGCGTCAAGATGGTTTGGTCTCGCTCGTCTTCTTGCGGGACCCTTGGTGAATTCACCATTTTCATCTGTCCTTATTCATTCTCCACAGCGGTCGTATAAATATATCCTTGAATATTGTCATCTCTCTTGCCAAGCACACTATGTTGGCCTCACATCGCGCGGTCTCTCGCGTCGTCCAGCAAAGATTGTCGCGCGATTAGTCCAAGACCCCGATGTCACGGTGGAAGATTCATTGCTCTCGCAACCCAGCCGTTATATATATGTACATACGTACACGCGTTTATACACACGCTCCATGGACCGTTTATATGCGGTAACGCCGTAAGTGCATAATCGCCGATCACATCTGCTTACACTTTGCGTCAGACTCCAACACCTTCAACACCTTATACCCGTCTCGGCCGCACACCGTCACTTACATCCACGCCCGAACGTACTTTTATTCATCTGTGTACACTCTTCTACATATACTTTTGCCGCATCCATGCAAAACATATATATATGTAACGCCTCCACAAATGCGCGCCGAGAAATTGTTCTTGCGGAACCATGTATCACTTTTCTGCTTTTTTTTCTCGTTTTATTTATTTTTTGGTCTCGTTCTCAAAGATATCGAGCAGATGTGTGTGATCGCAAAAATGTAATACATCCATCTGGATATGTGTATGAATTTATGATCGACACAATACAACTGCAAATGGATATTTCACACCGAATTTTGTGTCCGAATCGAAGATTTTTAGAAATGAGTTATTTATGTTTCTTCTACATGAGATAAATCGTTTATGCTTTAGCTTAAAGTATTTTAAGGTTGTAGAAATTTCCACAGGTTGAGATTCATGGAAAAGTTAATATGAATGTTCATAAATGCCGTAATACAAAGTGTCTCATGACATGTTTGTTCGCTGCCGCTACGAATAAAAGCCATGCATGCACTCTCACAAGTGCAAGGGAAAGGTAAACATTCCCACCCTCCTGTTTCACAAATAAAAGAGGCAACCGCGCGCATTTGTAATCGCGAGGACGTTTGTATGGTAACACGATGGCAGTTCTATCGCTAGTGTCGGATGATAGTTCCAAAGTTTTAAATAGGCTCAACAAAAATTGATTCCGCAGTTCACATAAATTCAAAAAGAGATCGAATAAAAAAAAAAAAAGATGAAACATACATATACATATCTGAGTAAATATATATATGTGTATGAATATTTTTATATTGAAAAAGCGCAAATGTAGAGCCTACATTGTGCAAAAATTTCAATGAAACGTAGTGAGAGCATTGGATGATTCACCGCAGTTCATTACTCAAACAACTTTTTACTTTAATCACATTAATGAAGCATTAAATCTCGCCGCGTGTTTTACAAGTTGACGGTGTGTGGCCTATCTCAGCAGCTTACGTTGACAAGGATTTCACAAACGGCTCGCGCAAAAGCAACACCGCTGGCCTCCAGCTACCTTCCTTATTATTCTCATCCGTCACACGACGACCAACCACCGTCCCTCTACCTCCTGTGATGATCGCTAATAGCACCACTTCATTTCAACTGGTTTACACCTGTATTGTGTCTTAAACTCATCATTACTCTCATCCTCTTGTCATTCATTTCCTCATATTTTATGTAACTCGAGAAGAATACTTTTATGGTAATTTGAACATACGAGTCTACAACCAAAAGCTATAGACTCTTATCATTCTCGATTATATATATATATATATATGAATTGGGCATGCTACGCCTGAATGTTTCATGTTTAAATGAGATTGAAATGTCATTTTTTTTTGGTTTCAATTCATTTACCAACATTAATTTGAGCTGATGCGAAATTTATTATATCACGCTTTTATATTGATATTGATTACTGAATCGAATTCTCTTCTGATTTCCTTTATACATTTATGTATATTAAATGAATTATCGTATTATTGTATATGTTGAAAGCTTACATTATGTTGGAAAGGATGGATTTGCACATGTGGAATGCGACTCTCGTGGCAATGTGACATCACTTACCTGAAACAATTAATAACAAATGATTAAACAATATTCACATCAAATGCTGCGAGCCTCACACAGATAGAAATTAAATTGATATTAGTCCTTTGCACAGAAGATTTATTAGAGTTCCCACTGTACGGGTGGTTATATAGTCGTCTAAATATGTTTGATGATATGCATGATGAAATGGCGGTCAATCAAATATTATTCTTTAACTCGTCATTATCATCAATGTATCATGACCACCCGACTTTTTGTGCGACTTATAGATTAATATATATCGTATGTATGAATACATAATGATCATAGTGAAAAGTAAATAATGGACTGGAAAAATAGACGCAATGAGCGATATCAGATGACTAAAAAATATTTCATTAATTGTAAAACTTTGATTCACCCACTGGGATAGTCAAGTGTGTTCATATCTCAACCCACCGACATCGAGGTTAGTGGTGCCCCCGATCCTCCATGGAATTCGGTTACCAGGTATTTCACGAATGTCGCGGTTTCGCATTGGGATTTATCCACGGGTGGTTTCTCGCCACGTGGTGTTGTGTCAAGAGACACGCGATGGTAGTGCGTGTACACATTCTTCCTTCATTGATATGCACTCGCGCACTCACTTGGAATCATCAAAAAATTTGTAATACGCTCAAAATAAATGGACACATTGCGTATTCAATAGAAATTGAATACGCAGGTGAATGTGGATCAAATAATATGAAGCTCAAGAAAAAATTCAAATTAATCACATAACAAGTGCATGTAGAGGAACAAAGTCAACACCATAAACCTTACTGGCCGCAAGCCACCGCATAAATATAATAGAACGACGAGACCTTGTGATGGTCCGTCGGCATTACCCGCCGAACCGTCACGAGGATCCTCGTGGTAGGGGCTTCAGCAAGGGTGTAGTGGGATCGAGAGGGACCAAAATCGTCGGAGAATGAAGAGTTGCGAGAGAAGTGGGGAAGAGAGGAGGCTACGTTACACGTTGCAACACGGCGGCGTGAAGCACAGAGGAACGGTGGAATGATCGATGGGATTCTGCGCCGTAGCTGGCATCACGACTGACTCCCTCCCTACTATTGCCACTATGGTGCACGTTCCACTCGGGTCGACACACTCTAGGGGTGTCCCCCACCACCAATGACTCCACGGTCTTTCGGGATCACTGGTGGGAAGCGCGCACGTGGGTACTCGCAACTAGTTTCACAACCTTTCTTGCAGATGGCGCCGTTGGCGAAACTCTTGTGGCGGCATCCAGCGTCATTTTATTCAAGTTCCAGGTGAATCAGCATTTCGTGGGCGATGAAGCCGACAATGGGTAATACAATTACCGCTATGTGCATGCTGTCGATGTGCATAATGTAAAGAGAATTAATGAGTGAATGTACACCATGAAATTAAACTCATCGTAATATTTTTATCATGGACAATATCCATCAGATGTGTATCAATTGTATAATTACATTCGTTTATAAATACTACTAACACAACTGCTGACATTGATAGACTTCAAATCACGTATTAATCCTTAAATAGTTTAATTGTAAGTTTTAATTGAAAATTCGCATTGGTAGAACAGGAGGACATTGCAGCGTATCGCGATTGCTAATCATTCTATCCATATGCAACTCACGGATAATAATCCGCATGGAGAAACATGCGAGACCATTTTTTTGCATAGAGTGTCCGGAATTGAGTCTAGTTAAATAACACCTCGCGCGCACGCGCCTATAAAATTGAAACGCGTCGAGCATTCGCAAAAGTCCTCAAAGACCACCCAAGTCCCAGGCCCACCTGTAGAAATCTAAAAATACTTCAACTATTGATTCATTCACTGCCATGATGAACTCACATATTTGAGCCATCGTACATAATTATAAGAATGAGAGTAACTTTCCAAAGTTTTAGTTGATCAAATGAAAATAATTCGGGTTTTTTAAATAACGGAACATAGACATTCAACTAATTAAAAATTTTGGCATGAACCTTGTCGAATGAGTGTTCATTGATTTGGTCCTTTCGTACTTCAAACGTGGTTCGTTTAATGACTAAGTATCAGCATATGTTTGTAGTCTTAATACATGTGTATATGTATATCGCTGTGGTAATGTAGAACTATCTCGGAGCACGACAGTGTAATTAATCAATATAGCACCATCAACCCCCTTCCTTTCGCAAGCCGGGTGTCTTGCACAAGTACTTGCCCTCTCATGCACAACCTCATACCCGCTCTTGAATCTTTCTCTATGTATATCTAACCCCAATCTCCTGTTGGGGAGATCGCAGAGAGCAATAATGCTATATAGCAGTATACGACGCAGAAGAGACAGAAGAGAAGAACGCACCCCCATAACAAGTTTCTTGCTCATCTTTTTCGTTCAATAACTCTCCATCCAAGATGGCCACCGCGGCCGTCCCTCATTGGCTGGGGGTGAGGTGGTCGCACGAGCTATATACCGTTCAGTGGAGGTGGTTCTTCATAGGGTGGTATGAGGGGGGGTTGGAAGCAGTGACGCCATCTATCTTTCGTTGCCTTGGCTCGGCGTAACATAAGGCAAGATAAATTGCGGGATCTCCCGGGTTCTTGAACCTTTCTGGCAAATTGCATAAGAATATCCACCGGCCTTTTTCTCTCCTCCAACTCCACTACTTCGGCCTCTTACACATGGACCGACCGACCATTCCTCTCTTCATCCCAGTTTGCTGCTTCGCGGCACCAATGGAATTGGAATTAACTCGAATAAATCACCCCCGTGGTTCTGCAACACTATGCGTCCCGCGAGTACCTCTCTCACTATGTATCTTATCTATATCTTAAGCCACGCCACGGTCAGAGTAGTGAGTGAAAGGGAAAAGAGAAAGTGAGAAAATTTTCTTTCACTCCGAATGATCCTGGTATCACATGGAAACAGATTTTGCAATAGAACTCAAGTTGTGCACACACAACATGTCTACATAATTAATGAATATCTATAGAAGTACATGCACCAATGTTACATTCTATAGGTAAAATAATGATGTTATTGGATTAAAAGTTTCTACAAATGTGGAAGAGTTCGTGATTTTATTAGTAATTGTAGAGATTATACCAAATTGATAAACCAAGAGTTGTACTCATTTGTTGATGTTTGTATCAAAACTCAAAATAATATCAACCGGAGAGAATTTTCCATGTTATATCATATATATTATTGTATATATACGCAAATTCAATATTAAGGTTGAATTATGAGTTATTGTTACATACATTGATAAGCATGCCGATTATTGCATCGTAGTGTTAACATCAATTGGAGAAATAATTATTTGAAGTGATTGAGCATGAGCTATGATACGAGTATATGTAGATGCTCTCATTGTCAAAGATATAAACATTAAATTATAGTTACTTATGGTTATTTGAGGAGCCATAAAACACTCACGACATCTGACGGAATTCAGAAGAACAGACGTATAATATTCACAGGGTAGATAGCAAGGACGAGAGAGAAAGAGACAGAGTGAGATGCGTGTGCGCGCGCGTCTCACGGCCCATTGATCGGAAGAACCTATGGCTCGTAAAATTGGTTGGATATAAAGAAAAAATGCTATGACATATTTTTCTCGTGACACCTTCGAATATTTTTACGAAGACAGTTCCATTTTTAAACGTAATATGCCTGAATTATCGAATATCGAACAAATTTCGTCCTTTTTTCATATCATGCAAATTCGCAATTCAATATATACATATCTATTTGATTGATTGATGTCAAACGCAATTATTAATTTGAATGCGAATTGACATTTCGTTTCATTCATTATTATATACAGCAATATAGTGTGATTGATTATGTGATAGAACAAGCCAGTTGGTACATTGTGCGAGGTCAGTAAATCCGATGGCAAGCAAAGTTTACGATTTGTTTGCCTCGGTAACTGGGTGATGGAGCCCGGTTATATAGTCGTGGGTATGCGGAACCATGTGATCATGGCCATAAACGCGCCTGTTATGCGCTCGTAAACCGGGGAATTCCCTCGTGTGCCACGCGGCAGGCTCCTCGCCGTCCCGTGCCTCGTAAAACTCTCGTTTTACGATTGCTCCGTATTGCCGACTGGGCTGCCATCAAGCGGTGACAACGCCAAACCGTGATAGCACTACCATTACCACCACTGTATTTACCATTGCCCCACGTGTTACTTTGCTACAATTCAACTATATATGAGAGACATGTATTCACTTCATTCTTTCTCAGTAATTTCTGTAAAGGCTAAAATATCAAAATTCTAATGATACAAATCAGGACGAGGCTAAACAATGGGATGCAAATGACTCTAAACTTTGTCCTACCAAAACTTTTTCATCATAATTTATAGTTGATAATGATGTTTGATCGAAAAGTATTAGCTCAATGAACCGCTCAGTTCGTGAATACTGGGAAAATATATGTTACTGAGGGATAACTGTAAATATCGTGAGTTTACAGTAAATGGGACAGGTAAACAAACAGTTGCTTCAGTTCCACATAGCCATTACATCATTTATATATTACACAAATGTCCATAATACGACATATGTGACGTCAGCAGTCACGCATGGCACGAGTGGATGACGTAACTAGGAGAGTGCCATCAGCCATGCTGAGTAGGGGGAGGAAGAAAAGGGAGCCATTATAGAAGGGGCGCGACTAGGTTGAATCCTCCCCACCGCCCGGCCCACCGTAGGAACAGCTGTCAGCTGCGTGGAGTGTATATATATGTGCGGGACCCTCCCTCCCTTCTGATGTCCGTCCGCATGCCTGGCGGACGGGTCTGCCGCCCTACGGGTCTCCCGTCGTGTCGCATACCCAAACTCATTCGACGGCCTAAACTCTAAAGCCACCCACCCTAATGTTAAAATATTCCAGTGGGCGAACGCGCGCGCGGCACGGGAATAGCCTGCTGAGAATTATGGCCGACTCTGCGACTCAAATAACTCTTTAATCTGCAAGCGTGTATACGACACGACAGACATCTTTTATTTCTTCACTCTCACTCATTTACGCACGTACCTATACTTTGTTTTTTTTATATCATCTTACCATTTCACATCTTTTTATTTTCACAAATTAAATAGCACCATCTCAACAACAACTTTGAATATGATCAAATGATTAACTTTTTCATAAAAAAATAGTATTGCCATTACAATACTAATAAATCACGCGAATAGCCGAGTTTGATTAAATTAATACTCATCTACCACTAAAATTAATTCATGCGCTCGTTGATCATTTCTATATCACAGACAAAGTGAAAATTCACTTTCATGTAGATATATATATATATATATATTCATGTATGTATATATATATATGGGTATTTATTGCCAATATACATAACGAAATAATACATATCACATACACGCACATGCTCGTGGATTAAATATCGTCCTGATTATCGCGTGTAAAAAGGCAAACGCGTCACGTTCCACTGTGCAAAAGCTGCCATCAAGATAAATCGCTTGGTTAATTTGTTCTTCGTGCGATTATCCATTATTAGGTATCAACACGAACTGCTATTTCATGCATCAATGAAGAACGAAAAATCTATTTACTCTCTACACAATCTAAGAGAGAATGAAATTCTCGCACTGTCTTACAGATGATGAATTGTTTACACGAAGTTTCATCAATTGATAAAATATTTTGATTCATTTTCGAGCAAATATATTTATCTCGTATTGAAGTTGATATTGTCAACGGTGCGTGAGAAATTTGTGTCGATTGTCGAGTGTTTTCAGATAATAAACCTGAAATTTCAAGGAGTCTTAAGTAATTTCGATTGTATGAACTCCTGGAAGATCACAAGAAGAAAATTCCCAAAGGGTCGCAAAAAACTGTATATAGGTCTTTATTGCCCACAGGTACTCTGCAGGACTATACACTGCAGCGTTCATGAGAAGTGAGAAATTTAGAAAAAAACGACCCGCATTTCAGCTGGCAATCAATTGACCAAGGTCAAGCGCATGAACTGTGTTCGCGCAGACAAGAGGAAAGATAAGAGGTATAAACTAGGTATGATGGGTATATATGTATACATGTTGTAGACGAAAGTATAAAGTTATGTAATTGTTTTGTGCAGAGATTCGAAGGTCAACCTTGACTCTTAGTTGTCACATATGTAAGGAGAATCTCGGACGAAAGACCGCAGTCGGTCAACCATAAAACCATAAATCGAAGATCGGCTTTTTTGCCCACAGTACCATAACAGAGGTGGGGTTGGATTGGGACAGCGGGAGTTGTGGAGGGTCGAAAGAGAAGGAAAGGAAGAACGAAGGAGAAAAAAAAGAAAAAAAAAAGAAAAGGAACATGAGGGACCAAAAAACCCATGCCGCCGAGCAGCTTGTTATAAGCCTGGTCGTGGCAACTCGTAGTAAGGTGGTTAACGGAGAGAAGAAAAGATGAGGGGGTGTGGAGGGAGAGAGTAGCCGGGTGGAACAATGTGCGTCGCGGCGAAGAATGCGGTCCGTCGGGCCTCGGAGCCCCTGTCGGTGGCGGATGCTTCAGCTTCAGCTTCAGCCGAAGACTCGTCGAATGAATTGCCGCCGCGCTGGGCCCGTCGATAACCAACGAAGACGTCCGAGATGCGCGGTGAAGGCCCTTCTTCGCTTCGCACCGACAAATGCACAGGAAAATTTACGATTACTGAGATCATTGCGTCATTTAGAGTCGATCCAGTCGCGCGACCAGCTAACAGTGAACGACAATACGATATACACCATACATATACTCTGACTTCCGACTGCAACGACTATACCGACGGCGAGAACTACGTTATATTCAATGACGACTAATGCCTCAGAAAATTTACGATTATCAACGGTATTTTGAGTCACCCGATGAAATTTTTAGTGATTGGTTTATATATTTCCATCCTTCATCGAGAAAAAAAAACACCAAGTCCATGAATAATAGTTTTTCCACACGATAATTCACATAATTTTCATACAATCGCATAGAGAAGAATGGCTACGTTCGTTATCAAAAAATTAATTCATATGAATTACCGGAACGGGAGGAAATAAGAATAAATATGGAATAATGGACCTATTGACTAATTGAGTAATTAGAAATCAAGCGGCCATAAAATATATAACTTTATAATTGGAGAGTTGTTAAATCGTATACTGTATTTGCAGTGAACATTGATGCCGTATAGAAATGTTGATTAATTTCTCAATTAATGGTAAATGACGTAATACTGAAGATAGCGGAGTTTGAGAAAATGTCACAACATTTATGCGAGTATATGTACATGCATAGACACATACATATTTATCCATGTATTATTTTCTTCTATATGGAAAAAGCAAGAATGAAGATATCGTCTTTTCTCACTCGGTTCTCTCATCGATACTCCACACGACTTGGGTTATCGATATAATTGCCTGATACACGTTGATTTATTGCATTTATTTCTTGCGTACTCAATGTATATGGTTTTGTTGCTTTCATGGATGGAAGAGGTGTATCGTAGCGATTTATACCAAATGTTTGCTTGCAACTGGAGAAAAACTAAGATAGAGAGGACGTAGAGGATGGAGAAAAATCGTACTTCAAATATAGCATATAGAAGGGAATTGCCGCAGCAGCACTAATGTCACCCCCGCACCCAAGATAAGAAGCCTTCCGTGCCCATCCCCCTTTGCGTTGTCCGCTTGATTTATGTTAGACAATTTTTATTATTCGTGCCCCTCCCACTTCTTATTCACCCTCTTATTTTCTCCCACCCATCCCAGCTTCGTCTGGTGTTTCCTATCTGAAAAGTCATAGGCTCCGCGCGCTTGTGCGAGTATAAAAAGAACAAAATTCATAGTGGATGTGTCGCAGAATGGAAAAGGAAAAATGCAAACTTTTTCGCAGAAAAAAAGCCACCGTGAAAGAAGGATGGCATAGTGAATGAGTGGAACAGAAAGAGAGAGGAAGAGAAAGAGAGAGAGAGCGAATGTGTAAGCGGGTGGTGGTGGTGGTTGGATGACGACGCTATGGGAAATTTTCGAAGAAAACTATCGGTGTACCTTATCGAGTCTCTGAAGACGAACTCTCCGGAAAAGTTCGTTGATTAGTAGACTACATAAATTTGTTGGTGAAAAAACGATAATGGCATCGACTACGTTAACGAATGGAGTGCTTGGATAGAAACTTATCTTTAAACTTTTTCAATCTAAATTTTTTAACCATTGTTGAATAATAATGATGATGATTATGATTGTGATTATGATATGATGCATATTATAATGATAATGATGATGATGACCATCATCATCATCATCCTCCATCGTAAATAAGACCAAAAACGTTGAATTATTCATCATTAAATTGTATATTCATAAAAAAGGTCTTGTTCTATTTTTACAGCAGTCAACGATGTATCGAATGAAAGTTGAAAAAAAAATGTAGACCACGTTTGTGAGGATTTCGTTGCAAAACTAAAATAAAATTGCGCTGAATTTTCGATACAAAATTATGTGCACATTATTTATGTATATAGAAAAATAAACATATGATATACAGAGTACTTTACATCTTGTCTGTTACATGGGAACATTCCAACGGTATTCTTTATGGCACTCTTAAAACGTTTGTAGTTGTCACAGTTTACACCATGAAGACACTTTTTTAACGAGTGTTCAATTGTTGTGGAGAAAAAAAGTCCAGTACAATGTTGTAGTTTGCTCAACTCTTATATATGTACTGGATGAATGTATATGGTAAAATACACCATCATTACAGTAGTACAGCACGAATATACAGAAGGTACTTACTCTTCCTCGGGTGCGCAGCAGCCAGGGAACGCGCGCGGCTCAGTGGAGCAAGGGGTGCAACGCGGAGAGTTATGACGCCGCACAATTAGCAGTTCGTGTGAGAGAGATCGATCGCTGCCACGAACATATATCAACGATGTTGCTGGACATATATTCACGCCCATAATACACTCCTCGTCGGCTATTTTCACCGATTTGCCACTTCTATCTATGCTTCACTTTACTATCGTTTTCATATACTTCCTCATAAATGAACCGCAAAGATTATTTTGACAAATTGTGATATTTTATCCCTTTTTCCCATTGATAAATAAACTTCTATCAAAAAATTGAATATCTATCTGTCTAATATCGTGATGTATAATAATTACATTTAGTATTGAGACTAATTTTGATTGATATATTATACCTTATGGTGAGACGGCAATTGAAAATCGCTAAATTTCCCCTCATCACATTCGTGCTGTTAACAATTTCAGATGATCACATCCAATCTCTCTGAGCTTCTTGTTTCCAGTCGGTGTATCACAACAACTCACGCGCCATAACACGAGGTAAACACTTTTTGGGAGTACGTGACTGTTCACTGGAGATGTACGAGATGTTATAACACACGTTTATGTACATATACATATACACACATGTATATAGGGAGTATACACATATGTATCGCCTCTCTTCCACCCTTTTTCTCTTCCTGCATTTCATGGAGACGCGTGCCGTCGCGCTAACTTACGTGACGTTTATGACTCATGAGCGATTTTACAGCAACAAAAAAAGTGGGAGACGACGCTTAACTTGAGTTTAATTTTATTTCATCAGATGGAATGAGCACAATTCGATTTACCTGACGATGAGTCCAAAGAGAAATAGAAGAGAGACGAGGGCATCGCTGTAATGCAGATCTAACCGAACAGATCAGAAGGACCGCCTGCCATCGTCTGATTTACTATGGCGGTCTCCACAACTTCCAGACCTGTTCGCAGCAGTTGGCGTTTCTGTCGTGATGGGGTTTCGTGACGGGGCTACTGAATGGGGGAACGGCGAGGGTTGTTACATTGCTCACACTGGGGTGGGGTCAAAAGGATCCTATCCTTATTCGGCACACAGATTGAAAATGGCTTCTATATGCTGCTACAATATGTGTTACTCACACATATATAATCTTTCACATGAGACTATGAATCTTGATTGGTCCCCGTCAATCTCAATATTCATTTCATCAATATGTTTTTTTCTTTTTGTTGAATGCCTGCATTGTATAAACCAACTATAAATACATATTTGATTAGGGAAAATTTGATACATTATACTGTGAGAGCCAAACCAATTGGACCTCTTGGTATTTTCTAGAGAGAATAAATCGCTTTCACTACTTCAACAATGGGAAATCATTTTAAATGTTTTTGTAATTCAAAACATGTTGGGATGGTTTGATTAATTTAATTTGATGAACACCAAATTTACATTGTACGGAACGATAATTATTTTGGTAGAACGAATTTGAATGCATATATAGTAAAATATATCACACTTGAAATGAAGTATTCATTGAGAAGTAATTACATTTTACAAATACGGTATTCAATTAACTTGATATATTCGGGTTATGTGAGATGGAATACTACATCATCATAAAAAAGTTATTACCGTCTATCCATAACAATGGAGTAATGTCAATCAAGTATTCATATGTATATGTTTAGAGGAATCCTCTCTCGGTAGTGTCCCGATGAATTAGTCAGTAAGGAATACAAATCATATGGTTTTCATGAAAGTATAACGTTGAGTATGGAGAAGAACAAAAATGGGTAAACATATAAGCTCAACCCTAAAAATCAGATAATGGTAATTCTTTTGATGAAATGGAATAAACTGACGATATATTTTGAAATGTTGACTAATAAAGAAGCGTGATCCGAGCAAGCAATGAAATAATTTACATTTTTCATTGTAGATTTTTACGGGCTGGTGGATTTCTTTGTCACAATTTATAACAATTCTGTATTCCGAAAGCTTGTGAATGACAAATGGGCATCGCGCACTCTAGACCGACATGGCAGTTTGCATTACGGAATATATATATGTAAATTATAATCCTCAGAGTTACTCCATTCGGCACGAAAACTAGTCTTATTATAGGGCGTGTTGGATTTATAGGGGTACATAGACACTCTATCAAAACTCTATAAAATGACACACGAACTAACGGAAACTTGCGAGTATAATGAGTAGGAAGCTTTTGGTAGAAAAATGTGTACCACACAGTTTCCTAAGTCACCGTAACTCCACCAAAATTATTTAGACCTCTAATTGTACTATTCCATTCTTAATTCAGATTTTTAGGGGAATTGATTCATCGCATGCCGAAGAATTGTCAAAGTAGATGAGTCTCACATAATTATCTACTTGACAATTATCCGAACCTATTATAATTATGCATTACTTCTTGGGTAAAGTCAATCTCAGAGTGTTCACCGGTGTAATTTTCAGTCTGACTAACGAGGAGAAACCTGTATATTAACTACACTGTGAGTGCAGAGAGCAAGCGAGCGAGAGCAACGCGCGTGGGTTGGTTAATACACTGTCCTATATATGTACCCACACACCCAAGAATATTATGGCAGCGGTGTATTACGCAACAATACACTCGCCGGCAAGTCCAGGGTTGTTGTTTAGTTGCATGTATGATGCAATACATGTATAGCGCTTATATCAAAACTGGCCATGGAGAAGGGAGTTGTAGAGCAATGGGATGAGTCCACGTCGAATGATACAAGGGGTGGAGAGTCAATGGGGATGGATAGAAGAGCAAGGGGACGGCATCCATGATAAACGACATCACCCCAGTTGGCTGGCACTGCAATGTGATATACATAGCTGTCATCACGCTTCCAAACTAGATCAGCGCCCAATGAATCCAGGTCGACGCACCAACGGATTATTATATATGATGAGCTTTTCTGTCAAAATCTCTATTGAACAGTGATCGAATTCATAATGCCAATGATGATACGATATAGATTGATATGGGTATTTTATTGATATACTTCAAATTACGATACATGTATGATAACTTCGAATATTGATTGCATTTGCCGCTCGTCAGCATACAAATATCAGCGCAAAGTAGTGAAAAGTTTCGAAAGATTTATCCTATGTGAAAATAAAATTATTTTGGGCCGATGTTTTTATGAATCTACCTTATCTAGACTGCTATAATCATTTCTATATCTATGAAAGAGTTAATGCGAAAGGATAATGGAAAATTCGATTTTACCACCTTCAAATGGGAAGATGCGAAATTGAATGTGGGGCGAATTAATATAAATGAGAAGAGAATTGGTGGAAGTAAATTACAGAATAGTGGCCATAGATGGTGACCGGAAGAGTCTCATGAGTAACCAACGAAAACAACTTAAATGAGAGGAAAAGAGTGAAAAAACAAGAACGCGACTCATGAACCAGCAATTACCGGACAAACTTTTCATGTGCAACATTGTATGAACTCGTGAATTATTCCGCACTATAACCCAAGGCTAACTTCTGATTTTGATGGCAGCGCGCGACATTGTAGGTCCTATGTACGCTTCGTGCAAATGATTTCTGCTTCGATAGAGCACGTATATACCAATTGGGATATTCGGCTGGAGGTAAATAGTTAGATCGATCACCACGATAGATGAGTGTTTTCCAATCGTGGCATATATCATTACGAATACTAACATGAATGAAACAGCTGCAGGATCAATAAAACAACCACAGTAATGAAAATGTTGGCAATGTACACAAATTAAATGATGGGGAGAAGGAAATTAATTGTTCCTTTCACTTATGATCCCGCCCACCCAGTTCCCATTTGAAGACTCATATGACTCTTGTCATCGTGCGGTCTTAATTGGCCATTAAAGCTAATAAACTACTACATTTTGATTGAAAATTAGCGGGTGAAATCCGAGGAATATTTTTTAGATGCCAGTGCAAAAACCAGAAATTTGGAACACAAGACACACTGACCGCAATCCGCGGAGTGATAGGGCAGAGATAGCATCTACAACTACCTTGAGAATTTTAGATGCATTCGATAAAGCATCAATTAAACCGACGAGTATATACGAATGTGAATCAGTGATCGTGTTAATCACAAAAGCAAAAATACTTTAATTGTCATCGGCGGTGACGCTCCAAAAATACATTAAGTGAGAGAACGTAAATTCATTCGAAAATGCTCCTTCCCAACTAACCCCGCAAATACATCTCTATAAGGAGGCCGTGAACTTTTTGTCGTATGCCTCATGACAGAACTATTCAAGATGGTATAAAGCATTCATGCGTTCACTTCTTTAAACGACATAATGAGATAATTGTGACCAATTATATTTATGAAGACGGTCTTGTGCTCTCCATAAAAATAATGAAATTATTGGCAAGCCGTTCAATTATGTGAGATGATTTTCGGTTTGACAGCTAACGATAATGAAGTTTTGATTGGTATTGAGAACTACTGGGGAATATTCAATACAGCTTCCTAATAAGTGGGAAATTTGCGGTATTCAGATGTCTGTATTGTTAGATTCTGATAGGACTTGCAATTTTTGCAATTTTAGAATCGTTGATTTTGGATCCCAAAGTCAAATATCGAATATTTGACTTCAATCGAATTGAGGGCCCTTCAAACAGAATACCCATACGGAAAAAGCTCCCAGATAAGGAAATGAATGAGTCATGTGTCAAGAATTCTGAGGTGCTAATTTCGGATATATTTTTATATTGATACATTTCAACAACGAAACACAAATTCGGTGAGAAAAATGATATATTCACCGACATTTTTGTGAGCACTTTTCACGTTGTGAAAGCCCGACTATATAAATAACATTGATTTATGTTCAACACAGCAGAATATTCATATATATATTTTTTTATACTTAACTGAGAGATTTTTAACGACAGTCGATGTTGTAAATTTTAGTTGGAAGTATGCGATGTGGCGGAATTCTCTCGGAAGTGCGGGGTACTCGGATATATTGACGGTTCGGCAGGAAGTAGTTGATACATAGCTGTGCAATTTATCAAATGATATATTTGCGCTGGATGGGAACGCAACTGGATTAAATGACAATTTCGTCTGACATCCTTTACCGAGAATTCTCCCCATCTCAATAATGCATCAGCACTTGTCTCTCATTTTTATCCCATTTCAATTAATTTACTTTTACATTTTTTATAGTAAATTACTCAAATGACATCAGATGTCAATTCTCTCGATGCAATGCTATGATATTACACAGCAGTGATAGTAATAACTAAGCTATTTCCTATTCCATGAAATTTCACCTTCTTTTTTAAGCTATTCTACCACGTTTTTTGCCACCCCTGTAAACACCCCGTGCTCAACTTTCAACGACCCTTTGCGCCCTTCCTTTCGACTCCTATACATGGTGCTTTACTCTTATCTCCGGCCGCAGACTTTGCCCATTCCTCTATTGCTGTCATCCCATCTCACCAAACAAAAACACATGTACACATACAACCAAATACACATGCACACACATGCATACGCATAAGTACATACACGTTGACATCAGCCTCTTGTATCTTAGAAACCGCCGTCCAACCTCCGAAAACTCTCAAGCTGTTTTTTCCTTGCATGGCCCCTCGAGGCCTTTTTATACTCAAATGTATAACTGTATATGAACATTGCTTCGATTTTTTTCTCCCGACGAGATTTCTTCCCATTTCCCTGATAAATTCCAAAACTTTGCGAAAAATTCGTATATTTCACGATATTAATATCACGCAAAATTTATGGGACTTGTTGGTTTGTGAATGAAAAAAAAAATTATGCTTGCGTGGAACTTGAATTTACGTTTATTTGAAGACAGTCAGGTGGAAAACGTGTTCTCATTGGACACTATACCATAGAAGGGAGAAAAGAGTATACTATAGTGAATAACATGAATATAATTTCCACACATAGCAGATTAAGTAACTCTGGTTACGGTCCATAATTGAATATGTATTAGTCCAAGTAGAATATATACATACGTATATATATTCATAAACAGAGGCAAGAGTACTGATTAGTCGCTTCTGGGTTTTTTTATTCAACAATATGAACATAGTTTTACCCTAATCTGAAACAGAGATAATTTGTCCTATCACGGAAATGCACATCCTTTGCACAATTATGTACATGTCAACATACAATATGACTCATTCAAATAGAAAATTCATTTTTTACATTGACGGAAGATTTTCATGATGACACATCGAAAATTTCTAATGGAATTGTTGCCACTTCAATTCTTAATGATGTGTTTTATGGGAGAAAGTGTAGTTCAATGGAGGTTTATTCTCGAAAATATAGTATAAATGAACACATTTTCGTATATATCTACTGGCTAGGGAGCCTTTTATATTTAAACGGGTTGCCGTGTCTTTGTGTCTACACTTAGTTATTTCAATGCGATTCATTGAGACGCACAGTGTTACGAGACTCGTGAGGATAACAGTCGTAAATGGAAAATTCTTTTGGGAATCAGAGGTGGATGTATATATATATACATATATATTGACTGAATACTCAATCCCAATGATTAAAGAATTCTATTTGTCTTTTCTTCATTTCCCTCTTTCGTTTCTTTACTTAATCTCCTTCCTTTCCCATATATTGAAAAACATGTGTTTAATTCATTTTTAAAAATATAAGAAACATAAAATGCGTGTTGGAATAATGAAAGATGAATTACCACGATATACAGGTTATTTGGGTGAAACGAAGCCAATTCCATGTAACCCTCGCGCCTGTTGTGTGGGTATGGCGGTGTTGCCTTGTAGTATTCCCCAGTAGATACAGCCCCTTTGCTACCATCCCTTGATAGGGGTTGGGCTGAGGGGTGGACGAGTCGTGTGCGCGGGCGAGTGGAGTGAGAGCAGAAGCAACGTGCTGCCCGCACCAGGCGCCCCTTCGCATATTTCACCGGGAATTTACGAGCCTCGATACGACAGGGAAATTGCAAGAATGGCGGAGTAATCTATCTCTCCTTGCCTCCGCGCACGGCTTCTCTTCTTTTTCCCAAAGTCCCTCTCTTGGACACCCACACTCTTGAGAACCCTTATTCTTTCTTTTCTTTTTTTTTTCTTTTTTCTTTTTTCTTTTTTCACTCATCTCTATACAATACTACTTGGACAGTTGGGAGTAACTGTCAGACATTAAATCATACATAGGTATACACTTCCATCCCTCGATATTACAATGACCTAAAATATATATGGGGTAAATGAAGAATATTTCATTTCTCGAAATTACATACGCCGTTGAGAGGAATTGTTTTCCCTTTTGTAGATCAAGAAGATCGATACATTCATATCTCCTTTCATTCATACACCAACAACACAAAGTAATATATATATATATATATTGTTGTTAAACTCATGTACGTGGTGAGAGACTATTAATAATTCGGCGGAGGCACATGAAAATACGTCATATCCATAATTCCAATTAAATAACTTCCCCCGGCCGTGGACAATAATTAACACATTATGATATTGCCTGTATACGTATGTAGTATTTATCTGTTTCGATCGATGAAACGCTTCACGGTCACTGTATATTTAATTCCACAATCTCGCCACGGCGCTGAATGAACATGCGCTACCATGCTGTGATATCCGCAAGTGTACAATATACCACTGTACTCCTGTTATTGCATTTTATAATAATATTTATATATATACATTTATATAATGTGTTTCATTATGAATTTCATTTCGTATTTCATGGAGCGTGGAAACAGTCAGTGCATCAAGAATAATTTCCTAATGTGATATAAACAATAAGAACCATACCTAATAGAAATATGAAAATTTTATGAATTCGTAAATCGCATGAACAAATGGATACATTGCAAACGCATACATTTCTATGTATGATAAGTTATTCAATTACAATATTTGATAAGAAATTAGTATGAAATATATTTGCATATTTACAATGAGAAGTTGAAAGAGTGCGTGTATGAGTATTGCGCGTGCATTATGTTGCCATTGCCTCCTATGGTTTCTATGCAGTTGTATACATATGCATACACATAGATATAACTACATGTTGCCGATATAAACGGACATATACCGGTGCTCTGCACTGCCGCCGCTGCTGCCGCCGCCGCTCGGTTTAATTTAACACAGCAGCTGTAATCCCATCCATTACGCTCGTGGTAATATACGATCGCTCGAGATTCATACTCCGTTTTTTCACTAATTAACAGACGGGACAAATCGCTCCGACGATCCCCCTTGGGCGGCGGGTACGCGCGCGCGTCACGTTATGTTCACCCTTTTCTCTACTCTCGCATATTATCTCACGCGTTAATTCATATTCTTCCTCATTTTCATATTTATTTGCAATCAAGTTTAACGACAAATTTTGATTCAAAATGTGCATATTTGGAAAATTCGTATGAGAAATCGTTAATGCAATGACGTCAAAACTGGGACAAAAGTGTGATGCGTGAAAGGTTGAAAATTAAATTAAGAGCAGTTCTTCTCACTCACACATTGGCTATAAACAGGATATTCATTTGGTGTGTACTTATACTCAAATAAATTCATCACATTCTCTACGAAATAAATTTGTATGTACTTAGGTTGATGGGCATGATATAGGTAGCATCAGCATGAAATCTTGGCATTCAATTAACTCCTCATGTCTCTCATTCGAGTGTCATTACTCAATTTGATATTAGATGTGTAGTGAAATTAACTGCACTCAAATTAATCATGTGAAAAGATGTGGAACAGCAAGTGCCAAAATCGTAGTAATTTGAACTTATCTCTGCTTCATCTTATGGAACATCATAAGCTTAAAAACATACACTCCATGATTCGAATTTCTCATTGATTGTATGTGTATATACATGGTCATGTGTGAAATAAACTGTATTCAAAAAAATTCTTTCAAGTATATATATGCAGAAGCTTCGCCATCCTATTAGAAATAACATGACATTTCATGGTGTAGCACCTCACGTATAGTCATGCACACACAATCACGAATTTAATTGAATTCGACAGGATGGCTAAGCTTTTAATTAGCTAATTAACTCCACACGCAATGTTCAAACTTCACAGACTATATGCATATGTATCTGAAAATCTACGATTCATTCATGGTTTAGGGTATGGTGGACAGAAAAGCAAAAAATGAAAGGCTGAATGTTCAAAGTCCACTACTCATGAAAAATATGCAGCGCTAGTGATACGAAAAGATTGCCACTAACTTTATTTCTAAATTCACTTTACACTCGTTCGTGCTCAGTGCGTTTCACCTTCATATATAATATATAGATATGTTATACACATTTCATCCCATCCCTGAGTCCTATCTTTATTTGGAGAAAGGACATATAAAAAGCTACGATATGGAGAAACAAATCAAGTTGCCAGTGTTGGCTTGCTCAAAGTTTTTAGTGGCTGAGCTCCAAATATTTGCTTTGGTTTGCAACGCAAAGAGACTCCTCACGACGGATATATATTCTCTATACGCAACGGGTTGAATATATCCAAACGGTAGAGCAAAATAGAAACCGACAGCTAAAGTGAGAAAGAGAGAAGCAGAAAAGCTACATGGAGAATCTCTTGGTTATGAAGCAAACTAACTTTGTGTCATTGTGTGTGCGCATATGCACGTATATGTATACATGAAGAATTTGCCTTTCTCCTTGTGTGCAATATACATTCGAGTGGCATATTCCCATCCCATACTAACTTGGTTTTCTTTTATTCCACTCATCGTAGCTCCATCCAAAGAGTGCCACTTTGACGTTGCCAAAAACCTCCCAACTTACCCGGCCCCTCCCGCAAATCGTGCTGCCAAGAATACACTACAACCCTTTCCATCATGTGTGCATTATTGTTGTGTGCATACATGTATGTCCACATGCATATGCAGGACTCTAAGTTGAACTGAATTCAATTGTACCGAACACGGGAAATATTCATCTTTTCCTTCGACATATGAAAAGGAGAGAAGAGCAAACGCGTGAAGTGAACATTTTTCTTCATCTATTTATAAAAACTATGAATTCACTGATTATATTTCGATTCATTCCTAGATGAGTTCCGTTGAATTGGCACGCGCACAAATAATTAGAGTAATGTGTAATATAGTTTCAGAGAAGTCCAACAAGCTCGTTATTATTATCATGAACTGGGCAGTCAATTATCAAAACATGTATGCAAAGTTATGGAAATGTATTTGCGATGCGTCTACGCCCTGGTGAATTCCACCCGCTTAAACCATGTATATATGACTAGATACTATGTTTTACGCTTGTCGTTAGTGCACGAAAGAAACAGGTGGGAGAATTTCCCAGGAAAAGTACTACCGTGAATTACGGATTGTGGTAGGTCAATTTAATTTAACTTTCGTATATAGAGCAAAATTACACATCGAAAAAAAAAAAAAAAAAAAAAAGAATGACAAGGGAATACCTACAGAACGAATTAATGTGTGTGGTTATACATCGCATTAAACATTAATTCCGAGTGATTTAATGCGATGCTACTCGTGCAATACAGTGTGAATCGCCATCGAAGGAATCAAAAGCTATTTCTAGATGCTGCCATTTATTTTACGAGTGCGATCATGGGGCGTTGGATTCCCCCGACACGCCTAATTCATGCTTGCGTTACTCAAAGTACCAGAGCAAGTGGCGAAATGGCGACGAAAGAAAATCTTCATAGAAGGTATTTCACGCAACCAGACACATTGTACACTTGGCGACTTATGAGATGTTATATTTATTCACTTTTCCTGAAATAAAAAGAGTGAAAATTGGCCACAAACAGTTCAAACTTTTAACCATGCATATGTATAATGAGTATATAATGTATAATATGAGCTATATACATGTGACTCCTCATATTTTTGTTGCTAACTATATGTATATGTTGTTGAAGCTGCATAACATTATGTATCCATTGTGGAATAAAAGAGAATGGAATTTGTGTTCTACTTCAACAAGGTAGTTGGATCAAGTGATTAATATAAATGCGTCGAATGAGATTTGTTGTCAGAATTGGTAACATATCAAGTGAAACAGTCGTGAGTATACATCCAAAATATTCCCTCATTGTATTTCACTTCGCTATGAATTGCTCCCTGACAGTATATACCCTATATGATGATCGAATCGATCAATGCTACTGGTCCGGTCGGTAAAACAATACAATATATTGCCTCCATAATTGACGGGCACCTATCATCCGTGTTCCGCGTCTTTTCAACTTAAGTGACAAGAGAATCAAAGTTATTTGTATACATTACCCATGATTTAATTCATACAAATCAAATCCATCAACTACTTCTTCAATATATAACATTCACGCATTGTGAAGTTACTTCTCAAATAAAAAATCATCAAATACTCATTCATATCACTATATTCATATTCATGCAGGATATACACGAATAAATGCTGATGAATGTGTGAAATTGTATAAGATTAATTTCAGCCAATATTTTTATTTCAATACACTTAATAGTTATAGACAGTGACACTGGTTGTAGCAATAGCTGTTCTGGTAGCCATCATATGTATGGGCATGTCCCTGATGGCAGGAGGGTCGTTTCATCTGATTCCCCAGTTGTTGCTCTTTCCGGGAGGCTTAAGGTAATAAGTGTCTACAAATACTGTTATTTTGCTCCCGAGGGAATTCACCCCTTTTTCTCTCCTGTCTTCTGTGTATATGTACTTTATCCGCTTGTGACTTTTTTTCCGGAGTATTTTTTTTTTTTTTCAAATTCTATCTGGATTTCAAATGCTGTTGCTTCAATATAGCAAATCACATTGTCTATGCATATATGAAAAATGACTATGCACAGTGTTTTCACTGAGTCCATTTATCAAATACATTTCAGAGAGAACAATGAATAGAGAAATAAAACACGAAGAGAACAAATGGGTAAACTCCAAAATCTACGAGATTAGTTAATACCCCCTATGAGCTATGAGCAGACTGTGGCTAATACCAAATAAATATTCCGAACACAAATTATGTTAATCACCATGGATGCAAATTAGATGTAGGGTTGAAGCGGAAGAAAGAGAACAGAAAAAGGGAGGTAGTGTGGGAGGAAGTGATGTAAATATATGCAGATATTGTTCATACTCTCATTTTGACAACGTGACTTTTTTTTTTATTTTGAAATTCAGCAACACTGAGAAAACTTATGCTTTCGAATTAGGATATTGTGATATATGCACGTTTATACATGTAGTGACAGCATGAATATGTGTTGAATGTACCCGAGGGCTTGAAGTTTAGTCTGGTAGTAATGAGTACAACAGACACTACTAAATTTCGGTTTGTGACATTAATATAGAATAATAATGATTCAAGATTAAGTTGCTCTAATTTTCTTGCGTTGTTAAAACTATATGTGGATATCTATAACAGAAAAAAGATTTGCTTCTACGTATGATCAATAATTTAGTTCAGTCGCCATTTTCAAAAAAAAACAAACAGAGTAGTCAATAGTTCAGGTGTTAAGTTGAACGAATAAAAAGGTGTTATCTACGAAGTGACGAATGCGTGAAGGTGTCAATGAAAAAGAGTTTGGCGCGGCAATGTGGTGGTGGTTTCGTGATGGCTCCTTTAATGGTTTGCCAATGTTTCGTTCGACGAGATTGCAGACACTCGTATCGAGAGTCACTCCTAAAAAACAAGTTGGCAGTGACGCGAACTCAAGTCACGAGTATACAACACGTCGGATATATATGCTATAAGGCAATACTAATTGAAACGAGAAATTCCGGACATACGAGTATCACAGAGAATGTCTGATTGTTGTCAGCATTGTCTATCACACTGTTCTCACTAACAGAACTTCATGTAGCATTGTAGTTATGATATTGTCGCGCATCTGAGCATCAATAAATATAATCAGGAGAGGGATAAACAGAGACGGCAGAGAGTGGCGGGGAGTGGTTATTACGGTGATACTCGCGACAGACATCAATGACAATAATCGCACGTACAATCAAAACATGAGAGTGATGTTAACATATACTGTCTTGCATTACACAAATAATATATTGTCATGCAATAACCCATAGACATTACGAACAAAAATGTTCTCAAAGAATATCAGAGTGAAAGTTATTTGAGACTGCAACTTACATCGAAAATAAAAATTCATTTGCATGTATCAGAATTGATTCAGAATTTATTTTGTCCAAAAAAATTGTTTATAGTCATTTGAACCTCAACATTCCAACCTCCTGTTACATTTTAATCAAGATGAAACTCCTTCATTCATTCTCAACTCAGTTTTATGTGGGCCTGTCTAATTACAGCGGATACAAGTCTGAGCCAATACATTGTACTACATTGTAGGGATAATTGTCATAAATATTCTTCAACATTTGATAATATTACTACATAAAATAGGACTCAGGAACTAGCCATCGCTGGAACTCAGTGTAGAATATTTGTATTAGCAAATCATTGATCATGATAACGCATAAATATAGATAATTATACATTATGTAAATACTAAATAATTGAAGGGAAAAACGACACCAGTAATGCTTCAATAAAATTCCTGTGCAACTTATTGTAAAACAGATGTGCGATTTTAAACTCGGTGAGGAGAAGAGATCAGCTTCTTGTGGGTTGGCGCGAAATGCTTACATTCAATTTATTCAAACGTTTTATCGAAAATCTACATAGAGAGACAGGCCTTTATATGATGCAGTTTACATCCGTCCGAAATTTCTGCACGAAAAGTCACAGAAAATTTATTCCTCTTTACGAAAGACAAACATGCGAACGATTCAAGTGTCCGAAAAGTGGATATGAAACACAATGAATTTCATAACTATTCCCGATGCGCAAGTTATACAACTGTTCATTTTCATAACAGGAAATGCATTCATGTTTTGCTTTACATTTTGGATCACATATTGCCGGATATTTATTAATTTCTTATTATTGAATAGGTATAAATCTATATTAAATAGATGTTCATTCGGATTGCTAAAATTTTTACGGGTGTTTATACATTGGAGAGGCTATGCTATAATCGGCCCCTGGGTTCAGTTGCATGCGCGTGCACATGGCCAATAATATACGACGTTGTTCGCGAACGTAAACATATATGTATGTATGTGTATCTATAAACTCTCTGCGACTACGGGGGATCGGCAAGCGATACAAATGCATCAGTTTCACGGCTCGTCGGACAAGACAACGCGATTCATGCTGTCCTCATGCATGAATCAACAATCTTTTCCATATTTACATAACAACGTACGACTGTATGTCTCTTCAGCGCAGTAGCGCGGACAAAGATGGGGGTTGCTTTGACAGATTGAGAGTATCGGAATAGGGACTCGACTCTCTCTGCAGTAGCGACAACAAAATATAGTGACAAAGGCAAAAGACCAGCAAATTTTTCAGTTCGACGAAAATATAAACATACACGAGCATAAACGTATCTTTGGTTCAATTCATTGATATTATTATTAGTATTATTCTTTTTCTTTTTTTTTTATTTACTGTTGAAGAAAAATTTCGGGGAGTTCAGTAAATTTTTCGATATTTAGTATTAGCTGATTAGAAATTCTTCAAGTCAGCTATGTCTATCCGATATGATGAGACCATTCAATTCGATACTTTCCATCCATGATATTTTGTACGAGTGGTTCATTTTGTTGAAAGTGGTGGCTCCTAAATTGCTTATTATATATGCATAACATTTCACATATTGTAGCCAAAGAATTTCTGGAGGGTGAATACGTAACACAAAATTAATTATTCGCTTGATGATATCATCCTAAAATGTGAGGTTTTAATTTTAGATTATATTTATTTGGCTTCAATAAAATGAAGTTGTCATGATGATAGTTAGTGGATTTATAGATGGATACGAGATATCTGTTATCATGACGGATATTCTAGCAATATTATTCGAATAAGAAAGTACTTTCAAAAAACAACTCCATATATATACATAAATCAAGCTTTTAAAATGTTCAATGCACAGAGCAGTAATATTCAATATGATTGAATTGCATTCATGGGAATCATATGAAGAAAACTATTTGTTCCCGTTGGTACGAGTATGCAAGAGCAACTAATTCACTATATAGAAGTGATGTGGTAGTTGTAACAGTAGTAGTGTTGGTTACAATGTAGTCGTCGGGTATTTGTGCATGTATACCAACGAAGGACAAGAAGGATGAAGTAATCCTTATTACAGAAACCGGTACGCGCATTCACTATCTATTTTTACTGATATGACCTATAGAAGAGACACATCGTCAGTCAATTTCCATAGCAGAATTTCAAAATCAGATGCTCGGCACAACATCACAATCATACTCATACATATACACATATCATTTTTATTCGTTTATTGTACTTCTGAAGTAACAGTATTTGCTTCGAAGATGGATGATTAAAGACAAATGCGATGCGATGATATTCATGTCCTCGTTTATTCACCACGATAGACTATAAAAAGAGGGACAAAAATAAAAGAATGACGAGACACCAAAGTAAAAGGAACCGCAAAGTTGATTCACCCGCGCAATAGGGTGACATGCTACCGATCGAGCCGTCCACTCTATACGATCGTGTCGTCACTCTTTAATGCGCAGAGAGTCGCAAAGTGAAGAGAGAAAGTAAGGAATAGAAGGGGGTGGGTGGAAGACGGCAGAAGGTAGTCAGAGGGCGGGGGGAGTGAGTGCCGCAGTAAGAGACCGAGGAAAATGATTGTAGTATAAGAGCAGTGTTGCGCTGATCGAAGCGGTCGCAAGGCAGGTGAATATATCGCCACGCTGGTATTGCTACTTGTGTTGTCGTTAACACAAACTATACGTGATGAAAGGTAGACATATATTGTACATTGTAAATATATGATTCTACTGAGCGCACACCACCTTTATCTTACATGTTTTGAGAGGTATAAAGGTGAAGGTCAGCGTACGGTTTGTACCAAAGGAATAATGTTTCACTATATGTGATGCATACTGTATATAGCTACACGAGAAAAGAAGGGATAGTAAAGCAAAATGGAATGTAAATACGTTTCATCGCATCGGTGATATATCGAGATAGCACATGGTATTTATCATTGAATATTATGCAGCACATTATTAGTGCGTTATAATGCACTCAGGTTGTTGTTGCCATATATACGCTCATACGCGGTGATATTCTATATGAGATATTCCATAGGTCATAGGTTCATGAAAGGAAGCTATTCATAATCAGTAAATCTTATGTTACTCAGAGTGAGTAAAGACACTGAAGATGGTTATCCAATCTATGTATATATGGCGAATTTATGAATTTGTTCGAACTTTTATTATATGTATGGCAACTTAATACACAAGTTTGAACTAGCACTTGGTCAAATATACTTTATGTCGGCGATTGTACAAGATCACAGAGAGAAAATATATGCTTATTAATTTCTGAAAACGATTGCTATATTAATAGTGAAGATTTCGCTGATTATGGATTAATAGTTTTGAACGTTTAAAAATAAAACTTGATTATTGATGAGCACGCGCGTGAATACCCAAATATTTTGATTGGCGTGGAACGAAGGCGAATATACGACGAGAATATTTTGCGCGCGCGTTCGTATGCGGACTGCGCACGCACGCGTTACGCACTTTTAATCGGCAAACAACTACGTGACTGTGCATGCTCGCGTGTCTGTCTGCTGTGAGTGTCGTGTGCGTCCTTTGTGTTATTACGTGGATGTATGTTTGTGTCTGTTGTAGTCCCGTGCATTAATTTGTTTGGTATTTGTTTTTTTTGTCAATATAATAGTAAAAAAGAATGCATTCAGGCACAATCATGAATTCGTAAAGCACTCTATTAGATTTTATGATAATATACAATGGATAGAACATATTGAATGATAGTAGTTTTATTAACCTCGGGATTCACCAAATTTTTTAAGCCAATGAACACCATCCCGAAAAATTATCCAATTACATAAGTAAATATGTTTTCACCAAGATTGCAAACGGTGCTGGAGAAATATTGGCACCTAGGTTAGTTAAGTACATGTCATACGGAAGTAGTATGAGCAATGAGTCGAGTTTAAATATCATCTACATTGAGAAAATGCGAATCGTGTAATTGAATAATTTTACAAATAAAACTATGAAATTGCACAAATATATATATCATATATACTTCCATGCTTGAAGCGAAAGTATATATATTACCAGCACCTACATTTTTTTATAACCACATTGATTATTTATAAAATCACCACCAATTGTGTGATTGTGTAAATACTATGTGTGCATGCATTAATCGTCAGTGCGTCACGTTGGAGAAATATTACGGGTATGAAAGCACTCATTTAATCTCATAAATTGTACATATAGTTATTCAAAATTAGTCATAGTGGTAATAGAACAATATTCTCAACGAGAATTAGTCAATGCAGTTATTTTCCAAAATTTTTTACGTGAAAATGTATTTTTCACCATCACATGTATATCAATAGAAGTGATGACGCAAGTCTATTGGTAGAATATCTAAATATCTGAACTTCCAAAGTCTAGACAAATAGAATAACGTATATTTATTTTTATAATGTGTGCAGAAGGAACAAACAAAATATGAATTAACTTTGGAGTATATTTAACAAAACAGAAGGAAAAAAACACGATGATAAAGAATATACTGAAAGAATACATGAAATAGGAAGAGAACAATAAGTATTCTTTGAAGGAAAAACTATGTGGAAATGGAGAAACGAGCGTAACTGTACTTCAACAAGTAGGATCACGTATTACATATATATACATACATGTACACACACCTTAGAAATTCGGTCTGATAACTACTATTACGATAGTCATTTCGTGTCGCATACGATAGAAAAACAGCGGAAAGTATTTAATGGTATCCGACAGATTTCGGACCACCAGATCAACTATATTATTTACTATTGTTGCCATATACACGATCAACGTTTCATTAGATTGACCGACAAATTTTATGTAACGATAAGAGTGTGCGTGTAAAGAATGTGTTTCTCAATGAGAATATGAACCAGTTAATGGCGCCGTCGGCAACAATAATATTGCATATGCAGCGAGACTGTCACAGGACACTTTGACTATATGCAGACAGAATTGAGATATATATGGGCACGAACGAAAGCAAGAAAAGAAAATAATTCTCAATTGTCCGTCGAAATAGATAATGGAAGAGAGGGACTGAGCAGAGAAGATGACCAAAGAGCGATCAAAACATGTGGAAGACGCAAAAATCGGTTTGTTGGTAAACCGTCGTTCTACTTACGCCGTAGAGTAGCGCCGGTGGTCCCATTGTATCGCAACGTGGAAGGACCGCTTCACTCCCCAACCATTTTCCCTTAAACTTATTCTGCCATTGATTTTATTATTTCTATTTTTTCCCTTGGCTTTTCACTCTTTCATCTGACTGTCACATGAAACTGTTATCCGGCGAACGTCACCACTCACGATATCAGTTAACTTGAAATTTTCACTGACATTTCTTATGACGGTTATTTTATTGCACTTAAAGTAGAACTATAACAAATCTTTCTTATTTGATTGGTCAGAGTTGAACATTTAGTATATGATAATTAAGTCATATATACAACAACAACATTCACAATAATGATTGATGAGAAAGTTATGTGTAATGAGTTATTAAACTGGTCGTTTATTGATGAAAAAATCAAATGTACGTTTTGTGAAGGCATAAAAGGTGGGTATAAGATGCGCGGAGAGTGGCCATAATGCACTGTGTAGCGCGGCACAGAAACGAATAGGTCAGCACACGAGGCTTGAACGCTGACCACTCCTCCTCCCGAACCCCTCGATCATCTCACTTGAACGCGCTCGCTTTACACCTACACCTAGCCACTGTCTATCCCCTCCTTTATTCATCGTTGGTCTATAGTAAGTATCCATTCTCCCGCCGTCGCATACATTGCCGCCACTATACATATATGGATATATATAAATGTATAATGTGATCACAGAAAATCGCAATAGAATTTTCGCACGTTATCCTGAATTAATAATTATTTCATGACTCATTTTGTAATATGTTCGAACTGAACAATATTGTTTTCAATAATATATAGTCATTGAGTATATATTATACGTTTAATTATGAATTATGAATAATTTCATACTTTTGTACGCGTATAATGCGTTAACAAACCATGTATGGTGTTCAACAAGCATCGTGTTAAGAATTGTACTTTTATTCACTTCTCTTCTTCTATTATTCATCATTTATATCAATGATAAACCATCGGGCAGGTTTAGTACACAGGAGTTTTTCTTGATGTGCCGTTTTTTCCTTTTTTTTTGCACGGTACAAAGTTTTTGCGAATAATGCAATCCATGACGAATAAAAATGGATGGTTTAATTTATTCCCCCTCGTCTACCGAATTACTTAACATGAATATGAAGACAATTCATCTGCAGATTAGCATCGTACAGAATAAGAACAAATTGCTCGATTACGTATTCTCAAATATTTTATAGGGTACTCAAATGTAAAAAAATATTCTAAAGAAAGATACCAGATAACTTTTTATTAGAATAGAAAAAATTAATCACTGGAGAACTTCTCAAGAAACATTATTTAATAAGACATTGGCACCTTTCCGAAAAACCGTCAAGTAAATCATCATGTAGTGAAAGTTGTAGTTGAGAAAAGAGTTTACGAGAATAATGAGATTGCGAAAATAATGAGACAGTGTCTCAAAAATGGTATGATAACTATCAATTTACCATACTATAAAACAAAACACTTGGCAATAGCATAAATACCATAAGACTTAAAACAGTAAAGAAAATAACACCTGAAGAAGTTTCGCATGCGAACAACTACACATGCATAATGTATAAATCATTGATGAACACCAAATTCCAAATAATGTTGAGGAAAGTGTCCGATTCTACATTTGCAAATTCACATTGCTACGGGCAATTATAAAAATAGCATTCAAATCAGATAAAGTGATCTATGATTCTTCCGCCAATTATAGATGAAATGATTATGTGTATGAGCACATATGAATTAAGACAGATGAACACTCCACATGACATATAACGGTGAAAAAAATGTTAAATGTGTCCACACGATTCACACATAAAGTTTGTGAATAAGACTTCAAATTCACTGTGCACCGTTAAATTACATTCCTAGAGTATTTATCAACATATTACATTTCCAATGGATATCCTGATTTATTTTATCTGCTATTTCATCTCTCTTTCGGACATGTTGAGAAAATATGAAGTATCTGATGATTCCATTTTTCTTTTTTTTTACAGTTCACTACTAACAATATAATTGTCACAATAAGCCTGTATCAGCTTACGGTCAATAACATTTGGTCAATTATCATTAAATTAAATAATTATTTGGCATAAGACTTTCGAAATGTATAACCATGTTTCAAAGAAATGAGAATTTATTCGCGTGCATTTCAATTATTCACGATTTATTAATCTTGAATACATTTTCTCAACTACAAATGGATTCTCCAGTGAGTCTATAGCTCTTATAAATTGCCATTTGTCGAGTACGTTTCATTATTCGCATTAATAATTTTGCGAGATAAAATGAAGTTTCAATGGTATATACATTTATGATCGCGATCGTCTGTATTGCGTTGGCAATAAAATGTGCCGCCTCCGCAAACGATCAGACGCTAGGTTACAGGACGTGGATCGTGGAAGAACAACGAGCACGCTGGAGAGTAAATGCGAAAGATCGAGAGAACCAGTTTCATCTCTTTTGAACGCTTAATTAAGGTTCGTCGAGTGGAACGGGCATGCGTAAATACGGAAGGGAGCGCAAGAGAGTTGGAGAACGTGGAAAAAAGAGCAACAAGACAGAGAGATGCATCAGGAAGGTTATGAAGGGGGGGGTTAGTGTATAAGAGAGATGTCGGCGCAGTGCACGTCCTCGTCCTGGGGTCCATCCGTTCGATTGGGCCCAATATATTATATATATATATATATATAAACATAAGTATGTGTGTTGGTGTGTGTGTGTATACATACGTTTGTTTCGCTGCGCGCATGCGTCCACATCGCACCACAACGTCATCGTATTCTCAACAACATGATGCGCGACCATTTCACGTTCGTTATCGTTTAACGGCTTTATCGCGTATCACTCAATGCGCGCTGAGACATTGAAGCAGTCTATATATATATAAATATATATATTTATTTATAATAACATACAGAAGCGAGCGACAAAGCAACAACGCACACTTGTATTTGTGTACTGGCTCTCAATTCATTGCGTGACTGCTTGCGAAGACGGTTCGGTTCAGTTCGAGTGAGTGAATAATTATTGTATGGTCCACCGCTTAAATTCAGCCAACATAAACAATAACTCGCTACAACTATATAGTGTCTGCCTAACAGATTAAATAAGAATATATAACCAAGAGTGTTGTTGTGTGCATTGCATAGTATTATATTTCCCATTTACGCCTATAGTATAGATATAAGATATGAACCATTTAAGGAAATCCCCATAAACGGTAACACCACTCTACACATTGTGTAGAAATGATATTATTGTACCCCCATTCAAAGACCATGTGCTCGCGCGCATTTAAATTTACTTTGCTCATTCTGTAATCAGGTCTAAAGTGTTCGTTTTCATTTTATTTTCATTAACGGTTTCTATCCTTCTTTGGAATTATGTACACGAACGTGTTGATAATTACTTGAATAAAATTTTCATTTATATATATCGTACAGCTCTATGTACAATTTCACGACTCAGTCTGATGAAAGTACTTCTTTAAGCGAAGCCATCTATAAACAAACCTCCAGAGTATTCAAAACAGTGTTAATGAAAAACAGACTTAGATGTCAATATTCATTGATTCTCATCATGTGATAAACTTTTCAGTATCATTATTGTTATAAAATTGTTCATGACACTTGAGATAACCATCGAAAAAATATTCTCAATTAATTTATTTGCTGGTAGTTAAAATTGGATCGAATGAAGTCACGATGTTTATCGTTTAAGGCCAGTTTAGTAACACGCAAAAGAGACAGCGCGTGAATAGTAACCGAGCGGCCTGATGCAGGTGTTTCATGGTCTTCTTATGTTAATCGGGCGCCTCAACCTTCATCCTTTCCTAGCCACCCTGCAATTGTATATTATGTGCGTACATACATACATACATACATACATACATACATACATATATGTAAATATTGTATTCATACAAATATTCGAGTGGGCTACCGGGTGCCGCATTCAACGCTTGGAAAGAGTGATAAAAGCACAACTTGGCAACCGAGTATTTTATCATTTGCTTCATTTGAATTTCATTCTTCTACCTCTAAAAACAATTACCGAGATCATTACTTTTGGCGTTTTTTCAGCTTTGAATAAACTGAATTCAATTTTTTTTCTTATTATACTGTCATGGTTCGTTAAATGAGAGTATAATTCGTTTTCTATATATTTTATTTGATAGATAAATAAGATATGATATGAAAATTACTACCGTAAAGACATTTTGCATTGATAAATGTCGAGGAATAAACATTTTCAATTCGATCAATCAAGATGAGATTACATATTGTGGTTGTCTGAAACATAGCCAGTCAACTAAAACCAGCTTAGCCTTGTGAGCCGCTCCTCGATGGCATCATCATCGGCCACCTATGTCCGGCCCAAACAAATTCCACAGTCTGAGCACGTACTTTTGTTCGAAAAAGGTACATCAGCAAAAATAAAAAATAATGTGCATATTTTTGCAAGTTGAACTTATAAATCAAGTGCATTGTGAAAAAATTCGTATAAAACATCATGTATTATACCTATATCATTTGAAATCCCTTGAGAAACCCCGATGGCTAAAGGATGCGCTAGAATTAAATTTTCTGTTTCTTCTGTTTACAGGAGACTGCATCGACTAGAGTGATAAATAGAATACTATTTAATAGGGATATGATTCTAGTGATAAGGTAAAATCGGTGCCTATAATAAATGATGAATAAGAACAAACAAAAGGGGAGAATTTGTGAAAACTAATATGAGAATCGTGACCACCGTCGACTGGTGATCGTTTTCTGTTTCTCGACAGGATGACTGCAATGCACGAAGACGTCAATACCGTTATGTTCTAACGCACTTCGTGTCGTATAGTTTTTCTTTCCGATATATTTTTTTGCAATTGTCGTGTAATTTACGAGAGGTATTCTATGGTCGAGGACGCACCTTCACATTTACGTGCAGAAACCATATACCCACAACACGATGGGTACTCGACAAATATATATATATACATATACATCGGGAAGCAGCTTGCAAGTGATTTAATCAGATTGAAACTAGTTTTGCGCCCTCAATATTTGTGACTCCAAGTATATGATCATGAAATTCAAGGACATATACATATCGTTTTGAAACTCAAACTACTTATATTGATATTAATTTCTAAGAAGAACTGAAATTGCACGAAACACATATTCATGCTCAATACTTCTACAAAAAAAATATATACTAAAGCATCCGTAAATGAATGTTGACTTTGAAAACTCGAAGCAACTTCATATTGAAAAAAACTGATCCAAACATTGCGTGCACAGCGAAGTGGACAATGAAGGATGTGTAAGAAAAACTACAACTAAATCAGAACTTACTTTTAATAAAAGATCAGAAAGAATAAAATTAAATTAAAAAATCATCGTATGATTGTCAAAGTGACATCTTGAACAATTTGACTGTTATGATTCAATTGAATGAGAAAAAAAAACACTGTATGAAGCGAAGAAAAATATCGATAGATTGTGCTGTCGTTCAAAATGGTTGAGAGCGGTATGAGAATGGGAAGACGCAGAGCATGTGGTTTGCAATCCGACGGCAGCCATGCCACTATATAGCAGTTCGATGGTACATTTAAATACTCGTAAAGCTAACTCTCCGGCGTTCTACTCGGGGGACAAACGGGACTACCGCATCGCGTCATCGCTATGGTTTTGTATATCTCGGTATTACTTTGCCGTTCCTCGTTCCCTGTTTCCTCTCGTTCGTCAACCCCCATATAACCGATATATACTCTCAACTCTCGATGACGGGGTGCGATCCCAGTCATAAACGATTTCCGAAATGGCCTATTGCTCATGGTAAATCTCCCAAACAAATTGCTCAATCGAATTGCCTTTATCACTATGAAATTCATTTAACGTTTAACTAACGATTCAGCAATATGTTTACGTTCATACATCGTATATTCATGTAATTAATACATTGAGTGTTATCGACAACTTCATTAACAGTATATAGAAACATATATGAATGGGCATAAACATTCTTCCTTAATTTCGTAATATATTTGAAAATTTTTGGAACCTTCGCAGAAATGTTGCATGGTATAAATCATTATTTCCATAGACAATCATGTAACGATATAAGTGGCAACAGTGAAATTTAATCCGGAACCACTACCTATAAATTTATGATGATTACTGGCGGCCCGTTGGCAGAATGACTTGAACTTTAAAGTGTCTCAAGCTACGTAAATCTTCGAAATAATTCCACAATGTGACGAATTGTTGCTACTCCACAGTATCAATAAAATTTATGTCATGTTTTTCTGTGTATGTAATGTCTATGTCATGAAACATGCCATTTTATACGCATATATGTGTCCATTTATTCTGTTTTTCCTTTGCCCAAATTTTTTTTTTTTTCCACCAATTCTCAAACTATGAATTGATTAATATGTGGAAATTTATCATTGGATGTCAATCGAATTATTCTCAAGAGGATTTAACAGTGCTGTTCAAGAGATATCATACACGCAGGGGAACATACATATATGTATAAATATATATATATACATTTATACACATAAACAAACTTAAGCGCATGTGATTCAGAGATGGTTTGCATAAATTTTTCGCTACTGCACCACGTTTATACACGCGCGTCCTGTAACTACCACAGCGCTGCGCCGCTAATTAATTATGATTAAAGACGTCACGCTCGAAACGAAAATAGTGCAATCTTGACAAATAGCCATAGAATCATTTTAACTTTCACATTAAACTTTCGAGTATATATAAATACCGTAGCCGATAGGAGGTGTATGTCATTTTTTTTTACACTATTGTAATAATTAAAAAAGTCCATACAAAAAAAAATGTCGGAAGGGTATTAATTCAGGGAACTACATAATCGATACAATAACAGTAGATGGTTTGAAGAATATTTTGATGCAGGTGAGGGTCGTATGGAACGATACGGAGATGGTTTGCAAAGTCATCGAGCGGCATCACAATGCCCCGGGCACCATACTAAAGTTCTCGGGAGTGTCGGGCCAAACTGATATGAGAAACGAGCATTTCGTGCTGGCCGTAGGGGCTGTAGCGGGACCGACTACTCGACCTATTCGTTATACTCGAAAAACGTCCCAGGGTGTGTTAGCCGATATTGTTATTCACGGCCATACCAAAAATAACAGTGTTAACTTGCCGAATTTAAAAGAAAAATGTTGATAAACATAAAAAATACTGGGCATAGAGAAATGGAAAATGCTTTCAAAAATTCGTTGAATACTCCATAGAATTGGTAGGGAAATTGGGATAGTGGAAAAAGTTTGTACATACTTCCATAATCAAAATGCACAAGAACCGAATAAGCAAGAAGTATAGTGGCAAACTTATTTTTGCCGGCATGTCCTTCAACCGACGGTTCTATATTTATTGCCGTCGACAAAGTCAAAAGCGCTTCCTCTAACTATACATTTCATCAACATTAGTTCGTTCTTTTGTTTGTCACCGAATGTTTTTGTTTTCTTCTCGAGATGATCGTCAAGGCGCATCGTAAAAATTAGGGAATACTTTTATTGAATGATTGAGAATCTACTGGAATTCAGGATTAAAGATGTCCTTCAAAATAATTTTGCCCACACCGGCAATACAATATTAGATGGAATCGTGCGAATTTACAAATAAAGTTAAATATCGTTAACTCATGGATGTCGTAGATAAAAGCTAGCCGCGTGGATGATCACATACAATGATGATTATAATGGCAATTATGAATTGCAAAAAAGGCGATGAATAATCATGAGATTCTATTAAAAATAAATTCTCAGACTACATGGAATGATAAACTGAGAGGATAGCTAGCCAAGTTAGTTCACTGTCCGACGGAGCATGAGCATTCGCCAACTTTTTGGCGGGAGATCGTGTTAGTTCCAATTAATATGACAGCTATATATTACATTATATGAAAGCGTACGCAAGTTTCTACGTTCTTGATCGTCTCATCACAACTATCTGCGACAGTGCTTGACTCACTACATCTATCCAGTTTAACCTTAAAATTTCTGTTGTGGATAATAAAACTCATGTAAATAATTTGGGCACTTACCGTTTGGCCGTGACGATATCGATAGTTCAGCGAAAGTACATAACCGGGCACGAAAATAGATTTCGCCATTCCGTCAAGATCATGATTTTATCTTGTTCTCTACTGCATAGCTCTTATCACAGGCCTTTCAACTTTTTTTCCACGCTTTTATCTCTCATGAATCCTTAGGTGCTTGTATACTTCATAAAGTCCTTATCTCGTGTTGTCGCCAGGAGAATAACAAACCAAAATAAACGTAAAGTAAGAAACGAAGAATCCTTGAAGCGATTTATTCGTCAACTGTTTTGTATTGCAATATCCCCGTTGAAGTCTCTTGTATTGGAGACGATTATGATAAATGTTACCGGATGAGCAAAAAAAACGCAATAGTTTAGGTGGAGAATATCACACAAATAATCAAATATGTGAGAGAGAATGGACGCGGGGAGGGGGTGGGGGCAGGCATCGGGCGGGAGATCGTGAGAGAGAAAAAGATGAAGTGTGAAAATGGGTAAATGAGAGAAGGCAGTTGAAAATAAACTGGAGAGTGTGCAAGAAAGGAAGAGAGAAGGAGGGAGAGAAAGAAGAGATAGTGAGAATGAGAAGTAAAATAGAGAGGAGAGAGAGAAAGGAAGAGAGAAAAAGGGAGAGAGAGAGAGAGAGAGAGAGAGAGAGAGAGAGAGCGAAGAACGTGTGGATAGTTTTAAAATGACAACAATAATTTTTTAACTGCCGAAATTGAACGTTCACCCCGGCTCAGCTCGTTGTCTACGTTCGCGTTACGCTCTCTCGCGGGCCAAAGCAAACTTGTCGGATGGCAATACGTGAGTTAAATGTTCACCGCGGATGGTTTACGGCCGATAGTCCCCACCATGAGTCGCCACGCGGCGCTGCCTCCGCTGTACGCCACTCCACCGTACCGCCGCTGGCTAGCGCTCCTCGTGTGCTCGTCGCATACACACCCCACCCCGTTCCCGCTGCTCCGAGCGGCCCCCGTAACTGAACAAGGATACCTTCAAGCCCGGTCTCGAGTCCGTCCGGCCAACGAGTTTAACACACCGCGAGTTAGAGCGAATAAGGCCGATAAACCACGAGCCACCTATGCCGGAGAATGACGGAGAATAACGGAGAATTACGAGGAGAGGCAAGAACGAAACAGCCCGAAAGTTGTGAGCAAGTGAGACACATACTATGTCATACCACGTGGATTCAACAAAGATGGATATAGTCAAACACGCGTGAACTCCACGCACACAACGGCCGCTCTACAATTTATATGCAAGGGCGTTGTTGATGGCGGGAGTGGCGCACAGTTCGAGGGGTAGGGAAGACGCTACTCAACGAGGGAATATATACCAAACCATACCTCTATCGTCTCCCTTTTACTTCTAGTTTTAATGGTCGTGTAGCATCACTATACATCTGTCCTCGTTTTACTTTATCATTCAATTCAGTGATGGCCATATCAATGACGCGACCCAACATATCATTTCGAATATACTCATGGCATATTGTTACAATTTTCCAATATTTTCTTCAACGGTGATGTTTGTGAATTGATGATTATTCCGTATATATATACATATATGTATGTATGTATATATGTTCGAGATTGAGCCATTAGCCCTGAGTGAATGTGGCGTTCTGATATACATATACATATGGTGTATGGTGGGATAATATACATCGAGTAATGGGGATTTGTAGCTCTAACATATAACGTGCACCTTCATGGACACTGTAAACACAACCGCGTTTTCTATATATGTATGTTATACCAACCAATGCGAAATAGAGTCTCGATACATGCAGTTTCGTATTTTACTTTCGTCTTTTTAATCTTTTTCTCTCGCTCATGATCATTGAACGAGCAAACGTGCGGACACCAACATGTCGGTGTTCGATCCCGCATGCAGCAACAGCGATAGGAATCGTCAATGGATTGGAACATTCTCTTTTCACGCCTACTATTGCAGCGGTTGTGACTTCCAATCGCTTTCATTTTTTTTTCTCTTTTTTTTTTTATATTGGGGAATGTTTATGTGGGTAGTGGATGGAAGTTCTGACAATTATATTGATGATAAGTATATTCACATTCATATATAGTTATTGTATGTAGTGTTCAACATATATGAATTATTTATCATTTCGAATAAGATAATGGATTCCGACGAAATCCAATTATTTATTTGATCATTTCTTTCTTCTTTTTCATTTGTAGTCACAATACAGATATTTAGTTTGAAAAATTAGACTCATAGAAATCGTTAAAGCTCCATTAATACTCAAACTACTGTATTATTGTTTATATACTTGAAAGCACACTTTGTAATAGAGTCAATAATTTATTTTGAATATCACAAAGCGTTGTTCTGAATATTAAATTGTTTTGTTCACCAGAATGAATTCATGTTGCATTGTGACATAACGAATCATGAAGTATCATTACATCTCCAACAAAATGTTATCGTATATAATCATAAACGTTGAAGCGCCAACAGGTGCTAACTGGGACAATACCTACTGCATACACGTGACAACGTCGACGTGTATGATCATATGGGCTACAAAAGCAACGCATAACGTACAGAATTCATAAACAAAACGAATACGTATGCATGCACACAGTTAATGTATACAACAGGGGGATGGAAAAACTAGCAACATTTATTCAACAAATGCAGACATTTGTATCAAATATAAATAGTGTAGCCCGAATTTGATAGAAAGAATGTTCGTTATGAAATATCCAGTCCATCCAAATGAAATGTACCCAGACTATACAAAGTAATATTTGGACAGAACAAGGATTTGAATATAATGCTAGCTCTGTGGGGGGCTGCATTATTCTATTCAAACACTTGTTTCAAGCGTCTCAATTTCCAAAGTGAAAGTGTGACAAAATCGAGGTGCGAATTTCATGTTAACTCAATGAAAATTAGACCTTGCCGGTAAAGGCATTCCTGGCTCTTAACCTCGAGCATTCATGCGAAGTATTTTAACAATAGCACCGGACGCACGACAATGTTTAGACAGGTTATGATCTGTTGAAGCGTGATTTACATGTTTTCAAGACACTCTAATATAATCCCTTCGATTTATTGTGGTCAGTTAAGTCGCTTCTTACTTATTACCCTTTTGAAAAGTCATTCGTTCTCACTAATGTGGCAACCCTACCATTTAGAAATTCATAGCAACCCTAGTTAGAACCTCGAAATTATTTTCTTTCTTGACCAAATGTTTGGTATATAGTAGAATGATCTTCATAATCTGCCGGATTTGTCACATTTATTGTGAAATTGACTACACTGTGAATTCCTTGCGTTTGACTTAAAGTATACTTTTCCATATAAAACGTTTTTGTTTTGTTTTTGAATGTTCACAGGTCGGTAGTATTGTGCTCTTTTTTTTTCTTTTATTCATAAAACATTACACTGTTGGAAATGTTATAACTGTCTATAATACTTCAAAGAGCAAATTCCACATCAGAAACGTGCTTGTGTTGATCGTGTAATTGATATGAGATCTATAATGAATGCTTCGAATACGATTATAATGTGTCGTTGAATGTAAACGCTCTATAGAAAAAACATGAATACAAATATTTGTTTATAGAGAGTAGTTGAACTCATTGGAGACCCCAGAGATTAACTGTTCGGAGAATTTATGTATACACAGTTGCACATCTTTGAAAGTTAGATTTTGCCATATATGTAATATCATCGGTACCCTCGAGCATTTGTTGCTTTTTATAAACAGCTCATGTTGGTATACAAAATGCGCTAGTCGGTGGATATTTACGCAGATGTATATGCCGGTGCTGCTACTCGCATTCGCATGCGTACAATGGATGTATAATGCTTAATTCACCTCGTACAGCGCACCTATCTCATTGCTTTACTCTATATTATCACTGTAATTTTTTTATCTTGTGCCATAGTGATTTTTTTGCAATTGATGGAACTTTTCTTGCAATACTTTTATTAAAATGTAGATATGCATAAAAATACTTTGATATTATTCTCATGGCGGGAAATATACCGCGAAAGATGAGAAACAAAATTCGCAAGAACAGGTGAATAATTACATGAGTATATAGAAAGGATTCCATTTTATCTTACGACCCGATCTACTTCCTTATCGTGGCGAAATTGTCCTGCCCACGGAGTGCCAAGCTTACGAGTTTCAATGGGCATGGCTGGAAGAGTGGCGAACTATATATTGTATAGTAGAGTAGACGAGAACGAAGACGAGAACGAAGACGACGACGACAACGACGACGAAGACGATGGGAACAATTGTGGAGGGAGAGCAACAGCACTCGCGGCCCATACGTCAAGTAGACGTAAAAAGACCATCTACGAGACGTTTAATTTCCGAAGTCCTTCCGCCAGCTTCATTCACGTGCTACGTCTTCCTCTCTTTTCTTCTTTTTGTTTATTTTCTTTTCTTTGTATCTTACTGGTCCTGCCGCCGTTCTGATCTGTATCCACAGCTGACTACTTGTATTGCGCACTGTAGCTCTATATCCATATTGTATCTATATCTGCACACAAACCATTTCACATGTAATACATCTCTTGACTAAATTCAATTAATAATTTTATACTTTCGTTTCCACTTTCCATTGTGCAAATTACCATATGAAATTTTCGTGAATTACAGACTTTGTATCACGTAATATATTAGGCCACTACTTTCTGGAATCGCACTGGAATAATAATGAGTTAAACCGGAAACGACTTGGGTCAATATCATCAAAACTTATCGCCTTATAAATAGTGCGTAAGAGTTGGCTTAACACAACAGTCACAGCTCATCCCTTCAGGCACTTATACTACACCATCTGAGCAACACTGTTATATAGCGATGAAAATGCTATCCACTTCTTGCACATTAATCTCCAGCTTTTCGGAAAATCTTATTAGTGTTGATTTAAGATACAATCCTCTTCCCGCTATTTATGAGTTGCAATGATTTACTAGTTCGTAATTTAATTTCAAGATAAATATAAAATAAAGCTGAGAATATTAATATGAAACAAATAAACAAATTTGAAACGCAAAAAATGGCATGAATGGTTGCGGCAGCAAATCATATGCTACCACATATAAATATGTCATTCATATTCAGTTACGCGTGCGCTCTTTTGATTGTGAATATGAGAAGAGATTTCGATCCCTTATCAAATTACACTCACTTTGTGTCCGGTTTATTAGACATGGTAGTACAGGGCGACAGTTGCATTCACGAATAAAATTAACGCAACGGTTAATTTTCCCGGGGAAGTAACTCGCCGAGCTATTCATGGAGTTACCACAAAGCAACAACGGATGAGACTGCTTTCAGTATTGACCCCTTTGCGTAGTTGTGTGAATGCCACGCGCATTCACTAATTAAATGACGATAAAAATATTTCTATACGCTCACTGTTCATCTTCGTTGTTACGTGCCATAAGCTAATGGGATTTTGTGTGGTATTCCCACCACATTCGTCATATTTTTCATTGAATGGTCAAACCAAATCAGCGTATATGCTGAATCTTTTTTTCCACAAATATTTGAGGGTCACCCAAACGGAAGACAAATTGCAACGACTGTTCATAAATGTATAGGAACAACACTGCAACAGGACAGTTGAGTTACTTTTGTTGAGATGTCAAAGTTTTATTTGTTGAGTCGTGCCTATGATGCTGACTCCAACAACTAATTGAAAGAAACCGCTATTGAAGGTCAGAGATGCACGTCACGACTATTTTCCAGAAACTATATATACGAATATAGAGCAAGTACCGTTTATAAATATAAGCATTGTCACACGTAGTTTTGGATTCCCAATTATTTTGGACTGAAGCTTTGGCGTATTGCTCACTCAATATATATATCCAACCCCTATGCAATATAGTACGTGAAAATATGTAAGTCGAAGTGGAGATTATATATGCAGGGAGCGAGAAAGTGAGAAATGGAGAGGCAAGCAATTGGACGGAGATGCTGTTAGTCTTCTCCACATTTATACCGGAAGTGTAAGTGATATTGTGGAACGCTGAAGGGAGACGACCTCCCATGGGTGTGACTCGCGTTATCATATATATTAACAACAATAAAACTTATAAGTTCGCAGGAGCTCCTTCGTGTGTGTGTGTGGACTTGAATTAAAATGTAAATACAAAAGGGTCTCTTGCTATATCAATATGGAAGACAATTTGTGTATTTTCCACCCTTCAAGACGATATTTTACCGTAGTTAATTCACGAAATAGAACGCAATTAAGTGTAAAGTTAACACGCATTGTATATAGAAATGAAAAAATTCAGTTATGGATATGCATACATAGTTTGTGTGTCATCAAGTTTGTACCTTTCCAAATCATAGTAAGCAAGTTAGTTCAAAGCTTTATATACCCTCAATAAACCAACGAGTGGGGGATTAACGTTGAGCGCGACGCGACCGTAGGGGTTTAAATGCTCGGATCAGCAAGATCCTTAATGAATCTTCTCGCGGAGGACCCTCGAAGCCGCGCTATGTTCTACCTCGACTTTTGGACGTTCCAAGTTTCACGTGCTCATCCTCTGCTCAAGATCTTCTGGTATCCACTTACCATTGCAGTTTCTCCAAAACAACAACTCTAACCTTGTGCACTTACACGTTATAGTAACAAGAACCACAACAAATAGGGCGAGGAGTTTGGGGTTGCATTGTCGCACACGACGGTGGCAACTCACCCTTACACCAATAGCCATAACACGAAACAGTATTTTGACTCTTTATTCTATGTTAATTTCTGCTACTACAGTTTGCATTGTGTCTGTCGCTGTCTCAACAATTCACCACAAACATTCCGCATATCATAGTGGTGACAAGGTCGCGTTAAGGTTAGCCAAGCGATTGGAATATTAGCAAACGTATGAAGGGCTGAAACGTGAATGAAACCGCAAACGCTCGTATAATATTCTCGCCACAACACTTTCTTATCTTCTGTAGTGACCTCAAGTGTTTATTCACCATGGTATGGCTATTCACCATGGTATGGGGGCACCACGAGAATGCTCATAATTTTAGCACTATATATACATATATATATGTGTGTGTGTGTGTTTGTTATGCACTTGTGTATTGTGAAAAGCATGTCCTGAGTTACCGATTATTGTCATTAAACACGAATTCATGAAGCCATAATGATTACAAAATTATTGTAATAAATCGACAACAAAGAAGTATATACATATAATTTATATATACAATTCAATTTACAGTGATGCAGCAATAGCAATATATTACTGTGTGATAATGAATGGAGGCTATTAATTAGTGCTTACAATAATTTTTAACAATATATACATAGAGATCTCAACAATCGAGGGTTAGAATTTATGATTGGTACATGTATATACATAGCAACTCATACATATATATTTATATGCATTTATATGTATTTATAGAGAATAAGGGGAGCGGATTGGTTCGAATTTTGTTTTGGAGCTATAGGTCATATGTGTGTTGCGTGTTTATATAGTTTTGTGGTTAGTTGGATGGTCACAGGAGGCAGCAGGAGATTCGAGCCCCCCCCCCCATCTATGATTACTACGACGAAAATATAATCGTGCGGAGGCGTCTATAGGCGCAGGTACACTCAGAGAAGTTTTGGATGAAAGAGAGAACTCTCGATGCGGGCCACATTGAGCCTCCATACAAGCGCATATATACACATGTATGTAGTTAAACCGGGACCAGGTATGGCGTGGTAGCGATGGCGGCGTGTTGGTAGCGATAAATCATGGGTTACCACATTGTAGCCCAGTAAATCATCGGACGCGGGGAACGCGAGAGCTTCCCAGCGTGAAATGAAACGAATTCATCTCTGTCAGCTATCTCCCTTCCCACTACACCTCTCTCCCATCCACTTCTCTTTCTCTTGTGCCACCCTTCTGCCACCCTCGTCGACGGTTGCCCCTCCTCCCCCCTCTCAATTCTATCCACAATCCGCTCTCCACCAGCGCATTTGCTCTCCGGTTCGCTCTCCCGTGCTCATTCTCGCTGTTTTCTATCCTTCGCACGCACGAAAAAGGAAGAAAAAATAAAAATAACTGGGCAACTTCATACATATGTGAATGAATATTCACGCCCATGTGTGCGTCTGTGTATACAAGAAACTTTCATATTAAATGTACTTTCAACGTGATGCGCTTCTATATACACATATATAGTACATACATATATAATCTTGGGAGCCACCCAACCCTACCGTTGCTGCGTTGCGTGATCCCACTACTTTCACACGCATCAAATCTCCACCTACTCCGCTTTATTATCGTTATTGACCGATCAACAATTCATAGCCACCATATTTATATATATATATATATATATATATATATATATAGATGTGAATTGAATCATGCATTCAAATTTGTGTGAGGAAAAAAAATGCGATTTATTCTGACAAAATGTGTTATCGTAGAATGAAATATCATACAATTACAGAATTAGTGATCGAATCGGATATATAAAACTGTGCGTGACGTCAATCCAATAGGAGGGTTGTGCGTCGTTCAAAGGCGCATGTCAGCATTCACAATATTTATAGTAATTTGATACGAGCAGGCGACCAAAACAAAGAGAAAATGGACCATACATTTCCGGTATAGTTCAGAAACAGCAGCGCTACTCGCTCCCTCATATTCTTCACACCCTCTTAGGTTATCCACTCTTCGCCACCTCCCACATTTTCTACCTTCATTTTTCTTCTTGCTCACTCTTCACTACTTTTCCGGGAACAGAAACAGAATATTCTCATTTTCTGTTGTGCCATACTGTATATATATATATATACAGGCTGTCAGAATTTTGTTATTTTTTTCTTTTATTCATCTCACAATGATATAAATATATATATATACGCGTTCATCAATTTTCATAGCTTTTCCAGGGATTCGAATTGGTTATCATATATCAAATTAATAATCGTATACGAAATTGGCTAATTATTTTTTCGGATTAAACATGTCGGCTCCTATGACTGTGCAATCATGTTAAATGCATAATCCGATCATTGGTTATAAATGTGCAAATAGATCGACCAGCATAAAAATGAGAAAAAAAATTGTTAACGGTAGAAATATGTGTTTTTTTTTAAATTTTATTCCCGATGTATATTTTCGCTGCAATAAAACAGCGGCGCGAGGAAGATTAATCAAATTTAGATATAGTCTATAGAAACCAATTAAATAGTTTTTATATTTTTCAATTTAATCAAATAAAGAAGTTCAGTGGTGTGTAACCAAGGAAGGATGCAACTGGCGGGCAGCGAGGAGGGTATTCCTCGCATTGCAGTGGCAGACTATTACGCGAATCCCACATAAATTGTACGACGCCGTAGCTCCGGCTTTCCGTATATAACAATAAATCGCTCAACATGAAATAAGGCTAAGACTCATTTTGTAAATAGCATTAAACTTGAAACGTCTAAAAATTCAGTAACTACACTTTATGTGGGATTTTTCAGATATTTTATTCATCATATTAGACATAAAAAAAATTCAAGAATTTCCTTTTTTACAATCAAGTGAAAAACTAAATGTTTAAATAAATAATATAGAACGCTTTGTTATTTTTTGTCATTTCATACTCTTGCGCGAAAATCGGAAAACTGTCATGGTGAGAATATTGCTTGAGGGATATGCGGAGGGGGTGGTTTCACGTCCGCCGAGAACCCTTATTTTCTTTATCCGTCGACCAATTCTCGTGCCGCTAGCGCGAGATATTGCGTTGCGGCGATAACTCACTCCCCGTGCTCTTTCTATCAGTCTGTATTCTCATCCTTCTACAAACCAACGTATTCCCCCGTCGCATCTCTCCCGGACAATCTACCCCTAGTCGACTTCATTGCGCTTGCCGGAGCGTTTGTCTCTCAATGTTGGCGTCACACCCTCACCACCCCCTCACGTAAACGTGCTTTTTTTCCGTTTCTTGTATCGCTCTCTTTTTTTTTTTCCCTTCTCCCATTTTTATTCCTCGTCGTTCCATTCAACCCCAGCATTCCGAACGCCCCTCACGCCTCTCGTTTCCTGTATATATACTAAAGTGTTGAACTGTGCAGTGGCATGAAATGGGATGCAAACGATGATGTTTGTCTTCATTCATTTCCTCATCTCTTCATTTGCGTCTCCATTTATTTATTTATTTATTTCCCATTCCATCGGAATATTCATGGTCATACATTTAAATGGTTGAGCAATATGTTTACATTTTATTTTTACTGCATTTTCATTTGAGATCTAATGAAGATTTAAAAACAATCAAATGTATTTTTGACCAAGAAAATTTTTATTTGCCCACACGTTGGAGAATAATAGTGATGACAGAATGGAAAAGAATGTGAAATAGTAGGACAGGAAGGATAATTGGTTCGCGACGACCCTCCAATGATCCAAGAGTGGTCGGAGACACACGGGGCAATTTAGTTCTTTGCCACTGAAACTAATAAAAAGCCCACCGCTCCCTGCGGTATGAGTATAGTAAATATGTATAAGACCGCGTTGGCGAAAGCGTGAGTGAGAAGCAGAGAAATTTGAAGCTGCAAAAGGGAGGTAGGAAGAGTACTATATAGAGTGCGCCGCGTGTGCACGACAGATAGGAAATCTCATTTTCGGCCGGAGGGGTTGTCCACGATCTCGGACGAACTATTCCTCACTTTATTATTTATAACCAGACTAAATTGGTGTCTTGGCATTCTGGGCACGCACACGTATCACGCGTATACTCGGGGGTAGGTGTATATATATTCTTTTGTCACCCTGCGCATACGATCCTTCCTTTATGTGCCAAAAATATTTTTGCACTATTACGTATTCCAACACGCAGTTACCGAGAATTTCGTGACAACAAGGAATCATGAATGCCTGAACTCTATCGCTCATAACTCACTCAGCGAATCATATACCGGAATTGTGATATAAGTCGATACCATAATACAAGTTCATGATATGATTGACATATTTTTTTTGCGAATTCTTTGAATGAAAATTATTCTGCGGCAAACGATATTCGATTCACAGTTATTATCAGTTCATGATTATCTCCATTATCATGTCTATTGAGGAATATTCATATTCACCGAAGTAATAATTTGCGGAAAATGAACTGAGATAGATTTCAGCGTTTCCATATGTTGCATCGATTCTCCCACAGGTGCACAATTTTTGAATTCTCTCATGCATACAAAGTATCGTAAAATTTCGTAGAAAATACTTGACTCCTGACTCAACAATAAATCTAAGAATATTCCTGCGCTGGTACACATACTGTACACCACTGCAACATCAAGCCTTAACTGAATGTCAGTTTTTTTCACTTTTATGATACAGATATCAAAGTAACTTTAGGAGCACTTATACATGATTCGAATCTGATCGTAATGATAGAATGAAAAGAAAAACCGAGGTTTTACTGTCTCAAATTGAAAACGCTGATTTTGCGATGGAAAAAGGTCATTGACAAACGTAGAGTCACTGCAAAAATGATGAAAAAAAGTATGAAAAATGTAGAAACCAAATGAAATTCTCGTGTTGAGTTATTAAGCAGAACAGAATGATCGTCTAATAACTAGCGTATTGCTGAGTATATCATTGCGTTTATTCAAAAATACCGACCAGATTGTGTCCATACCACCCACATTTATCCTCTCTTTGCTGTTTGTGTTGTCATGCAAATTTGTTGGTAGCCTGGAAAGCATCGTGAAATGCCTCGAATTAAATACCTCTTCAACCGTCCACAATTCACTTTTATTACATATGTAATCCCGCCGTTAATGTTTTTGTTCCGTAAAAATACTCTCTGTTTTGTTTTGAACACAATTGTAGCGAATATTTGCGGTGTACCTATGTAATCTCCATCAAAAGGGTCAAAGTATCAGACTATGTTTTAATTTATTAAGTGATGAAGTATGTTACGCAAATAAGAAATTTGATATGAGAAAGGATAAATGCAGAAATTTTCAATTCATTATAATATTACCTATGGCTAAATTTGGAAAAAGTTGTTTATATAGAGCAGTGAGCTTCATCTGATTTCAAATTTATCACCAACCTTATATTTATATGAAAATAAGGGACAATACATTTCATATTTTTACCGGTTACAATATGACAAAGTTGCAACACATTGGCCGCAAACGGCCACGCCTCATTAGGTACTTGCAGAATAGTTAGGAGTTTCCCGCCTCAATCCAACATGGTATACATCGCAAACGTTGAAGTTTTCCTTATGAACAATCGGATTTTACTCAGGACCAGTATGGAGAGCCCACATGCAGTTTTTAGTGAGGACTCTTTTACTATTCTGTATATAATGAATATTGAATAGATTTATATTGCTCATAGCAAAGATTTATCGACTCTGCCGATGTGAGACCCGAATAAGATGACGTCTCTCATATTGTAATTGGGTACCGCAGCTATAGCTGTATATTATACCAACATTAAATTTAAGCCAGATATAAAAATTTCCAGACGAAGTTGTTCATAGCGGGAGATCAGGAACTGTTATCACTCATTGTTGTCCTCAGTCCGCTATGATTTAATATAATAATTTCACGTGGTTTTTGCCGTTCTAATTAACTAAGTAGCACTTGAGAGGCCTGTGATATACTGAGTATGAAATATATTCATAAACAAAAAAAAACAACAGTTTGCAATAGAAGTTCAAGAGGTCGACGATGTTCGAAAGGACAATGAGTTCTGTTCATGCATCCGGAGTATTTTGATGTACGAAGTCTGATTATTCGGATTGTTGTGCCAAGAAAATTCGAATAGTTGTTCATAGGAGATTACCACCAGTGTTTGGATAAATTCTTCCACCATTTCCGAATTCAATTGTCACGTATAGTAAAAATCACACCGGAAATTTTGGCATAATGAAAGATATTGGGGCGCGCTACCCTTCACCAGTCATTCAGAATAATTGAATACTTGTAGAACATGGATGATTGATTTTTTTCTCTGGATATGGAGTATAACTTATATGAAAATGAATCATCAAGTATTTATGTCAGCCTCACCGAAGGTCATAATACAGAAATATTTCTATAAATGGTCGCACTTACTATATTTCTTAAATAGCAATATGTCACTCGAAACGATTGAAGTTAAAAAACTAAAGAGGTAGTTTTGTTGTATGAAATAATAAATGCTAACCATCAATTACTCCATGCCCATGTCAAATCTAAAGTTGGAGCATTCTTCATTATTTCTTCCGAGAATATTTTATTCATTCATTTTTTTTTACATCCAAGATGATCACAAGGGAGTCGTGAGCACATATTAAAAAGTTCAATGCGACTGTATATATGTATATTTGTACATGATTGAACCAAAAGTTATAGATAGGATTGTCGTGAAAAAATAATTGGAATGAACTGTGTTGCAAGAGTTATTGGTTTTTGTCCAAAGCGCGGATCTCATTTCACGGCTCAATTCTGATACGAAATCGAGACGTTGGAATATATACCGAGTGCGTGCATTGACGCGTTGCGCGACAAAGCGCGAGGGGCGGAGAGTTGGAGGGAACAAAAGGGATAACTGGAAAAGTTCTTTTCCCTCGCGAGATTGTTCCCTGTATAGTCAACTTGCACCCTTATATCCTTCTCTATAGGTTGTGGGCGCGCCCCCTTGTACACGACGTGAGCAAGTATCTCTACAGGCAACGGTAGCGGGACGTGTTCACCCAAATGCGCTGTTAAAATTTTGGACACAATCTCACCATTTGTCTTGGCTTGCCCGGGAATAAATCTCCAACGGCTCAGCCGGCTAAGAAAAACGCTACCCGCCCTCTCTCACTTCTACCCTTCCTTCACGTTAGAATTCCTCGTACTCACTCTATTTCTTTTTCACTTCCCCTCCCATCTGTACTCCTTCCATTTCGTTCTCTAGTCGGATATGTGCCGCTCCACTATTACTTTTCCCTCTGCTCGCGTCGTCTTTGTCGTCTCTTTCGTCTTCGTCCTCCACAATCTTTTTCTTCATTTTGCCTCAACTACCCTCTGCATGCTCTTCCGCCATTGCTTCCGATTTTCGATCGATAAATCATAGTATTCGTATTAACATTCCTAGCACTTCCTTCCGTTGCGCCCTTCCATGTGAACTGAGAATGCGCACGTTCTTTTTGTCACGCCATTTTTCTTGCTCTCCAACCTACCGTTCAATACACAAGAGAATAAAATTTGGCAGGACACGTATATAGCAGTAACATAAAATAAATAAAAATAAAAGAATGAGTTATTGTCTTGATGAAGAACGAGTATATAAATATATATATACATTTAAGAAAATTGAACGATAAAGTAATATAAACAAATGAACGCGTTGCGACAGAAAATATAATGTTTGTTATACTTATAAAACAGCATTGTAAATCAAATCGAGGAGTAAATATCGGTACGTTGTACAAGTTTGCGAATCGCCGATTTCTCACATATGGACTTGAGCGCTAAAAAAAAAGAGGAAACGAGAGGAGAGGGTGGAGTATATGTGCGCGTATGAGGAGATAACGCATGCCACTCGTACAATATCTCGCAATGCGCTATGGGGTGCCCACGAGCGCGTGTTGCTGCCGACGTCGGCGTCGCAGCCGTATCTTTCTCTCTTCCCGCTGCTCTCTGCCACCAACAAGACGTATGTACGTCTTGGCCAAGCGCCTCGCACAACGATAATTCAGAATACAGGATCGTATACGATGCCGGGCGGCGCTGAAGAGGGCACTGTATAAAATATGTGTCTGGTATTTTATTCTTCACCCAATTCTCTGCACCAACACTCATTTCTTTTCCTTCTCTTCATTCTTCGTCTTCTTCTTCTTTATACTCTTATTCTTCATATATTTTCTTTACCTCTATATAAACATATGAAGATGTGTACTATTGTGTACAATTGCTGTATACGCTCACTGCTACATTCTCGTTTCTTTTTATTTTTTTTTCTTCCATTTTTTTTCCTCTTATTTTCCCTTCACGCAATTCTACTTCTTATATTTTATATTATGTATGTGCAACACCATTTCGACAATGTTAATAATAATTGTTAGGAATATGTGACATGAGCCCATTATTCACATCGTATACAAATGCATGCGTGCATATGTATATATATATATACATATGCATCAGAGCATATCGGGTAGGTGGAAGCAATTTAAACGTGCATCTGCACGTGGCAATACGTTTGCCAGGATTTGGAAGGTGAGCCCGCGGAATTCGGGGCTTCATCCCACCCGGTTTAACGGATCGGATCACGTGCACATAGAGAGGCCCAATCTCACGTAAGGTTTCAAATGCATTATCGTGGGCGTGAGGTACTGCCAACGCCGGTGATTGTAGTAGTAGCAGTGGTAGTAGTAGAGGTGATGTAACACATAGACATATAACGGCCCACCCTAAAATGGAGTCGTAGGATAGCAATTTCGAGCTAGCAGTAATAAAGCACGTCTGCGCGCCGAAATCCTGATGAATGGTCGCGCTTAGGCTTGAAATGGAGAAGCGACGAACATCAGCTACTCTCACTCTTCTTCCTTCTCGCTCTCTCTCTCTTCATCTACTCACACCCTCTTTCAACCCCCCTCAATATACGTATATATATATGTATCTCATTCTCTATTCTTCCCTACTCAAATCGTTTTCCTGGGCTGCATACATACCCTCTTCTCATGTCGTCCACCACCACCCTTTTGACATTAGTCAATGCACTATATATATTCGCACGTTTGCTTGCATATATTCACTCGAAAATTTCCCAACTCTATTTAGTGTTATCCGCATGTTACAGAGCTGCCACTATTTTTCTATAAATGTATATAGATAAGAGAAACGTAAAATGTGTGCAGTAAGTGGCATAATATCCTACATGGCATTGTGTATTATGCATGAAGATGAACTACATGTTTGTTGGGTGTCTTTATCACAAAGATGTGAATACAAATGAAAAATAAAGAGTGATATACACTTTTCGATTGTACATAGTTTCACGATAAAAATAAGAATGATGTATAATTTAATAATAATCAATTCGAACAGTAGTGTTGGAACAAGAGGGAAATTAATTGAGAATTAATAATTTTTTTTTCAAATAAAGTGCATTCATGTATTAAATTCGTATGGAATTTTTATTCATATGTTCGTTTCCATGCAGACTATGGTTGATTGAGGAGAAATGATCGAGCAAAATATGAAAAATAAAAAAGATTTTACAGATGAAGAGCTTAAATGCATAACCAACGGGAAGCCGACACACAGTGAGAGGTGTCGGTTGCGGGAGGAGGCTGCGAGGGACGGAGACGCCGGCCAGTACCTATATTGCAACGACTCCTGGGCCCCTAAATCAGCCTCCGTGTCGTGATTCATGGGGGGCAACCTCTTGCCCCTCCAACGTCTCGCGGTCCTGTTTCCCTTTTGCTCATACACACTCCTCTCTATACCCTTTGCCGCGACGTCACGCTCTTCTTCCACACTACTTCTTCGACAGTGACCTCCTCCGCGACCCTCTTACCTTCACAAGTCCAACACACCCCGAACTATCCTCTCACCAATAAACTTTATATTTATACACATACACTGAATCAGTGCTACTGCTCTCTCCCATCTCTCCTCATCCACAATTTTTTTTCTCACGCACAATAAATTTTAACCATGACAAAGAATAAAAATGAGTATTTTACCATACTGCGCGCAGTGCGCAACATGAAAAAAAAAGAAGAAGAAAAAACCAAATAATAAAAGGATTAATTCGTATACATTAATTATAGTAAGTGCATAAATAAATTTGATATTATTTTGGTGTCTGCTTTCGACCATTATTGCTTGGATATATATACAATATTATATGTATAGAACAATGTATCACTCGTTCAGAGACCTGTATAAATACAAGAGTTTAGCTTGTCAACTAAAATTTCTTGTCCCTCTTTGAGCATCCTTCAGTTGTTTTTCCATCTTTCAACGTTCCAACGTGCACATAAATATTGGCTGTGGCATGTGCGAATGTCACTAATGGCGTATCTTTTTTCGTTGGGCGTGACATTCGAAAAATATACAACATCTGGATTGAGCGACGAAGTGTGAGAAAAAGGCGTGAGTCCGGGATTATCCTTGATTTCTTTTTTTGTCTTCCATATTATATTAAATGAGATGAGGAATCAAAAAACAAGGGATATCATACAGCAATAATCTGGAATACTATTCACTTGGGCTAAATTATTCACGGGAAACTCTATTTGAGGAGTGCTTATACTGCCGTGAACACTGGCACACAATAAAATATAACCTGAGACCATGTACAAGTGCACCCGGTTATTCCAAAACGAAACGGTCAATCGGTGAGATAAGGAATAGGATGAAAAAGACGGTGGGTCACGTGAATTCATAAAGTATTCACGAATGGTAAAGATCCACTGTGTGGTATCCCGTTAAAGACACATAGGGCGGGTGAGGATGGCCATTTTCAAGCTCATTGAATAGACATCAATATGATTCTATGACCGCAAAGCGTGCCAACTCCATTGTAACGCCCTTCACTACCATTTTATTCCCTTATTCTCTACGTCGTTGCTACACCTCTGCTCTAACACTACGAGTCATTAAATTATACATATATACCTATATACATCTATAACGTTATACAGAACACGTGGATTTCAACAAGCTTTTGTCGAGCCAGCACCTCCTATTCCGAAATTATTGAATTCCAGTGGTCATAAATATCCCTTTCGATTCATTTGAATAATTCTCATCGTAATTCATCGTTTCGTCAACATACATACACATATACATTTTTTTCAACTGATTAATCATTATAATTGATTAATATTGTTGAATATTTTGTGTTTACTCAGCACTGAGATTGATTACGAAATTGGAAATTCAAACATTTATCTCAACAATATTGATAGTTTTATATCAATTCGCAATATTTTCTTCTTATCCCATATCCAAATAAAGGTGATTTGGCACGTATGAAAAAATGACGTTTTGATGTTAAAGCGAGTTGGAAATATAGGGCGCATTTGGTGGTAAGAGAGTTGAGAATACTGAGGGCAAGTTGAATGCATATATATACATATATATACATGGGTGTATACATGTAACGTGCGCCGCGCGCACAGGGAATACGTTAAGAAAGCGGGGCATGAGCAATGGCTGGCAGCGCCCCGTAATAATGTTGTCTTCGTTGGGTCGTTTTATTTGCTCGCGGCGCAAGAATGTAGCCTACAGTCAGCTTCAAAATTCAACACAGTTGCGCAACTCACATTCGCTTCTCGCGTTCAACAACGTCTTATCTCTCTCGATCTCCCAATCATCATTATGAGAATGTCAATGCACAGTACTTGTGAATTCACAGCGGATAATTCATTAACAATCATCATGAAATTCTTTAAAATATTATTTGGCTAAAAAGTTATAATATAATGAAATATTATTATTGATATATGAGATGAGCTATAGATAAAAGCGATGAAAAATTGAACATATATCCATACAGATATAAATATGGACATAGCTTTTATATGTATATACTATATATACATATATATAAAATTGCACAAGGCTAGTAAACGACAGTGGTATCCGACGATCAAAATGTCGTAACCGTAGATCATATTGAGGGGGATAACGATGGGAATTGGCTCTTGCAAATACATTAAGCATTGCACAGTAGGTGGATGTGTATATAGAATAAGAGGGAAAGGAGAGAGTGAGTGAGAATGTAGTGAGGGGTTGTGTGTATATAGGCTTTGATATTACTCGGCTGTCGATGTTGAGTAGGCGAACAAGTGAGAGAGACGGAAAACCCGTAGTAGAGTGAAGCGTAAGAGGAAGTAGAGAACGACAAGAGAAAGAAAAAAAGCGCGACCAAGTGGGACGACTGAGCAGATAAAAGTGAAAAAATTGTCAACGCATTATAGAGACACGGTTACAAGAGGCAAGGGAAGTTTGCTCGCGGTGGTAGCGGCCAAAAAAGTATAAATTTCTTTAATGGTGCTAATAATTTCATATCGCATAATTTACTTACTGCGAAACGTAACGCCAGTAGCTACCACAAGCATTAACGAGGAGCCTAATATTTATGTGGTACTCGGTCGACCGCCACCCTGATAACACCCTCGGCTCCTCTTCTACCGCCTTCGCGCCCCCTTCCGTTGTAACTATATACTCTTTGTACTCGCGCGAATCGTCTCAGCTCGGCTCCGCTTTGCATCACTTACCAACGAGATAAAGAAAAAAGTCACCCTTCTTTGATACAGCCGGATGAATGAAATATCTCTATGCCACAACGCCTCTCTCTTACCTACAAGTTTATTATATATTTGGCTCAATTTATCTATATTGTGTCGTTCAATGGAATGAGAGACATTGCTCTTTAAAGTTTCACAGATGTACGTGAGCGTTGTATACAATGTGTGGACAAAAATAAAGTTATTACGCAGTTGAGATGGAAAACAGACATATTCGGATCAGCCGTTCAAACTGTAGAAAAAAACAAACATATGAAAATCGTTCATAAATATATGCGAAACGTTATTGTTCTCCACCACCCTAATTCTCTACTATTCATATGAACGCAATCGTTTCATTCATTTTATTTAACATAGACACAATTCCAATGAAATTGTGCATATAATTAATGAAACAAAACTATTAATTTGAATTTCCATTATTCCATTACAATTAATTAGCTGTTAATATCACCAAAACACCAGTAATGTGATTGGAGGAAACAAACGCGTGCACGTTACAGATTATTTTCAATACGATTTTGTGCAAGACATAAATTTTATTGTCAGAGTTCGTTGAACCGGTTTGATAAAATTATATATTGGTTTCCAATGGTACAAATATAAATTTATATTTCGATACATCATTTTTTCATGCATTCATTTATTGTCTCTGCGTCACTATACTTATTCAGCTACCTCACTTTTTTTTCATTCGTAATTGTATTCTTATAGTAGCCCTCAGGCATGTCTTTCCTACCATTGAATCCACAATTGATATTGTGTCGCATTCATACACATAATTCTGAATTACACACTCTCTCTCTCTTTCTCTATTAGAGGTTCTTTAACGACTAATCATATTATACTGATACGGCGTGGACTTCCACCTGAGCTAACTCAATTATAGCTACGATGACAATTGTTAATTCAGTTCATTCTTTCGTTGATTATTGCACATGATTCATTGATATATCACAAAAATTTGTAAACGATTTTCAAATCTATAATTTCTCTCATGTGGGGACACTAGATGTACTGTTCTAAGTAAAAACTACATCTGCACATCAACTTGCTGGAATGTTCGCTATGATGAATATTTGATGCATGGACTCATGAACAATATTGGGAAAATGCAACAGCAATTCGGAGGAAAAAACAATTTCAATGAAAAAATCATTTGATATATTATGAGAATGAACATAAATTGACTTTAATGTTAATAATCTTGAAGGGTATGAAATATAAAAGTTGTGATCCACTGTCACCATGAATCTCCATTGAAATTTATTACAATTCATGAGAGTATACCTTTGTGATGAATTGCTGCGTAATAGTACATCATGGGACAGATGATAAAGGCAAAATATGAAAGAATATAACATCCGTCACATTATTAATAATATCACCATGGTTTCCAATAAGAAAAAAATGAATACAGTAGCAGTACATTTCAAATCTGCGTATTATCGAATATGTGAATGCTATTTTTCCGAATTGAGTGTCAATATTGATTAATTGGACATTAGTTAAAGGGCTCACTTTTTAATTTTCATATACTGGTGTTCATAAAAGTGAATGATGAATTATAATCATTCTTTTCTTTCTCCAAAGATATTGAAGTTTGGGATGAATTGCTTTGTAATATGAAACTCACAGGAGTGTTTGTCAGTAGGAATGTCGAACTGATACGCAAAAAAAAAGGAAAAAAAGTGCAAAGAGGGTGGTGTACTCCACGATGGAGTGAAAAGACATAACGAAGACGCAGTGCATGCCAGAGGCGAAGGACGACGATACGAAGCAGCAGAGCGCACCGGCGCCCAAACCGGCTCCGTCGAGGCGCCGGCGTCACTTCCGCCCCCGCCGTTTCTCCATTGCGCCGCGTACATAGTCCACCGACCCTGCCGAGAGTCTCTCGATTTAACACTGAAAACTGTGCACGGCGATACTGAAGTTGCATCCCTTCCCACATTTCTATGACCCCTAACTCCTTTATACAGTCTCGATCCTTCAACAATATATATAAGAACGATCGAACTGAACCAGAGACTCTCGAATGAAACTTCAAACGATATCGATGTACGCAGTAATGATATTGAGTATCACTTTTCCTTGTACAAATGAATATTATTTATTTTTCAAGGGTTTCTTTATACACTATAATATAAAAAGGTTAATTTCGGAACAAGCAAACGACGGTATGATCCGCACACATTTCGATATGAATTATTCGCACATAGCCGAAAATTCATATATATCCTGTGATGAATTTATTGCATAATGCAAACGCATGAACTCGACAATTTGTCAAAGAAACTTTGGAATTTTTCTTTTATTTATATCAAAGTGCTTCTGATATTAATCCACGATCTCAATAGCGAAGGAGTTATCGAGTCGAGAAGAAGATTCATAGTCAGAGTTAACCACGCACGGAATCGACAGGTCTTTCGGTGTGCTCTCTTGCATACCAACATCGCATACACAATGAACCAACGCGATAAATAACCAAGGGAGGTAATGAGCTCGCGTGAAAATATGAATTGTAATATCACGTATACTTGTCCTCACCATATACCACTCGTAATGTGTTCCAACCCCTCTGATCATTATTGCGTCACACAATGAACATAAGGGATTGTACTGGCGATATCTATTGTGCATGTATATATAATATTTATGTGTAATTGCATTATACCAACATGATTATTTCAGGTTGTATAAAGATTGTTTATGTTTAATAATATTGGAACATGTACAGCATATACAACTGGATTGGATTCGGTTTTACTTATCTAGGAGCAGAAATATTTCTTCCTGACTTACATTATTAATCCAAGGACCATCTATCGAGGGTTTTCGTTGAGAGAACGAGGTCTTGCAGCTCGCTCGATGGCTCAGCGCTACAACCAGTGAGACACATACATACACCGGGCCCAGGATATTTATCGTAACGAGGACTTATGGCGACAGATTTAGGAATTAGGGTATCGCAACAGGCCGACTAGACCTGGTAACCACCTCTACTTCCTCTCGCTCCAACCTACCTCTCTACTATACATAGCCCTTTTCCTTCTTCCACCCCCGTACGTTCGCTTTACTAAAGGGGTTGGTTCCACTTGCTCTCAATGGGTATAGCGAACATTCGTTGTATCTTGTGCGCGTATGGAGCCACGTGATACCACAATAATCCTTAAGGATTATCCTCCATGTACCGGTCGAATATTCGTATCACGAATGCCAGTGTGTGCCCTTCTCGGTCCTCTCTTGCCATACCGTACAATACATATTTCAACGTAAATGTGTTCTAGAGGCAAATGGAAATATGAATGAACACTGTAAAGTCAATTTCTCACATTCTACGATCAACAAATCAATCATCGTTGACTGAATTATGAGAAACTCATTGTATGTAGAGCATGAAAAAAAAAAATAAAGGGCCACATTGTACATCATATTTGATCCGACTGCAAAAGCATAACAAAACATGTAAATTTTTTAAGAATGTTTTGCATCATATTTATGCATGAATAATGCGATTGAATTCACAGCAACATTTAGGGTATTTGTGATAGACTGATGAAAATAATTGATTTCATGATTTTGTGTAATCAAATTGAATATTTAAATTGTAGGAACAAAATACAATTGTGTGAATGAAAGTACTGGACGTTTGCCCTCGTACGTATAAAAACTTGTAACTCATTTGTCATGTAAAATCCCCCCTGCTTGTGGCCACAACTACATTGCTCCTCATTCATGTGACAGTTGCCAGCTCCTTTCATTCAATAAAAATAACATAGGCGGAAAAATTTGATGAGCCCGCACGTAGTGTGTATGAATACAATTCAACAGTCAATTTTATGCATGCAAAGCAAGACGTGCAATTCGTCTGACTATAAATCCTAATGAAGGTTTACTTGCCGCCTAGTATAGACATATACACGCATGGATGAGCGTAGTCGGTTGCATGTACGAATGAGTGTACATCGACGTAATTCATATACATGTGCGAGCGTGGAAAAGAAGACACAACACACCTTCGGAGAATGAAGAAAAGATAAATGATTATATAGTGCACGAAAGAAAACAAACGACGGGTGCTCTTCTTCGTGATCGCGTATATATCGCAACTTGAATGCATGCATGTGTGTGATTTGCGCATGCTTTGAATTTTTTTGGAATGCGCGGGCACAACTTCATGATGCAAGCAATAGAGGGAAGTATACTATACCCACTTTGCGAGCACATGGAAAATGCACAAAATATTTGAAGGTGTATGTGTATCAGTGAATGAGAGAGGCATACCATCACTAGCACAAGAGGGTGAAATAAAGATGGCGGAATTATAGAGGTAGGGGGGGATGAGGGAAATGAGGGTGTTGGTGGGGGTGTGCATTGCGGATTTATTCCCGCCAACACATTCATCATGGCGGATTTAGCTGAACCCGTAACGCATGGCCATGGATATATATCTGCAACGATCCTGGCCCGCATTTCTCTCTCTCTGTCTCTCTCTTTCTCTATCTCTTTCTCTTTTACTCTCTCTAGCGTTTTCCTGCTTGCTTCTACTCTCGCACGCTCTCTTCTCGTCCGATTTTTCGTTCCCACTCTCTCTCTTTTTTTTTCTCATTGAAAGAGGCCACCACTATTTTGATGACTCTTTCACTGTTACTCTACAACTCTCGACCACTCACCTTCAGATATTTGTGTTTGTACTGTATATACAGGTGCTCTCCGGACAAATTAATCAGTTGAATATTATGGATATTGTCAATAAATTGAATTCTTGTTCGCATCTCAATTCATTAATCAGCCCATTTTTTTTTTCACCTTTTTGAAAAATCACAGATATAATTAATACATCCCATATCTCATGAGACGTAACTAAAATTCCATTCAACATATGAATTATTTTACGTAAATTAATGTATACTCTGTTTTATGAGACAATGCTGTGAATTTGCTAGGAATATATCGTTGAGTCCTATCGAAGACAGAGTAGACTCTTTAACCTTAATGTTGATGTGACAATTCATAGATTCCTGCAAATAGATCCTTTGACGTTACTGACAGTCAGTCGTAATGCATTATACATCTGTTTATAAAATCATTGACATATATATTATCACATTGGGCCTGATGTAATGGAGATAGAGGGCCTATCGTCTTCGTATAAACATATAAGGCACAATTCTGGCTGACTCTCAACTTTACTTTCCTTAGGGTGTATGATATTACGTAGATTCAAACAAATCCATAAGTCATCAATCTATATATGCTCTATCCCCTTTCTCCACGTTCTTCCACATTTTCTGCGATTTTTTCCTACCTCTTAAATTCACCCTTGCCCCCTCCTCGGCATCACCAAATGCGCCCACACGTTTTTCTTGAGCGAGAAAGATGCCTCAAATCCGATATATTGAGCGCGCACGCCACTATCGAGATTCCAATAGCGGTCTTATCGGCGGCTTTGTGCGATGAGGGATCGTGAGGCACACTCTACGCGGCACTTTCCATGATGGCCTCGCCATATTTTACATTTATTATCATATTTGCTGAGGCGATCATGGATCATCTCTCCCCTTGCTTTATATGTACCCGACTTGAAAAAGCTATATATATATATATATATTGGTGATGTACGAAAATATATTTAATGGCTGCATCTCTGACAACCGACAGATATTATAATATCAATGAGACGTATTTCAAACAGAAAAACATGTGATAATTATTTTATTGATTTTGTAGTGACTCGAATATTCATTATACATTTTTTGCATTACATGATATATAGAAAAAAAAAAAAAATATCAAACACACATGACATTATTTATGTCATTCCAATTTCGTTATCCGCTGAATTATTGCATCAGCATCATCAGGTATGAGGGTGAGCACCAGATGAAAATCCTGGTATTCTTCGGTGGCTTATTTCTGAAATCGAGGTTAGCCCGTTAGCACCAATATCATCTTCACCCCGAAGGATCAACTGCTTTTTTTATTCTATCAAAATTTGTTGAATATTACGTCGATCGATAATGCAAAACAACTATTAACTATATATACTTGCCAAGACTTATTTACACAAACTTTATCTATGATGTACGGGAAAGAATGGAAACCACAGAATATTCCCCTTACACATTATATATCATCGTAATAAACACTCAAGTTACTTATCCCGGAGTCTCGAATATTATATTACAGTGCACTCTACAACATCATCAGCTCATGCTCACGGTAAAATGAACTTTTGTCTCAGAGTACAAAACTCTGCCAATTTCACGTGAACAAGATGCTGCAAAATTACCCTACAAAAGTCCCACATTCACAGAAACCATGTACGTATATATAGCTATAAGTATATATGTTTAAATAGGCGAAGAGTTTTTAAATTGGGAAATCATGCTACAAAATTTTTTGCCAATTTAACAATATTCTACTCTAGACTTCAATGTGTGTTATAGTGTTCTGAAAATTTAAACGACAAATACGAGCGAGAGGATTGAAGTGAAATATGGGGAGTTACAAAACGATTCATTCCCCCACCGTTACAGCACATTGGGATGGAGAAATGGCCATGTACAGGGTGCGTTTGGATCCAAACGAAAAAGTTATCTTCGAACTGCGGTATACATGCTCGGCATGTCTATCTGTATATCGTAAATTTTTCCACACTTTCCGGCTATTTGTCGGAGTTTGAATAAATTTCGAGTGTATTCGATTTCTCGACTTTCCGCATCGGATAGAATTTTCATGAGAGTCGCCACATACAGCCATCACCATATATGTATAAATGACGGAGGTTGAAATAGTAAAGAGGAAGGACGAGTGGCACTCACGCAGTATGTAATCTTGTATTCTTTATTTATCTATTTATTCGTTTCATTATCACTATTATTGTTATTATCATTATTATTATTTATTACTATTATTATTATTATTTTGTCGTGATGCGAAACTTGAAATTCATTCTCTCTGCTTAAAAACACACGTTTTGTAGCGCGTGGTTTATCTAATATCTGAAACAAAAATCCGTCGTCGTAAGACAAACTCTCACAATTTTCGTGTGACAGATGGCTCTAAATCATTTTCATCTCACAGACATGTTTGACCTTAATACCACGAGATTTTTGTTCCCATTTCAGAATTGCGTCTCTTTGTTTTTTTAACATGTCTGTAAATCCCGATAGAATTGTCCAACCAAAAACAGTCCACGTGGTGAGCATACTTTTTTTTTCTTTGCAATAAATGTGTCACGTAAAAAAAAAAGTCGTGTGACGCGATGGTACAGACAGTAATATATAAAAATAAATGAGTATAAAAGAAAGCTGAGGGTGGGTCGATGCAGAGTTTTCGTTCTGCTACCATCCAATGTGCTATCAGCAAAGTCTATCGGGCAGTAAATACTGGGCGGCAGATAACACTACGAAAATATATTACAGAAGCTCATTGCCGTTGTAAATGTTAGAAGACGATGAGAAAGCGACGCCCGTGGCAAGGCGCGTGTATATTCACCATGGCAAGGCATGTTCACCGAGAAAAGATTCTATGGATGATTTTTATATATATATATTTTGTGCTACATTTTTTTTTCTCTCATTCTTCCCTTTTTCATGCTTCTCTTTGTCGTTCTACTCTTATTCGGCTTACACCAACTACTACCACCAACTTTCCCTCACTAATAGTGTATAGTTGCCGTTCACTAGCAAAAACTCTATGGCAAAAGCAGCGTCTGAATATAGTCGTACGAAGGACGGAAGTCAGTTTGCAAGCCAAGCACAGGGCGGCGGCAGCGGCGCCGAACAACCCCTTATTTTCCTTCTTCTTTGGTGCTACAGAGCACATAGAATGCGAGCCCTGGCCGTCGACCTAGACCCCTTCCATTCATCTATAGTTATATAACCTCTCTACCATATACATATGAATTCTATATACCCCTTTTCTCTAGTGTATTTGGCTTTCACTCTTTTCATGTAAGCATTTCCGCCGCTCTCATTCTTCTCTCTATTTTCTTCCACGTTATACACTCACTTCGTATATATATTGTATATCAAGGAATGAAATATTCGCTACATTGTAGAGCTTCATTTAATTTTTCAAAGTTTATTATGTTCTTATCTATTCGTTATATGAGTAAACAGACTTTCATCCATGATTTATCGCTTCTAATTTCGAATATGGCACTAGTGTAATTTTAATGGGTGATGGCCCTGAAGACACAGAACAATTATACAAAATTTGCTCGTGCACAAAATCAAGTCTGAATATATACCAGTCTATATATATGTATATATATGTATGTATCTCCAGTGACAAATCGCATGTGAGCTTGGAGGCGGAAGTCATTGTGTCGCTGTCAACTAGTGCTTATTGGCACCCCTCCTCTATCTGCATAAAACCATGATGGTTTCCCCTTTGTGCTCCATTTCGAAACGGTGATAAACATTCACCCTCCTTCTGAATATTAACAAATGACGAACCACTCAATATACAGAAGTCGCGCCCATTCGTTCACCACTGAAAAACGATTATAAATTAACTTAACGTTCTTTGCATTGACTCTTACAATGTTCATAACAAACCCTGTAGCTCCGTAGGGAGTCGTCCGAGCAGCCGTTACAATTATTGCGCCTTTTGTTTCGCAATCAAACGCCATCACCATTTTCTTTTCTTTCATGTCCAACACCGACCCTACCTACTATAATCATCATTTTTTTTTCATACAATCTTTGTAATGTGTAGTGGTGAATGATATATATATATATATATATATATATTGTTAAAAAACTCGTTTATCGTTAGTCATCTTACAGATTTTATATGCTTGTTGTGCCTCCTAAAATCTATTCTTGGAGTTGCATCAATTTTCTGTTATTTTCACTACATTTTTGTCATTCTCAACGCACACACAATGTCTATGAATCACCTCTGGATATATATGTCTGGAAAAAAGAAAACACAGGGAGATGAAATAAAAGGAAAATAAAGGCGATTTGGAAGAGAGAAAAAAAAAAAAATTCACCTACTCGCGTGAAAAAGTTACTGGTGCATTGAGAACGCGCTAAGGGAGGGGGTATAGCGCCTGAAGTTGTACTAAATTTACGACCCATGTCCTTCATTGGTTCCGGTCAGTTCTCAAAATCAGAGCAGCCTTGAATTTTTCTCGCAGGTTCGGTCTTATTTACGGACAATGAATTTTCAATTTTTTTTTCTTTTACAAGTTCAGCGTAAAACCCAAAAGATATTGGCTGCGCGACACGATGCCAGTGCTTCCGCAAACATTCTCGGACCCACGAAGTCGTTTACCGTTAGGGCAAACAATTGTTAACCAATGTCCATCTCATAATAAAGGTCTCAAGGTTTTTTTTTATTTTTTTTTTACCGTTTTTTTGTTTTGGGCAAAATGAAGAAGAGAAAAAATTTCAGGGCTACGAGGGTGCACGACAATTGCCATTGACCATATACTCAGATCATGCCACAGAAACCCCCGAGGTCATATAAATATATGCTCAGTTCGGTTATATTTATTGTCGTGCTATGAGAATATTTCAGATACATGTTGCTTAAGGTAGTGAATTTTAAATTAAGTTTTATCCATATTTTTCTTCAGCAGTTGTACTTGGACGTAATTATCAAGCAAAGAGTTTGAATCTCTGAGAAATGAATCTGAATTTCTCTACAGAAACTCGAGGGAGATATTGCTAAAGTATATATATATATATATATATATGCATAATTCAAGCGAACGCCCGAACTTAATTCATAATTAAGTTCTCCCTGACTAACGGACACTTTGCGGCTAATATAACGTCTAATAATTCTAATAATTCGCGTTGAGTTGGATGCAGTGTAATATATGACCCATATATACATACATACATATATACAACCATACATGCATATATATATATATATATATAATGGATAATGTAGGTATATAGGATGATGGTATGATAAGCAGTGAAGGTGAGGGAAGGAAGAAAGGACTCTATGAGGGAGAAAACGCTTCCTGGAGCATTGCCCGGTGCGCGCTTGCCACGTACTTCCACCGAATGAGACTCGAAATCGAATGAGTGAACCAAGTACAGAATGAGAAAGTGAGACAGAATGATAAAGAGTGAGAGAAAGAGAGAGAGAGAGAGAGAGAGATTGTGAGGGTTAAGAAATAAAGAGAAAAGCGGAGATGGAATAGGTCGAGAAATGGGCACGAAGAAATGGAAGGAAGGCCAATTAGAGGGCGGTAAGATTTATTTGTGGGTGACGGGTGTGCGGATTGTAAGGGGTAGATCTTCTACTGTCTTACTTTTTGTACTTTTCTTATTTTCATGTATATACTATTCTTTATTACACACTGTACTAATTCGTGTCTTATCTGTACCAAAATAAAAAAGACAAGTGCGAATAATTCTACTCATTAATTCATTGAACAATAAATGTCATTATTGTGTGATACATCCTCACAGCATGAGAATTCTATCAAAAGGCTTCCACGGAATGGGTGAATAAATCTTCTGGATTGGAGCTAAACTATTTTGAATAAAAATGACTGTCAACATAATTGCTCCGATGAACACATCAAAGAGTTTTCGCGCGTCTCAGGTGATGATTATATGTTGTGCCGTTATATGAATGCTGTCTGTATTTACACGCAGAGCAATACAACTGTGTGGTTACAAGTGAAAGTAGTGGGGTAAAACAAGCGACCGAGAGGATGAAAAAGGGAGCGGTGAGAGTACATAGTGTCATGATGCACTGGTGCTACTTGAAAGAGCCCATCATCAACCTCAAATTTGTGTGTATATATGTGCGTCTGTGTGTGAGTGTACCGTGGTGAGGACACGACGTTTTTATGAACTCACACTAAAATTAGTTACTACAAGCGCGGTGAAAAAAGAATGATGTGAAGCGTTGAAATAAGGGAGAAAAATAATCTACTTATAAGAGACAAACAATCTCAAGTCACGCCCAGCAGAGTACGAGCGAGGACTTTTTGGTTGCGATGGCGCAACACGAGTTATCCCAGCGTGATTTAAGTAACAAGAAGTCTATGTACATTTGTCACAGTGGGGAAAAGAAAAAAAAAGGAAACGTTGCAGGAATATATATGAAGTGGATAACTAATAACTTGAGTATCACTATGAACTTCATCATTTTCATTGATATATAAGAAGTGATGAAGAAAATATATGTACACGCACTGATATTAGTAGAAAATAGCACAATATATAAGGGAGAGGAATAAAGTGAATATAGAGGGAGACTCATCTACACAGTGCATCCAGCCCACCACAGTCCGTTTCCGTGTTGTTATATAATTCACGGTGCGGCACAGCAACACGGATGAGGAATGAGGTGCCGCGTTGCCTAATAACCTCCCCCAACCCCTTTTCACATCCATGCATGTATGTATTTACATATGTGTATGAATCTTACGGTACTACCTCAGAGAATAATACAATTCTTGTATGTATGTACGTATGTTTGTATGTATGCATCAACACATTCATCAGCTGCGTAAGAATAAAATAGATACACAATCACACAGTGATATAACGGGGAAATAAATTTGAATAGCGGATAGAAATAAATACGAGTAGGATGAACAATGATGGCCCACTCACGCTCTGTATATTGGTTGTTTCTTCATTTTTTATATTATTTCATGTCTATGAGATCTCTGCCAAAATTGTCTGAACGTCTCCTAAATCGTCTCACTTTACGACAGTATGAATAGGAGAAATGTATTCTGATACGCGTATTTATCTCGAGCATACTAACCCCCGTATGCAGCCGGCACTTGTCCTATAGGCTAGATGGAAGATTGCCATTTATTGGCCTGGAATATGTGAAATCATGGACGAGGTGTTTCCATAGAAATTCACTACCACTACACAGTGATTCATGGCACATCGTTTCCGCCCGTCGGCCTCGATAAGAGCCAAGAATTTTTTCTCAGTCAGAGTAAAATACGGATGGAGTGGAAGAAGCCAACAATATTACCACCACATCTCATTCTATCCAAAAGCTTTGAAAATCCATTTCAATATATTTCACAGAGTGAAAAAAATCTGTAGATAATTAACAAATCAATTGTTTACATGTATACGCGATGACATGTTTGGAAATGATGGTTGTTCTACCCTCGATCGTGTCTGTGCTATAATTTTGCTTTGCTATCACTATAAACTATGTATATAACTTGCAGTGAAGCCCATACAATTGTTAGGGCCTTACTGAGATTCAATTACCGCAACGTCTGCCAGACACGCCATTCTTCACCCCTTAACCCCACGAGCATTTTGAGAAAGAAACTCTTGCGTCCCCTACCACATTGCCTCACTCTTGTGCGCCCTCTCTTGTTCAATCCGCCACTGCTCCATCTCTCGCACTCGTGCTTCTTTGTTTTGCTCTTCAAGAACGTACAGGTGCTCCAGTGTCTGCTGTAAATTGCGCCTGTGTAATCCAAACTAAAGCGGTCGTTTTATCCGCACTACGCCGAGATGGATGGAAGACAGTGTGCTACATCTCCCAGATAACGCTGTGGTGCTATGTCTATATCCACATTGTGTGTGCACCTCTTGTCCAAAAATTGATTTGACAAATTACCTAAATGTAAACCAGATTCATCTGCATTGCGGACTTGAGTATGTCATCATGTGTATTGATACGATGAATCGTTTTTCAAGAAATAAATGTGCATGAATGAACAAATTCATACAGAGAATGACCACTACAACTTGACTCCTATAATATAATGATATATATATATAAATGGAGTGAAATAACTTTTCCTACTCCCACGTTCGAGTTTTCTATTCAACGAATTCGATGTTTGGTCGTCGCAAAATCATCGGTACATAATTCATCGAGCGTGTACCATTGTCGGTGACTTCATTAATACAAATGGCGTCTGGTGAGTTTTACCCAACCACTGGTTCAACCACCCCACCACTCGGCCAGCAAGGGCCCTGACGACTACTTCATATATATCCATATATCCATTTATATACATTCATGACTACGTTACCCTGCGTACATGCGACAATATTACGATAACCTTGCGCTCGAAAACAACGCGATCATCCCTCCATTTTGATATGTTCAGTTGCTTGCTTTTTTCCCTCACATTCACTGTTTGACCCGCAATATATAGATATATATATATATATATATATATATATTTATTTATATTTATATGTATTACATACGTATATACTTGGGAACATATTTTTCGTCCACCTCCTTGTCGACTTTCATGAGGGCGTCTTTTTGCAATAACATATTAATATCGCACAAAAGACTTATTGGTGTAGATATACGTATGTGGCAGCCTCGACCCTGGATCAACGAATAGTGGCGCGTTTATACGATGGTGGAACTGTATAGAAAAGAGGCTATGTCGCCTTTCAATGTTACGAAGAGGGTGAATGGTGAGACTGTTAGCTTTCTAACGCACGACTATGGCATTTTAAGCATCGTAAAGCGAGCGTTGCACGTTTTTCGCTTGAACTGTCTCAGAATTGATAACATGGTTGGGATTTAGTCGGCACAACACTCCAAATTCCCTTTTATTGTATGTTAAATAATCATTTTTATTCACATATATGTTGAATTATATGAGGAGAAAAAAAAAATGAAAAAATATTAAATAGATGCAACGTATTGGAATAGGTTGGGAGCAAGCTTCGTCGGCCAGGGCCGCGAAAGCAATGAGCACTCAAGACTTGATGGTATATTTCAAATTAAAATCATATTTATTTTCTTTCGGTTCTTTTTTTCTTCCAGCAATTTTATAATAAGTATAACAGTACAGATGACGTTCTGAACAGCAGTCGCCTTTTTCATTGAAAGACCGTTCTGTTTCAATACATATTGTTTAATTAAATAATTGTTTAGGCAAATGAAGCCCTGGCCGCTTTGGATACGGTATATCTCGATCGAATTTAGTCAATAATTCATACTCCAATATATTAATAAGGAAAGTAAAGACAATGAGAGAAAAGAAAATATTCATATGAAACAATAATGACGAATTTTGCACGTGCAACTTCCACACAGACATATATATATAAACACAACTAGTAATATTATTATCTTCATTAAAACTCGCTTTCTAAGTGAGCCTAAAATAATCTAATTACGTATATATAGTACAAGTGGAGCGATTGGAGGGCTCATTTTTGTTTTCGGAGATCCGCAAAATAAATAATTAGTAAAATTACAATCCTCTTAAGAAATACTGTGTTTTACCTTCAACTACATTGATTTCTCGTAATTTTATTTTTTCTTCATCTTCTCATTTCGCATTATTAGTATTAATGATATCGCCTGATTCTTAATTCTTGGGCGATTTCACTTAGCGGCTATTCGTATACAATCGTTTACTAGAATAAAATCGTTTATGTGACTATGTCTATTTCATGCGTTCGCATATCGTTTTTTTTCTTCTTTTCCGTATTCATTCTTTTAGAAACAAGTGCAGAGGTACTAAGGTAGGTACGTACATAGTCATTTGTTTTTTCATCTTAATTTTTCACAATAAATTTTCTTTCCGAATGAATTCCGCATCTCATGCTCATCAAGAATGACTTTGCAAATTATATGAATATTTTTCCTTTCCTTTTATCTAAATATATAATATTTGTTTATTTTTTCGTTTCTCATAATTCATATCCAGATTTAATCAAAGATATTGGATTCACACAGCGCGCAACCGTTGTCATTATTCATCAGATATTCTGAACAAAAACTTCGATCGTCAGAGTTTATACACAATAATATAATAATATTAATCATAAAATGGATAATAATAATCATACTGAAAATGATAATGATGAAATGAATATATTGATAATATCAGCAACGATGATAATAATAATAATATTAATAAAAATAATATTAATAATAACAATAGTAATAATAATAATTATTATTTTTATAATAATAATAAGAAGAAGAAGGTGAGGAAGAGGGAGAGAAAAAATAATGATTGGTAATAATATCAATAATGATAAAAGTAATGGAAATAATATTGTTAAAAAAAACATAAATATTTGTGTACTATATATGTATACATGAAAATACATACATTTTCTAATAATTTTTGCAACAGTTATATAGAGAATAAAAACGCATTTCTATTAACTGTCCTTACGTAATTGAACAATGGGCAGTTGAAATAATGTAACGAAAATTGAAAATCGTAGTATGAATGCTGTTTTATACACTAATGTAAGTGGCATCAGCTATTCATTTGAGAAAATTAGTAAAATTGCATCCTCGACTTTTGTCGCGGACGATAAAAAAAAATATATCTATATAACAAAAATATAACAGCAGTCGTCACTTTCTTATTCATTCAACGGAGGCGCTCTGCGTGTAACTGTTATCTATTTTCATGTCTGTCTCATTGAATCAATGATTACAAAGAGGTTTTAATATAATTAGTGGAAAAAAATTGAAGTTTGTTGATAACTTTGTACATCGATTCATTTGACAATATATAATTAAATATATCACCGGGATTGAAAATCTTCATATTTTTTAAGACAAAAATTCACGTGCTTTCGTCATTTAGGCTATATTTAAGTTCGTCTTTTCATCTAATTTTTGTTCCGAATGTTCTAAACTCATATCCTTATTATATAATAGTCTTAGCCTTTTGTTTTTTAAGTTACGTATTTCGAGTTCCATTAGAGCCTTTTTTGTATCATTTGTCATGATTATTATGATAACCATTAATATCATCAATTACCTATATATATCCATTACAATTCGATCAACATTTAGTTATTTATGTCCTCGTTTTTTTTTTCTTCTTTCATTTCATTGGGTTGAGAATTTTAATTGTTTTAGTCTTATACTTATACTTTCGCCTACTCGAATTTCGTTGCACGATCCCGGTACCATGTTAGATTCACTCACATCACTACGCGACTATGACATTATTTCTACGGATGCCGATGCTCTATATGCAGAAAAAAAAAATAACAACGTAACAAGCTAATATACTAAGACTAAAATGATCGGAGAATTTACTGGCGGTTCTAATGGTGGGGATTACAAATTTATGTACCTATTTCTTGGGTATATAATAGTTTGATTTTTTTAATCTGACGGAAGGCAATTACATTTAAATTGTTCGGGAGTATCGTGAAGTAGCATCATGTAATTTATCTCTACGAGAGACTCCAGGGAATGAGGGGGTGGGTTGTGAAGGGTGTACGTCACTCACCGGGTGCAGCATCAGTTCGCCGCAACCGATAAACTGACTATCGACGAAATGGCGCGGCACATCGACACCTATTTGGCATTACAGAAACAGTTGGAGCAGCCTGCCACTCACCTGAAACACAAAACATTTCACGATAAATATTCATATTCGGTGAAACATAAAGACATTTTTTCTAAACATTTTGAATTATTGGAAAAATTGAACTTTTCATTGTACTGTGAAAACAATAACTCATTGATTTTTGCAATCAGTCGAATGCACGTGGCACCATGTCTGGCTCACGCATGCTGGTGCGGCCTCTCAATGTATTTGTTTCATACCCCATGAGCGTATCTGTATACCTCATATGATATGACCGATGCACTAAATTGTCGATAAGTATATTGCAGTGGTTTACAAAAGATACTAGATAATAGAATGTATCTAATGACGTTCATCTCTAATTTATTTCGTCATATTTTTTCGCCCATTGAAATTTCTATTACATCTCAGACTAATTTTTCTTTAGCATTTCTTCCTTTTATACACATTTACTTGTTCTTTTGTTCATTCCCCCGTTGAGACAAGTCTCACGTGGCGTGGCGGTCCAAACGCGAATCGCGACCAAATATCCTCACGAGAGTTGAGAAAAAACATTAGTCATTCTTAGTGAGCGCAACGCGAAAAAGTTGTTTGTCCTACAATTCTCACTCTTTCTCTCACTCTTTCCTCATGATGCATTCTCTCACTCTTTTTACCACTCTCTCTCCATCTCTTCGCCTGTCTCAATCTCCTCCTTCCTCTCAGCACCCCCTCCCCCCCTTACACTGTGAGCCATTGGACATACAGAAACGAAGTAGAAAAATATATGGGAGTTGTGGAAGATAGTGCCGTATCCATACAACGCATATATGTATATAAAAGCCGAGAGAATTTGAGGGAGAAGGAATGAAGAAAGATTTCGTGCTGTTGGCAAACCCAGCGGATTTTACTGGCCGCAAACTCGCGCCAGCCACGCTCGATCTGCGTGATCTCCTCGTCCTTCTTCGTCTATAACACATTTAATATATAATTTTTTTTTCTTCTATTCCTTGTATGCATGTATAGCGCCATTCTTTTCTATCTTATGGGCTTATATGCCCGCCCAGTTCCATTAATCTTTGATGTTTTTTCATTTCGTGGCACGACCCAGAAAATGCCAAAATATATATACATATATTATAGACAGTCATGGTACGGGCTCAAAGACAAATAAAGCAGGGATATAAATGTCATGAGACACAATAAATATCTCTATTAAATTGGGAAAATTTAATTTTTCATTTCATTCATCATGACATAATTGTATGATTTGTTTGAATATTCTTTATAAACGTTAATTGGTAAGTTAATTTTAATCAATGTATTTAAATAAATATATCTTACTGTATACTTAGGTGCATAAACAGTTTCCGCAGGAGCTAGTATGAAATTCTATTTATCCCGTTAATGCCACGGATGCCAAATGAGCGAAAAGCACTTTGGTATTATATTGCTAACGGCATATTTGTACAGACCATGTCTGGCATTTCGTTCGTGCCCCACCTTGTATATAGTTGAGAGAATTTACTTTTCGGCCTAGAGCTACTTTCCAACGTGTCTCTTCTCTTCGGGCGATGTCATGTCCCCTTCCTCCAAACATACACAAATATATATGTATAATCAGCTTCTCCATCGCGTTTTCTTTCATGCCTCCTGTATCCCGCCATATACTTTTGTACGAATCTCCGACCTTCGCACATTTATCAGGATTTCAAGGGAGCTCGTCTTTTTAAGCCGCAATAAATTCCTCGTAGAAGATGCGAGCGCGTGCGTATTCAGACCATAATGACACTTTAAACTCGTAAAATCCGAATGAGACGTTTTGATTTGAATGGAGTAAAAGAAAAAAAAAGAAAATTAATCAAAAGCAAATTATAAACAATCATATTGACTGTATACATTTTTACATATAAACACATTTTATGAATTATAATTTATCTTTGTTCATAAGTTCATCCATATTTATATCATTCTTTGACGATCGTAAATAAAAATATTTGTGTGTCACACTCGGTGGAAATAAAAAAATGCTCGGCGATTTTTTGACATTTGTACTGTGAGTGAAAGCTATAGATGTTGGAGCGAAATGGAAGATTGCATGAATGAGAAGGGGCTGAGCACACCAAGCGGTTATTATCTATCGCTCTTGTTACCACAGGTTGCTCGTAAACCGGCCGCATCGGATGGGATGGGAACGAGACGCGAAAGCGTAGGAGTAGAAGGGGAAAAAGGTATGTATGCATGTATATATGTACATGTAGATGCTCATACAGCGTCCCACGAATTCTCATGGACAATATTCTACATTTCTCTGGTTCGTCGTCGCGTGTCCCCCGCAATATTACATCCTGTGTGTGAATGGACGTCCGTGTCAAGGGGACAGTTTAGAAACCTCAGTTGCTCGCGATTTCACCACAGGATTAATTTCTCGCAAAATGTTTTTCTCCGTAACTATTCTCCCACTCATATGAAATTCGAAAAAAAAGTTATTTCTATAGGCACTACACATCTCCATTACTCCTCTAACTTCAACAAATTACTTCATTTCAATTTCAATTTACTGGAACAAATATCCAAATATATTGACAGGACAATGATCACATCAGCTCATATACATCGTATATATATATATAGGAAGAAAGCCGAAAACGATGAAATAAAAGAAAAAAAAAACAAACTAGACATCGGAGAGGGTCCACATTAGAGCGATAAACGAAGCTGTGCGTCTACATATAAATTTGTACATACACATACACACACACACATATATATATATATATGGGAGAAAGGGGACATGAAAAGATAGGAAGAGTGCGAGAGACTCGCGGCAACACCCAGAAAATCGGATTGAGATTGAGTCCAGTGTTATTCTTTTTTTTTTTTTATCATCGCCCGATGCATGAGCGCGAATTGCGCGTAACTCCCGCGGGGTAACAGCGTGGCATCGCATCAGGGGAGACACTACTACCACATCGCCGGCTTAGTCTTGGCACAGGTGTGCACAACGATGTGAGGCAATACATATACGCATACACAACACACCATCATGAACACGGACACCGCGACGATACTGTGGCGTGTAGTGTGTTACAAACAGCCGCTGGAGCCAGAACCCATAAATCTCCAGGGATATAGATGGCTCTAGTGTCGCGTGAGCTCCAAGATACCCCATGCAGGGTGCCATGGAACGCCCCCGCCCTTTCCCTCTGTATCCAAACGTAGTCGTGCCAGGCTTTTCATACATACACTCCACCCACACTCTTTTCACTGGCTCGCTCTCTCTCTCTATGGATAGGTCTCACTAACGTTCTATCCATGACCAAATTACCGGAATCCCATCCTTCCAATTGCAAACAAGTTGAGAGTGATCCCTCAAAATGGTACAAAGCTATATTATATATAATCAAGCATATCTTCAATGGAACGTGGTAGACAAATTTAAATAAAAATGCAAAGATATATAGTGATTAATTGTCCACTTTGAATGTATATATATTCATGAGCAGGGAAAACATTTTATATGAATTGCGTGGGCTCTTCAACAACGAATAAAAATTTCAATTGATTGGATGAAAAAAAAGGACACATCTGAGAGCTACATAGATGAGAAGTCACAGAATTTTATCCCTCTTGCAATGTTCTCTAATACAATAGATAAAACATCCAAAATGTGGGTGTCCTACTTTTATTATAATCATTTGTTTCTTTAATATGATTTCCGAATTATTCTTCAAATTATCCCAATTTTTGGATTTTGTCTTCTCACATTTCATTCATTGTTTGTCGACGAACTCCAGGAATCAGCAAACCACCGACTCGCTCATATACGACCAAGAAAAAATGAGAAGAACATAGTACAAGTATGTGAAAAGCAGACACCGATGATGAATCACCGTGCAAGAGTTCATTGGGGGGGTATATAAGGGTGAGGTCTGCGAGAAAAAAAAAGAAGGAGGAACGCAGAGGGAGAAAAAGAAGAAGCATATATGAAAAAAAAAAGAAAAAGAGCGAGGAAAAAGACGCTGGAAGGTCAGCGGAGGTGGTAACGAACTTATCTAGATGAATCGCGGTAAGCTATATGGAACATTTCACGTGTTTCTGATACATACTCAAGATCTTGGAGTTATGTCAGGGATGAAAATGTCCCCGATCGATCACAATTGTACGTGAAGGATTTCACAGATGATAGCAACACTCGCTCAGCTATCAAAAATTGAACAGGAATGATGAAGCAAAACAAAAGAGAAGTAATCGACTCATAAATGTAGTTTTTATGTCCCGAAATAACCTCCAAATGAAAAATGTAAATCAACAATGACACATAGACCTGTTGTTTACATATACCGTTATATCATTGCAATTTCAAGTCAAAAAATATAGCGTGATGTTACACCGCCGCAGAATATCGAATGCCAGCATATATAAAAGGAATATATAGTTATATATATATGTAGGCGTTTCAGCTCTTCGTACAAGCCACTGCACCGAACCGACGGCGACTCGTTCGACGTCGACCGGAACGTGCACATGAAATCCAATCTTACTCGCAGGCACGTCCGCAAGTGATAGGTATAGGTATGAGTATCGTACACCGAGAAAGAAAGGAATACAAGGAAATAGGTGAGGGTAGAACGAAAACACA